>BQMF02000027.1:0-600000 GCA_027922465.2 Turritopsis dohrnii
TACAAAAAATTCATTCTGACCGAGAGTTTTAAGGGTAAATACATGCATAAACCGAAAGTGAGTGATAGTGAATTATGAAATATTCTATCTGAACCTTGGAGAATATTACAAAAATATTGTGTTTAAATAACGGGCTTAAGCCAAATTAATAAATTATAATACGTTAAAAAAGCACTAAGAAAAAACCTATCAACTTCTGTTAATCCATTCTTCATAATTCCTACTAGGCGCATCACAATCTCCAGCAAATTGAACAGATAACGGTCTATCTTTTCGATGTGATTACTGTGCAGTTTTTCGCAAATGTCACAACAAACTTCTTGCAGCCGTTAGGATCATCTTCTTGTTTCCAATTCAATTTCCATTTAAAGTATTCGTTATACATGGTATCATTCTTGTCCAGCATTTTTTAAATAATCTACAAATTCTTTGGGGCTATTGAAATCAAGAGGATTAATATACGAACCAGGTATACCTACTTTAGGATTGGTGTAAGCAGCAGCTCCTAAAACAATGGAATTGTATTTCCCATCAGGCCCTGCTTATAGTATTTCTCAGTCACGTAATCCTTGCAAAATCCATTCTCAGCAGCAAAGTAGAATTTATACTGACTTAGTAAAATTCATGCAATTGACATTTCTTGGACAGTTTATACGATTTCGAAAGTTGCCAGCGCAACCACCGCCAACTTCCAGTTTCATTCCATAGTCTTCCATTTTTTGGCTAATCTGTCTCTACCTGTACCACAATGACTTACAAACCAAGCGATCTGTTTCGTCTTGCCTTGTGCATAATTAATATCTGGTGAAATACCTGTTTTCATCTGTTTTATTTCATGATAGGGAAAAAAGAAATCAGAGTTCAAACGATAAGATATAGTCCAATTGAAATATTTATCCAGTGGTTTTACAGGTGAGGCGTTTCCAGGATTCTCCATGATAAAATACGCCCAGCGTTGTCCTTTTTTACGCAATCGGTCTAATCTGTCTAATTCGCCATTGTTCGGCATATTTCTTCCATGGAATATAACAACATCCGCATCATTGAACGTGTTCGTGTCGTAAGAGACTTTACATGAATGGACTTTGCATTCACAGTTTTTAAAAAAATCTGGACTAACAAAACTCCATGGCCTATCGCCAAAGAAAGACGTGTAAAATAGAATAGAATACGTTTTCTCAGGTTCCTTTGTTGTCGTCGTCGAAGTTGTTGTTGTCGTCGTTGTTGTCGTCGAAGTTGTCGTCGAAGTTGTCGTCGTCGTCGGTGTCGTTGGCGAAGTTGTCGTTGTCTTCGGCAAAGTTGTCGTTGTCGTCGACGTTGGAATTGACACTATGGTTGTTGCAGGACGTGAAATCTCAGGTTGCACACTATTACTATTTAAAGTTTTTATTGTCGAACTAACGTCAACATGAACAACATCATCTTTCTTATCAGTTCTCTCATCATCCGTAAAGTTTATCTTAAAAACACTTTTCTGAACAGCAGTCTTAAAAACTTTTTTCAGTTTTCCTTTCATGGCATTTTGATTGACAAAAATTTTTTTAGAATAAGTTGGCAGTTCCAATGTTCCATAACTCGTCGAATCATCCATAATGTAAACAAAAAACTAACAGAAAAATTACTCCAAAACAACCAAAGAACACGAACAAGTTTCTTGGATTCAGTGGAAGTTTTTCCTTGAGCCAGATAATTTCGCTGAATACTGTTCATTATCTTGGCAAAGTATGTTTGTCCTAGAAAGAAAATCGAAATCAAGAAATCGTTGTCATTAAAAGCAACAACACATAATCAATTATCTGACGAATTATTGCATTAATGTTTATAAACTCAAATGTGTACAGGTTTACACGATCTATAATTCTGAACAGATTATAGTTACACGGTAACGTATTCTACAAATTCGATAAATGCTACACACGAATTGTATTCAATCTTGATGAGCAATTCTGTTGAATTTGAAAATCATTCATATTTTTTTCTTTATAAATTATTAAGTGTTTTATTCGAATAAACGGCGCAATTAAAAATCATAAAAGCTTACTAAAAACGTAGATAAATGAAAGCGTACATAAAGCCCTTTCTATACTGTAAAATATTTAACTTTTTGCAGAATTAACAGACTGTTCCATAACCTTTTATTTAACAAAGTTACCTGTAACTCTTACTTGTCTGTAAAAGCAAACCCCTAACTGCAAGATTGGGCTAGCCAATAAATATCATGATGGATGGTAACAATTACTGATATAGTAAAAACCGGCCTTTAACATCATCAGAAGATGCAAATCATAACAAACCTTCGGGGTTTCCACTGCAACGTATGACGTATTCGTATTCAATTACTACAGGACGTATGACGTATTCAATTACTACAGAAAGGAAATTTTTAAAATCCCACAAAACATATCATCTCAAACAAATCCAGGTGTTAACGACATATAAATCTTTTAAAATTTGTTTGGTTTATTGAGTTAATAAAAACATTTGTCTCGTTATTTCAAATTATATTACAGGAGTTTTCACTGAATAGTTTGATAAACACACTCAAAGATGAGTTGGTTTTTAATCCGTTAAGGAGTAACATCTTTGTCAACGTTAGCATCGACATTATACAGATTGTTGAAAACGTGGCATTTGAAGGCGATTCAAAACAATTTGTAGACACTTCTTCCGATTGTATGCGGCGTTTCTAAGCAACTACATTACCTTTCAGATTACTCAACTGGAGAATTTTAATATATAATATAATCAATGACTCATTTAAAATTATGGAATTAAATTTGCTTGACATTGGGGAGCTTAAAAGTAAATAAATGAATCAGCAATACATGAGTATATCAACACAGACACCCACCACTCTGCTGCTGCTAACTCAATTAATATGAGCTGTAATCGGTCCAAAATTACCTTTTTCTTCCATGTGGTTAAGGAACATTACCAGCATAATGCAACTGGGGAAATAAGGAACATTGAACATTTCGTAAAAAAGTAAAAAGTAAAAACTGGGATAAACTACACGCTTTTGTCTTTATAAGAATAGCTTCTATAACAATACCAGGGTGAAAATGGCCTAATTTGTAAGAAAATCTTAAGAATATCACCAGGGTGAGTTTCATAAGAACAACAGAACAGGGTGAAAAACACATATATATATACAGTAAAAGTACAAAAAACAATATAAAATCATCAGACAACATCAAACATCAAGTTGTTCTTCAAAAGTTTGCATACAACATATTTGTTGTATAATGGTGCACATGTGACATTATCACGGAATCTTATTCTGAAATATAAGAAAACATTAAGAATACCTTACCCTTATTTTTTGATAAACCATAAGAATACTAAACCTTCAATAAAATTTCACTATGCTTATAAAAAGATAAGTGTGTATCTGCTATTAGGTCGACAAGGATAGAACTAAAGTTTTCAATTTAAACTTGTCCACATAAACACATTAATATGAAATATCAAGTATCACTACAAACATTGTAATAATAAGCAGTTATCCAGAAGACCAGTTCATTTATTGAAACCCGTTCAAAGGAGGACGCCACCTGTCAATTATTAAAGCATTAAACAAAACTAATTTCATTGCTGAACATTAAATGATGCACATACCTGCATACGATCCAACACATGGACAAAATTATGTGTGCAACACATTTGGATATGCTTCAGATAAAAAGGCATCAACTTATACTTTTTAAAAGCATTGGATATAATAAAACAGGTTTAATAAAACAGAGACTATAATTGTTTTTCTGAATTGTGGTAAAAAGATAAACACAATTAAATCTACAATATACATATTTTAAGTAACATTTTTTAGCGAGTGTGTGTCACACTTATTTTAGAGTGATAAATTTTGTTGAATTTCATGGTCAAAATCTTCTTATCGTAGTCATATTTTTTGTTAGGCCATGCACTTTTTTACGATTTTTACGTAGTTTTCTATAAATTATCTCTATATATAAGTAATTTAATCATTTGTTCACCTTGTTTGTTTGGTATTTTATTTTGATTTTTGCCAGCCGCTCATTTCTTATTGCCCTACAAAGAAGCTAAAACCATACAAAAAAATGAAAACTATTTAAAAATTAAGGAAAACAAAAAATAAAAAATAAAAATATCTGTTACAGTAAAGCTTTCTGGTATATACAGTAAAGCTTTCTTTAATGAAAATTCATACACATGCTATAGCTCCTTCTTCATTAAGACTGATTATTCACAAAGTGGTTTTTGAATGACCAGTATTTAGTCAACATAAATGAGTGAAGGAAGCATGCAACCAGCCATATATACACGTACACAAATCAGTAGATCTAAAAAATTTATAATCAAGTAGTGTATAATAATATCAATGATCATTTTGTTATCATCTATATAATTTTTCCATGATTTTTCCTTTAAAACCTAGTTTCTTCCAGACATTTAAAAAAGTTCTATGACTTTCCCTGACTTTCCCTGACTTTTGCCAAAAACGCAATTTTCCCCGACTCGACTTTCCTCCTCCATGACTGTACGAACCCTGTGTGTTTGTGCTTTTGCACTTTTGTCTGATGCAGAGAACTTCACACTGATTCTGAACCAGGATCTTAAAATCAACAGGTTAGGGTTTAGAGTTAGGTTTAGATATCAATAATGATTTAGTGTGTGTAGTAAATTCTGCATCGAAAGCATGAATAATATTAGGGGATTACGAAAGTGCACAAAAAACCATTTTAACTTACTACCATTTCGAAATATTTGGTGATAACTTTTACAGTTTCTGTATACTTATCCTTGTTCAGGATATATCCATAAACAGTCATTACTTCCTAAAACACAAACACACTTTATCACTTTGATTCCCTATAAAATTGTATATAATGATAGGGAATCAAGGAAATGATAAAAGTTCTCCTCCACAATATTTTATTAATCGACAGTACAGATCATAGAAAGCAGCATTTGATAAAGTTCTACAGGGACTTTTTTCCAACTCCTTCTGGCTCTCTCTCCTTGCATCCGTGTTGTCAAGGTGCCATGATGAAACAAGATTTCTGTTCGCACGCGCTAGCCAGACGGATCTCAAAACTCCTCCAGAACATAGAAACTCTGTAAGTCGTCGGTTACCGGTATCATGAAAAGCGTTGCCAGTAAAGCCGCATTCACATTAAGTAGATTCCACTTAAACTGTTAAGTGATTTTTCTTACCTGTGGAGCCTTAAATTACGGACCTTACGGCACACTTAAAATAAAATGCTCCGTAAGAGAGTGTTCACATGTAAGTAAAAAGAGTGGTGTCTTTTGTAGTTTCTTTTTCAAGATGGCTGCTATAAACAAAAGACGTTGCGGAGACAAAATAAAAGAACCTGGGTTAAAAAATTAAATCAATGTCGAAGTGACCTTGGGGCATACAAAACAATATTTTTGATGGCGAAAAAACATGATAGGCTTTCTTTTTTTGAGTAAGAAAAAAATGTTTAAACTAATTTAGTTTAAACATATTCCCATGCATTTGATTTTTACATCCTTCCTATGAAATTCTTTGTGTCTTTTGTCACAGAGAACAGGATAATTTTGGACAAAAAGCGCCAACTCCTCTTCATTGACCGCCATTTTTGAATTTGAACTGAAATAAATAACTTCCACACAAAAGTATCATTAGAAAATGGAACGTTTTCAAAAATTTCGAACAAATTTTGTCGATTCGAACGCTATGACGTAATTATATATTTCCCCGTAGGGCGAAATATATGTTAAAATCGGCATTTCCTTCTCCTTCTCCTCTTCTCTTCGTTCACTTTTATAGCCGCAGTTCAGTATTGAACTCTCGTCTAGCTAAGGTAGATAAGATTAGAGGCTAGTCTTCAGTACCGCAGTACGCCATCTTTTCAGTCAGTGTCAGTGCAGATGGAATTTTGAAGATGTTTTCTGCTGCTAGCTTTAATGATTCAATAGATTAAACGTTAAATGATGGAAATAAATCGTTTTATTTCTTAAAAGTTGTAAAAACCTTTGAATGAACGTGTAAAAAACAACAACAAAAAAAAGAAACATTGATATGTTTTGTTTTTGTGTTGATAGCAATCAATAACAATACTGTGTTTATGATGATATTGGTGATATTGTGATTCCAGTGCAAAGGTGAAAATTCATTCTCAATAACTAGGCTGAAGATTTATTTAGTATCATCATGATGTAATGTAGCCCAACTGAACTGAAAGCACGATGATGTACAGCCTAATAAAGAAGGAAACCCTTTTCACGTGGAGATCAACCACCAGTTTAACCAGTTACGTTAATTACAGCGAGTAAATATGTGATGTCATGTATAAAATATAAAGTTCAGAAAACCATTTACGTATACACAGAGGATTGAGACACATAATAACTTGAAAGAATCTGGTGGAGTGCACTTGGGGGTAGTTGTTTAATCCAACAACAAAAACATAGTTTACTATGAATGAAGTCTACGGTCATGTGTACTGTTTTGATGCTGTATATTATATTTTATTTTTCAAAATGTCATATATAATACTGACAATTTTTACGAACAACAAACGTAAATCAAAACACAATCCAACATGACAGACAGTCTGTAAATTGAATCAAGTCAGAACACAAACTTCTGTGTAGTGGTTTGGTTATGGATGTGTATTTTCACTACGAAAATCTGTTGTATTTTTCCATTTTAGATTTACGAAAGTCATTTTATCACATAAACAATGAGTGTGAACACATTGTTTTGAACAGAGATGTTTATTCTGATACTTGAATTTGGTTTTATAAATTGTCATTTTAAGCCCATCTCTTTTTTGAAAATAACTCTTCGGTCCTAATTTGAAATGCTACGTAACAGAATATCGAGAAGTTTCATTATTGAGAATTTTATTTACATTTTATTTACAATTCCACTGTAGCTATTAAAATTAGGTTTAACATTTTTTTTCTTTTGTACAGTAAAACCACCTGTATACAAATTTGATTGTATTATGTTGTAAGATTTTATCTGAGTTACAAAAAAAAGTGTTCTGTTTTACATTGTTTACGGTATAAAGGATGCAACAATAAAGATCATACATTTGTTATGATGAAATTCTCTGACACATTGAAAAGAAGATGCAGTTGTGTAATGGGAAATATTAGTCGCATTTAGGTCATATAACTTTAGCTAAGTGCCCATAGTAACCTCTTACTTGTAACTCCTCAGCAAAAATTATATAACAAACCTTATCATTTAACCATGAACATCTTCATTTCATTATAATTAGTAAGGACCACATTTTTATCTGTGCATCAGGTAGATGGTAGTTATACTGTAATTGTTTCATCAAACATTTTTCTCATGGTTATCAATGTACACACAATAATTGGCAAACATTTCGCAACTTTGGGGAAATATATAGTCGCATTTTTGCGAATCTTGTTTTCTTCTTCTTTTCCTTACGTATTCTTAAGTACATTTTCAAAAGATGAAAAAGTTTTGATCTTTTGAAAACCATACTTAACGTCTTAGTAGGCCTAAAGTAGACTTTACGGCTTAAGTAAGTATGTGTGCTCACATTAAAGTAAATTTTACTTAACGTAAGAAGCTTACGGATCCTTAAAGGAGAACGGAGGTCAAAAATTTTTTTATTTGAAATTGTTGCCTTTTATTATCACAAAGTCACTGGTAAAGTTTTTTTCTTCCAAATAATTATATTTTGCCCAAAAATAAGCTTGGAAGGGACGCCATTGCTCAGATTTTTTTACTCGTTGCCGTATGATTATCACTTATCGTGACGTAACCAGGCTTATCATTATTGCTCGTATTAGTATAGATTATTGAGTCACTGCGCTGGGAGTAACTTTTGACATCCGATTTAATCGATATTTGTTACGTTTTCTTTTTATTCTTTTTTCAATTTTGTGGTAATTACATGGTGATTCAAAGAACTTAGGTAAGTGATGCTTCTTATAGGTTTTTTCTTACTTTCTGAGTGTTTTTCTGCTGAAAGTGTTGTGCACAACGATTCCGTGTATCCTCACATTGCATATTGATTGGTATAAAGAAATTAAAAGACATTTGAAAAAATCACTTGAGAGGCTTAACTCTTAATTAACTCTACTTAAATTTCAGCAAGATGAAATTAATAAAATAAGTTTTGTAGCTAAGTTCACACAAGTTTATTTTTTTTCTTTCTCCTTTGGTAAATAAATTTTCTTTTTATGATTAGTATGATTGTAGTTATGAATAATTAATGAGAAAAAAGTAAAAAGGTCGCTCTCCATCGTGTCTTTGCATTCTTATAGACATGCCGACCTGCATTGCGTATGGGTGTGCAAATGCATCAGGATAAAAAAGGCCTTTACATTGAATCAAAGCCAAATAGCGAAGAAGAAAAAAGACGTGCAGCTAGATGGCTTCATAACATCGGCACTGGTTGCACTGTAGACTCGTTCACATTTACTGGCGACAAACGAGTTTGTGAAGACCACTTCCATCCAGAATAATGACTCCACGCAGAATATTGTTTATGAGCCACAAATCGAAATTGCCTAGAAAAGCAAAAATGAGCATAATCTGTTACAATGAAGGAGAACACTTTTTGCTACAAAACTCCTTCATGAATAATTAATTAGTTGCAACTCTTTATTTAGAAAAAAAACCTTGTTGTAAATATAAACGACCACGTGCATGTGAACTACGAAAAAAATATTCAATATAATTTAATAAAATCAAAATAAGATAGGAAGGTAAACAACGCACTTGTTACTTATTTCCTTGACAAGCTTGATTTTTTTTTTGGTATCTCCGATACTAAATGAATGCTGTGCTCAAAACAATTTTATTTAAACAAACAAACTCCTCGTGTTCACTTATGCACTTAACTTTCTCCAACTTCGAAGCCAGCAATTCACTATATTCTTTACAGCACTTCGATTCAACCAAAGACGGCATTATGCCACAGTTTCCATATGTGCACCAATGTAAATTTTCCAGTCGGCTGGTGTCCATTTCATCCTCCTCACTATTTTCTTCGCTGAATCATCAGAGTCAACTGCTTCAATACCAAGTTTTATTAGTTCTTCCTTGGAATATTCTGGCTCACAAGTGTATCCGTCACATACATTCCAACTCTCCCGATATGAGCGGGAGACTCCCGATCTCAAGATGCCAATCCCGATCTCCCGATGAGCCACATGATCTCCCGATATCAGGATATAAATAGGGCACAATATTTCAAAGTGTGCAAATTTTAATGGCAAGCTCGCAGTTCACCATATCACTCCACTATAGTGCTGTAAACAAAGCGACAAGGAAGCACCTGCTACAAATTGCTTGCTGTTTAGTCGGTGCCGGCATTATAGTAAAAGATAGCGTATGTAAACCAACCTCGTTTTTAGGGTTCCTTTAATGTTTTCTGACACAAAATGATAACAAAATAAAATAAAAAAGCATCCGAAAGCAAAATTGAAAGGAAAATTTTGAAGAATTCTAAAAGTTCAATGAAATGGTTAACGGCGGCAGTCTAGTGGTGCTCATCGCTGACTAGTTTAAATCTCAAAATTATTCTTCAAAATGGCGTTTTCCGGTGTTTTAGACAAAGATATAATCCAAAATTCCCACCTCCACCCCAACCATGGTTGGCTCTCGGGTAGTCACTAAACTTAGCAAAACTCCCGATATCAGATTCTCTAGGGTTGGAATGTCTGCCGTCATTACCACTGAAATCTAAGTCTTCGTCGCTAATATTTGAAAGATCTTCAGCTTCCTCTTCAGAGCTGCTCATTGTAAACGTTTACTCATACTGAGCTTAAATAAATTCATCTAAGCCTGGTGACGTCATTTCATAAATGCAAATGGTGGCGACCGAAAGAAAGAAATTAGTTCTTTTTACGTATTTTTCATACATTTTGGGAAGTTTTAATGTTATTTCATGATTTCTTTTGTGTCTTAGCAAAGATTTCTGAAAAAAAAATTTTTGACCTCCGTTCTCCTTTAATGGATTTTGGTCCGTAAGAGTAAAATTTACTTAAATGTGAATGCGGCTTAAAGCTTGGTTTCCACTCGAGCAAAAATGAGACAGAAATAGCCTGGTCCTAATATTTTTACGTTTCCACATATTCTTCTTCAAATCACATGCTGCATCAACTGTAACTATTATGAACTTTAAAGCATGAGTGTGAAGTACGACAGATTTGCTTCCGTTGTCTTCACGACGAATCATAATAATGGCACACACAATAAGACGACAAAAAAGATCTGTATTTGAAATTGCGGAAGGGAAAATAAGTCTTATGATAATCAAGGCAATAAAGATGGTAATTGCCCCCGTAGCGAGGGGCTGATATGTCGATTTTTGAATACACACGAAAATTTTTCATTTTTCATGTATTATTTTTCTCAGAAAACAAATGTCACCATACAGAATTTCACTGGTGTGAAGTACACCACTCTAAATACGCTCTAGTTGTTCTAGTTGGTTTTTCGTTATTACTAAAAACATTTTTGGTCGTGTTTTTGAAAAAAAAAACAGAAATAAGTTGGACTTTTCATCAAATTAAAAAAGAAAGTAACGAATATAAAAGAAAAAAATATAACGATATAAAGATTTTACCCATGTTGTCTTCTCTTGATTGCATTTGATTCTCTATAAACACAATAAGTATGTTTATCTTTTAGTGGCAAAAAGAGTAGGTGCGATATGAGCTAGTTACCGCATCATCGTTTTCGCGCAAAGAATGTCTCTACAGTCTCTAATTTCTCTCTAATCTAGCAGATGATTACACGGAGATTCAGTTCAATCGGTCCGCAACTTGAAAAGAATTAAATGACAAAGCGAATTGATGATAACACAGAAATCATTCAAGATGTTACACAAGCATAATTCGATCAAAAAAGATGATAGTGTGACAATCATTACAATAACAAAACTTTTAAACTTGTGACGTTGTAAGTCCTTGTGGATGAAAGATGATTATTATAAATAATTCATTTTATTAATTTTATTAATTCTATTAATGTTATTGCATATCTAGTTCCCAACTATCCATCCAAAGCTACATCCAAAGAGTTCTGCTGAAGACGGCAGGATGGTCGGCAAAATCGTCGAAATGTCACTGTGACGGAGAGAATTTTTATTGAAATTGTGTACATATTTATATAGAAATGCACTCCTTCGCAGAAATTTTTTAACAAATGTGCCGGCTGGATGCAATCAGATAGTTATGTAAAATTCTGTTTTGATATGCTTTGATTAGTTAAAGGCGATAAGATTTGTTAAGATTGTGCGAAAAGTAGGCGTTAATGATATAACGCCGTTCACACGAAAACACGGTTTCCAATGATACAAAATTGTTGCGTTGCACATCTGTTGAGCAACTGTTGTGTAGTTCACCATCGTTGCCATGTTCACTATTGTTGCTATGTATTAGGGAGATTCGTAAACTCGACGAGCTTGTTACACGAAAAAAATCAATTACTTGTGAGAATTTTTTTAAAACTGTACTACTAAAACGGTACTTCAGAGATTTAGAGCCTTTTGTTGTATCAAAAAAGAAACGTCATTATTTTGCACGCTTGTTTCAAATGTTGATGTGAAGTTTCTAATGACTTTGTAGGGAAAAATTCACGAACAACTCTACTAAGTTGTATATAATTCCCTACAAATCTATAGAAAAATAGTTTCGTGTAAACGAAACATGATTTTTCCGAATCTCGCTAATGCTGTAGCCAAAAAAAAGCCGAATGGAATATTTGTTGGAAACACACAGCTTCTTAGCATGCCACATGACAAACATCTTGTATCCAACAAGAAAGTCCGGGAAATTTTAGTCATTTTACCCAGACAAATTTGTTGCCCTTCCCTAACTGACCCACAATTCCGGTCAAATTTGGACTTAAATTTGAGAGTTCATGAATCTGCATAACAATTTGCTCAAAGCATAATTCGAAGGTGCTGATTTCGAATTTTACAACCATTTTGTCAGACTTGAAAATATAATTTCTATCCCGTTTTATGTATGCAAAGCTTAAACGTATAATTTTGTATATATTCAAAATAAATATAACATACATATGATTTGTGACCTTACCCAAACAGCACACACTACGTCAATTTTCACGTCAAAAAACATTTCTCCACAATATTGATGATTTGAAAGTAATGCTTTTTTTTTTAATCATCAAATTGGGATCCATACAGTAATATATATGGTTCTTCTCCCTATAACATAAATTTTCAAATAAAAATATTAAAAATACTTTTTATTAAGTAACTTAAACGATAAAATTGTACAAGAGGAGAAAAAAGGAAGGAAAAGCGAGCCAGTGCACTAACGAGACTATGGAGAAAAAGTCGAACGGATTGAAGAGAAATTGTAATTGAAATTGAGAGAAAACTGAAAATGAAAGTGTAAAACGATAAACAGACAAAAAGGAATAAATACAATAAATACAATCCAATATATACATGAAATATAGAAAAGAGAGAAGGACTACGAGGACAGGACTCTAGCCAGAGTTCTGTCTTTGTAGTACTTCCTCGCCTCTTTGCAAAAACTTTTATTATCACTAATAATCCTAATATTTTTTGATAAATCATCCCAGCGGGCACACGACGTCTTTGAGACGTCTCATTTTAATCGTAAAATAGTCGTTTGGTTTTGAGATCATTTTGCGACGTCGTAAGGACGTCTGAGAATGGGACGTCGCAATTGGGATCCTTTTACGATCAAATTGCGACTTGACAAAAATTTTCAAATTTCATTCTGCAGTCATTAAACAGTATAAACAGTATAAAACTAACATGCTTATATAGAATTTACATTCGTATCGAATTCTGTTTATTGGTCGTGTGAGGGATGATTTTGCGACGTTTTTGGGACGTTTTTATGCAGATTGAATAACGACCTTCGAAACAATTATAAATTTAAGATCATTTTGCGACATCGTAGGGACGTCTGAAAGTGGGATGTCCCAATTGGGATCTTTTCACGATCAAAAAACGAACTGTAAAAAAGTTTGAAATTTCATTCTGCTGTTACTAAACAGTATACTTTGAGTAACAATAACAGACTTCATATGGAATTTACATTCGTACCGATTCTTTTTCTTGGTCGTGTGAGGGATGATTTCACGATGTATTTGGGACGTCTCTATGTACAGATTAAATTACGACCTTTGAAAGAATTCCAAATTGTCAAAAGCGATCAGTCGACAAAGATAATTTACCACAGTTGAATGATTTTAAGAATTTAAAATAGACCAGTTGTTATGCCCCACTTTGTAATTTTTCCCCACTTTGTAATTTTCTTGCCCCACTTTGTAATTTTTAGCTGCACCACTTTGTAATTACTACCTGCCCCACTTTGTAATTTCCTATCATTTTTATTTCCTAAATAAGATGTATTTTACCAAAACTTTATTTGTAAGAATTATCAAATAACGTCACTAAACTGGGCAATTTTGGCCAAATTTGGACCAATTTTTGAAAGTTCTCCAAATTTCACAAAAATTTGCACAAAGAACAATTGGAAGGTGCTGATTTCGAACTTGGAAGTGATTTTTCAGTTTTAACAAAACTGGGCACTTGGGGCCAAATTTGGACCAAAAAAACTCGCACAAAGAACAAGTGGAAGGTGGTGATTTCGAACTTGGAAGTGATTGTAACTGTAATCATCATTTTCATACTTGTCTTTGCGTTATAGTTTATGATTTGTTACTGTTGTTGAAGAAAAAAGTTTCAGAAATCAACAATATGAAGCTTTATTCTTGTGCAGCGCATACACGCAGTTTACATTCTCAAAAGGATCTCAAAAACATTACGGTCACTTTCAGCATATTCGTCTTACCTCCGACAGCTATAAATTAATAATTAGCGAGATAATTGCATTTTCCCTAGGCGCATGCGCTAAAGAATATAAAAATTTTACCATTACCTTGCATACTAATGAAGTCGACAGCTATAAATTGATAATTAGCGAGATAATTGCGTTTTTCCTACTGCGCATGTGCTCAAGAATATCAAAATGTTACCATCACATTGTGAACTAATGAAGCCGACAAACTGATAATTATTGATTTAATTAGGTTTCTTCTTACTCAATGAGCATGCGCAAGAAAATAGAATATACTCTTAAGATACATCTCCCGTATAGACACCAGGAAAAAAACAGGTAAAATAGCAGGATCATAAATTACAAAGTGGTGCAGCTTGAAAATTACAAAGTGAGGCAAAATAATTACAAAGTGGGGCAGAAATTACAAAGTGGGGTTATAACACCAGTCACAAATACATAAGACAAAGAGAAATTCCCGGGTTATAAAATTCACGTGTGATATAAAAAGTTTCAAAAGCATAAAATGACCTTCTTGTAAGAAAAGGTTTATACTGTTAATAATGATACATGTAACATAGGTTTAGATAAAAGGAGGTAAAGATAGAACTTAGAAGAGTTTAATTAAACATGCCGTTTTGTCAAAGTTAAACTGGCAAAATGAAATTGGAAAAACATTGTAAACATTGTGAACATTGTTCGATGAAATTAACGGTGAGTTTCTATTTTCTAAATCCGTTCGGCGAGTATATTTATACATATTTATACATTCTTGCTGAGCTTAGTTTCAGTACTCCAGCATCACAAAAGCACTGAAAATGACAAAAAAAAAACTTCTGTTGATGCTCAAAGATCTCCTGATCGACAAAGACGTTGGCAAAATTTCCATAAGGCTTGCCAAAGGGAGTTGTACATGTGGAAATGCATTGGAGTTGTACAAATGAAACTGACAACAAATTAGCTAGTATATGATGAATTGTAAATTGAGGAATTAAAAAGGAGACATCTTGAATTTGTATGTTTTTGTTGTTTTGATGATCCCAACATAGTTGACTTATAATCTCACAAAAAGGACGTCTTTGCGATGTTGCTACTGCTAAAGATTGACGTCATTACGATATCGTTGGGATGTCGTTGAGACGTCTCAGTGAAGACGTGATTGGGACGTCTTTTGAGATTCACACTTCACGACCATTCAGCGACGTCTTTGGGGCGTCTTGGAAAGACGTCTCTGCGACGACTTTACGACATCTTTGTGCCCGCTGGGATTATACATTTGTGCTTGCTCGTTGTAGGTATTCTTCTCACCACGTTCAACTTTGAATTCGCAATCGGAACGTGTCGAACGTTTAACTTCCACTCGTTTCAATGTGAGGTACGAAGGTCATCTAGGGTCGTTTAGGGCAGAATGGGTGCATATTTTATTGTGGCGAAATCAAATGATTCTTTTACTGGCAGCCAGCCCAGCTGATTACATCGATTTCCTTGGCTAAGTGCCCAATTACGTATCCGGCAACAACATTCTGCAGTTTTTGAAGCCTTTTAATTTGATATGTCGGCAGCTGGCTATACACGACACAGCAGTACCTCGTGTGAGATAATACCAGACTTCGAGTAATCACCTTTCGAACTTTATGAGAAGTAAATCGTTTGAATTGTCGTATATGACGAAGTGTAGCGTAATATGACCTTATTAATTTGTCTACGTGAATTTTCAATGTAAGGATTTCGTCAAAATTAGCCACAAGAATCTTTATCACGTCCACACGTTTAATAGTTTGTTGTTGTAACAAATCTGACATGAATTTAAGTTGGTTAAATCATGTTTTTTACTGAGTTTCGAGGTTGAAAAAAGCACATATCTCATCGTTGAAAATCAAGTTGTTATTCAATGACCATTCTTTATTATTGTCCCCGCAGCGAGCGTAAGCGAGTGAGGAGGCATAGTAGTTTCACGAGAAAGGCGAATTTCAGTTTCCGATTTTGTTCTTCATCTTTCATCATCATCATCATCTTCCTACTTTTCGTGTTAACGTTACACGGTGGTATACAATTATCAGCTGACTTTGCTTTTTTTCCCGTTTCAAAGTATGGTACTGTAAGTGGGAGACAGAATGTTTTTTTCGTATCTCTTTCCTAATTTATTATTATATTGTACTATGTTATTTAGGAAGTTCGTATGCTAACATTGCTTAGACATTTTTCATATTACTTTTCTGTTGTTTTAGTGAAATGAACGATAAGGATTTTGAAGCACAGCTTGAAATCTAAAATTTTGACAACAATACATTTTATTTTTGTATATGTTTTAACTCTTAAATCTTTCATTCAATAAATTTGTGACGATTTCAGGGAAAAGGATAACAATTGTTTAAGCGATTCTCTTAAATCGATTTTTTAGACAAAATAAGCGATTCAGATAAATCGATTTTGGGATTTTCTATCGAACGTTTAAGATTTCTTTGAATCCCAAAATCGATTTTCCTGAATCCCAAAATCGATTTCCTGAATCCCAAAATCGATTTTCCTGAATCCCAAAATCGATTTTCCTGAATCCCAAAATCGATTTTCCTGAACCCCGATTCTCGATTCCTGATGAAGCGATTTTTTATTTCGAGATCAAACCATTAGTCCGTTATCGACGAACTCCATTTGTATGATGCGCTGAAAAATCATTTTAAAAAAAACATAGATCTAAGCACTTTTTACTGAAAATAATGGAAAACAAGACTTTTTGTAATGAATAATTCGTTGTTTTTTGTCAGTGTTAGCGTAAAAAGGATTTTAGCACGCTGTGTAACATAGGAAATTTGAAAATTAAAAGCAAATCTCCGAGCGCGTAAATCTACGAAGGATGAACATCAATCGCCTTTGGTTGATTCAGCATTCTGTAAAGAATCAATTTTATGTAAAACGTTCGCAGCGCACGTTCATATTTTATGAAACTGTCAGTATGAAAACGGAGCACATGATTTGTTATGGCGAACGAAATCAAATGATATCCAAGAAATCCTGATAAAACGAAACTGTTTGGATGAGTTGTTAATAATGAATTGTTGTATCTATTTTGTTCTTATTTCAATATATACTTAATAAAGTTACACAATTCTTCGAGTCAAAACATCAAACACATTTAACTATTGAGCCAAAATTGGAAACGGCAGACAAGAATGTGAAATAAACAAAACCCTTTGGAAAAGAAAAAACTGTATGATATGTTCGAAGGTGGTGGTATCCCTGTCAATCAAGTATAAACAACGCTTTTGTATGGTGTGAAACACAAGTACATGGGAGATTATTTGAACCAGATAGCTTTTCTCCTGCTAGGATGAACTACCTATATAACGAAATAAGACCATTTTGCGCCGAAGGAACAGAAGATGCTGTTGCACCCAAGCCATCGTAATTTTGTTTCTTTCTTGAGTATGAGTAAGGGAAAACACCATTAAATATTCTGAATAAAAAACTTCTGTACATGGGTATAAAAGGAACTCGGAGTTTTCTATTGGTGATGTGGCTGGGAAGTCTATTTGTTTTTTGCGATTAATTACGTTATTATTTGTTTACATGAAAGATTATGCAAAAATTTTACTTATTGAATAAAATGTGAGCGCATGGTGCTTAGAATACCTGTCCGTTTTCATGGTGTTAAATTTAAAACAAAAACGTGATTATTTTCCCTTACTCACACCTGAGTGATACAAGAAGTTGTTTCCAATTTTTTGAAAGTTCATCACTTTATTGTTGTAGTTTAGATGAAAAATATCAATTGTTAGAGGAAATAGAGAATAAAAGAAACACGAGAAAGAAATTTTCTTTTAATTTTCCACAGGCTATAACGGTAATCAACGATTGAAACAGATAACAACATAGACTCAGGGCATAAATTACTAGTAACTGCACGCAACTTAATGTTTTCTTACCCAGCGTGCAATTTGATGCGTAAACATGCTAGTTGTCATTTTTTGTGGATTACCGTATTTTCTCAAATAGAAGCCGAACTCGAATAGAAGCTGCAGTTTTGATATTGAACTGATGAGCCTATTATCACTTGGGATCATATTGGCGAAATAAAATAATATATATTATTGACACTAGCCTAATAGAAACTGCCCTCAAATAGAAACTAAAACACACACAAGAAAACAAATTATTTAAAAAACAAAATACGGTATTCGTCAATACCAAACTTTAGGATTCCCGGATTTTAGGACCGATTTTAGGATTTACAAGAATCGATTTTAAGATTCACAAGAATCGATTTTAAGATTCTAAATTTGGAAAAATCGATTTACCTAAATCGATTTTGGGATCTCAAAATCCCAAAATCGATTAAGCGATTTAAATCGCTTAAACGATTGTTATCCTTTTCCCTGAAATCGTCACATTTTATTCAATGCACTGATTATTGGCGGATCTTGCCTTAAAAAGATTTAAATTGGATTTCTGTGTATGCAAGAAAGCCATATTTACAGATTGTCGTTCTTCGTGTTTTTCTTCTTTAACTGCCCTCCAAACCTAGTGTGATCATTATCAATAAAACCTTCTATATTTTTGTCTTGTTTTTTTATGTAAACTTTGGCTATTTTTTGTTTTGAATCAAAGTTTGAAACAGAAATTTTCTAATAGATTTTTTTGAAAAAGTTTGTTTTTTTTCTTTTGGCTCTTACAGAATTTCTTTAACAAATCTTATTTTGATTATAAAATACGTAACCATGGTTTCAGTTCACACATTTCTTTTGTTTGTAGCAAATACTTTCTGATATTACTTGTTAAGCCGTACTTACACTTTTTGAAAGGTATATTAGCATCAGTGTGATTTAGGCCTAAGAGATAACAAAAATTAAAAAAGTTTTGTGCAGATTTTCATCTGTTTAAGTTTAGATCTATATGGTTTGCATATTCCAAGTTGGTTTTGAAATACCACCACTGCTACACTATGCCACATGGTTACACTACTCATTAAACTATTTGTTGTATTGTAAAACTTTTTAACTATTGTTTCATATGAACAATTAATTGCTCTTGTTATTGGAAAATTTATCCTAAAGAAAGTTTATCTCAATTCTAATGGAGGTGAAAAACCGTGAAGACCATCTGTCAAGGAGTTTCCAAATCTGATCTCCCATTTCAAAATGATCATGCACACAATTCTTCTTGTTTTTATTGTATTTATACAATGTTATCAAAAGTTTAAAGGTATATATTTGTTATGTGAAAAGTTTTACAAAAACATTCATCTTAATTTTTTGATCTCCCTTCACCCTTGTTCTTTCAAAACTAAAGAAATGACGTCATAAAACATTGCTTGTTCTTTAAATGACCGTTGGCTGATTAAATAGTTTTTCAATTATCCAGTTGTCCTGAAGTTCAATTGATGCCATCATCTCAACTCTTTGAATGAACGGTATTACTTTATGCCTGTTTCGATGCATTAAATGTTACAAATGTTATGACTGGAGCCTTGATGCTACTCGTCTCGTGATCATAATGCGATTTTGAGTGAGTGTTGAGCAGTTTTGAGGCTTCCTAAAAAACTGGCTTTGTTGAAATATTTAAGCATATAAGTATGCCACCTGCCAGGCTCACAATAAACCAAAACATTTGTTTTCGAACAAAATTTATTTTTATTTCCGTTGTATAGCTTGCAATGTATAGCTTGCTGTGTATACAAATTGGAATGCTTGAGTGCGGGGGCATGTTTAGCTAAAGCTTCATGCTAGTATAAAATATTTTGACAGGATACAAAGCTTCAACTTAATAAAATGCTACTAAATGCTAGTCCTGTATAAACGAAAAATAATAAAATAAAGCAAAAAGAACTTTACAGTAGATAAGTAAAGTTAGAAATGTTAAAAACAGTTATAGTTACAGTTATAATACATCTGATACTTTCTTCAGATCTGATTGAAGCATCGATATGCATTTCTCGATGACTTTTAGTTAAATTTAGTTAAATTTAGATATAATTTGCTCTTATTTTAGTTACATTTTTAAAGGATGTCTCACTAGACAAGGAAAGATGAGAAGTCTGGTGCAGCCTCCCACACATTGCCCAAGTGCAAACATTTCAACCATCTGCAATTTTTGCTTGAAAAAGTCACAAACAAAAAAACAGAAAGTAATGTTATTTTGGAATCATCATCACGTGTAGTATCAATCTCAGATGAAACCAACATATCACTTCCAAGCCGGGTTAAAAATCCTTTAACCAACTCAAAAACACGAAGCTCCAAAAGAAAAAGAACATCAGAAAGTCACAATATGGACTCTCAATTTGTTTCTGTGATGAAAGATGTTAGTGATGCTACCAAGGCAATTGTCCAGGATAACAAGGAGAATGAAGAAGATGAAGATTGGTTAATTTTGAAAAATCTTTATCCATCCCTGAAACGATTGCCAGAAAAAGGGAAAACTGAATTGCAAAAATAGAACTTCAAACATTGTTTTTTGAATTGAAATTTAGGAATTTGGAAAGTTGATGAGAGCAGAAATTTAGTTCTTTGTGTAAGAATTTTCTTTGTCGCTGATAAAGTGAAATGATCTTTAATTGTAGCGTGATTTACGACTCATTAAATCGATCTATCTTTCGAGTTATGTAGTCCCATTCACATCCACTTCTCTCTCTTTTGAATTGAAATAGGCCAGGAAATCTTTTCTTACATCTTGAGCTTGTCTGCTGTAACTATTCGAACCAGTTGGATTAAGTGGTAAGAATAAACCAGTATTACTTTGTACTCACCACTTTCCCAAATCAATACCCCCGCTTGATCTGTCATCGTCCACAAAACCAGCAGCTTTCATCACTAGATTGATTTTGAGAATGGGCAAGGCAATGACTGCTTTTGTTATGGCAACAACATTAGCAACTTTAGCGATGATTGGTCTACGGAAGATACGAAACCTAGCAGCAGCGATACCAAAACAATTATCGATTAATCTTCTCGCTCTAGATAAGTGGTAGTTACAGATCCTTCGATTTGTGCAAGAGTCAAGCCTAGAGAATGGTTTCAACATGTACGGTTTTAATTTGGAATGCGTCATCTGCGACAAAGACGTACGGGTACGCTTTGTTGCTGCGGCTTATTGGAGCTGCTGATGGTCTGTTTATTGTGTCGCAGGTTTTTCACGAATTATTCTGGCAACAGTAGTAGGACTGACCCTAAAACTACTTGCAAAAGTAATTTGAGCATTGCCACTTGCTAAATACCACAACGTGATAGTTAGTCTTTCACTTTCCGTTGTTACACCACGTACTTTCGAGGATTTGGAAATAAACAGTGTAACCCATAACAGAAGTTCTTCAAACTTTGTTGTAGTCATTCCAAAGGACTTGAAAAAATATTCCTTGTCAAAAAGCATTAAATCATTTGTCTGGTGACCCTAACTTCGATGTCACAATGGGAAGTTATGACGGGGCGGAGATTTGTGAATTGGTTGGTTTATTTATTTTAAACATCTTTTTTGATTCTGTCTAGAAGTGGGCTGATGGAACGGAAAAAGCAACTGAGACCGTCGTCACGGCGATAAATACGGACGTTCAACAACTGACATATACGTATATACTCTTTAATCGCTTTTTAATCGCAACCTCAAAATCTCAATACAAACAAACCTGGAAGTAGTCCATTGCCTAGACGTAACCTTTGACCTGATAAACGGTAGTAGTTCCTCTAATTAATGCCCCCTCTTAAACTCAAAAAAATAAATACACTCAATGGGCGTTTATTGGAGGATTTACAGTATATTTCTACATGTACTCCTTTATGGTGCTTTTTCTCAAGAAATCTGCTGACAGAGAACTTTCTTATTAACAGAAATGGAGATGTCATAAGTTAGATGCACCTATAATCCTTGTAGAAAGTATTTTAGAAAGAAATAGTGAGATACACGTTTTTCTTATAAGCAAGGTCAAACGTTAGTAGTAATGCTGCTTAACAAATGACCATTTTTGGTACTAATGTTGCTTAATTTGTTCCTAAGCATTAATCGATATTTTGTATATGTCCCGTCTTGAATGACAACCTTTTTGTACACGTTTTAGTTGTTTGATTAAGGTAATAAGTATAAACTCTAGGACATTAAAATCATTGCTCCGCAGCGAGCGTAAGCGAGGGAGGAGGCATAGTAGTTTCACTAGATAGGCGAATGTCAGTTTCCGATTTTGTTCTTCATCTTCATCCTCGTCATCTTTCAACTTTCGTGTTGATGTTACACGGTGGTATACAATTATTAGCTGACTTTGCTTTTTTGCCATGTCAAAGCATGGTACCGTAGGTGGGAGACAGAATGTTTTTTTCCTAATTTATTATTATACTAACCTATGTTATTTAGGAAGTTCGTATCCTAAAATTGCTTAGACATTTTCAATTTACTTTTGTGTTGCTTTAGTGAAGTGAACGACTAGGATTTTGAAGCACAGCTTGAAATCTGAAATTTTGACAACAATACATTTTATTTTTGTATATATTTTAGCCCTAAATCTTTCATTCAATAAATTTTATTCAATGCACTGATTTTTGGCGGATCTTGCCTTAAAAAAGATTTTAATTGGATTTCTGTGTATGCAAGAAGCCTACAAATTGTCGTTCTTCGTGTTTTTCCTTCATTCTGTCCTTCAAACCTGGTGTGACCATGATCAATAAAACCTTTTTATATTTTTTTCTTGTTTTTTTTTCTGTAGACTTAGGCTACTTTTTGTTTCGAATCATATTTGGTATATTAGCATCAGTGTGACATAGGCCTAAACAAAAAGTAACAAAGTTTTGTTTGTTTTTGTTTCCGTTGTATAGGCTTGCAATGTATAGCTTGAGCTGTGTGTACAAATTGGAATGCTTGAGCGCGGGGGCATCTTTAGCTAAAGCTAGATGCTAGTTTTATAGAGCGCACAACCAAGTACTACACAACCAAGTACTGCACAACCTAGTGAAACAAATTAGTGTAACAATTTTACGCTAGTGTTGCATTATTTCAGAATTTCATTTTGCTAATTTATCTAAGATCCTTGTAGTACTTTTGCTTTACTAGTATTGTTTATTAACTTGCTGCTTTTAAAAATAATGCATAGCTCGTGTTGTTAACACTGTGTACAATATTTTCAGAGTACAGCCTTTAACTGCGAAGGCAAAGAACATTAGAGATTTAAATTGTATACGATTCAGACAACTAATGAGATGTCGCTTGTTGTTACGTAATTCATGAAAAAGTTTATTCAGCAGTTTTACACAAGGGAATCTCCGCGAGCAAGCCAGGGAATCTCTGCGAGCTAGCCAGAGAATCTCTGCGAGCAAGCCAGAGAATCTCTGAGAACAAGCCAGGGAATCTCCGCGAGCAAGCCAATGATTTATTAGCCTCGTTTTGCTATTTTGATATTTGCCAGATTCAGACATTTACGATTCAGAGAGCATCTAGATGAAAAATGTAAGAAGGCCTCAAGTAAAACCAAGGCACTTCTACGGATTCGACCTCATATCTCAGTTAAAACTGCAAAATGTTTATGTAATGCCTATGTTCTTTCTCATTTTCACTACTGCCCATTAATTTGGATGCGTTTCGATAAGGCCAGCAACATCTACATCAACAGGGTTCATCGCAGGGCTCTCTCTGTAGTTTATCAAAATCTTAATTCGAGTCTATCAGATCTACTGTCTTTATCAAAGGGAGTCACCCTTCATGTCTCTTTCATTCAGAAACTTTTACACGAAATTTTTAAATCCGTCAACGGTCTGAACCCTTCTTTAATATCAGAGCTTTTTGTACCAAAGTGTTCAGGCTATTCGCTGAGAAGGGGGCAACAACTTGTTTTACCCCCAACCAATACTGTTAAATTTGACATACATTCTGTAAGCTTTGTAGGAAGTTTAGTTTGGGACCGATTACCAAAAGACGTAAAAGACTCGACAACTTTAGATATTTTTTAAAAATAGAGTTAAAAATTTGCCTATTAATTTTTGTACTTGTCCTTATTGTAAATCATGAAAGGATATCATTGTTGGTTTTTATTAGCTACTGTTGTATCTATTTTATTATGACCAACATTAAATAAATCAACAATCATAAATAAAACAAGAGGCCCTGAGGCCTGAAGGTCAGCGCTTTCAGGAAAGTTGAAGAGTGATGAACTGTAAAGCAAAATCGAAAACCTTTTTGCTCACCAGGAAGCTCAAAATAGGAATTAGGAGATACAACTAGTGTGACAGTGAATAAGAAACCCCAGTTCAAATGTGAAACAGATATTGAGTTCATGAAGCAATATAATATAGTAGTAAAATTTAATTCAAAGCAATCATAGATATTAGATATACAACACATTCACTCAAATACTTATGAATGCACCATTAATGTCTACACATAAAACTAATAGAAACAACAGGAGATGAAGCCTGAAAGTTAGTGATCTCAGCAAAGTTGAAATATGTTAGACTGTGAAGCAAAATCGAAAAACACTTTTGCAGCGGGAAGGTCGAAATAGTGGCAGGGATTCAGAGAAAAACACATTCCAGTTGAAAAAGCAGACAGGTACCCTCTCAAAATTGATTGCTTATCCCAGCATCATTACAACAAAACTTAATTCAATAAAATCTTTATCAAAGAAATTAAAGATACAAAGCATTCCCTCGAATATTTATTAATGTCTTATTTGTATATACCTGAGTATGTAAAATTAAGTTTATATATAAAATACTTTCATGTAGGGGTTTTCTCTAAAGTAACTTATACGAGATCTTTTCCAAACAAAATATGATTTTTTTTTCAATTGAAGTGAATACAAATCTGATTTCGATTAAAAAAGTTTGTATTAAAGTCAAAATAAGTTACTAAGTCTTCAAATAAGCTGTTTTTGAGTATATATACTTCAAAAGATTTTATGCAGACCTTGTGTTATATGATCACAAAAAGTTCAAAAGTAAACCTTTCCCTATGCAGATGATTCCGAAAAGGAATGATATAGGTCATTAAAAATTTATGACAATATTAAAAAATACTGTGTTCGTATGCGTGACAATGTGTCTTTCACACATTTTTGTTGTACTTCATTGAAAATAAAAAAGTAAGCAAAACAACTGCTTATTATTTGAGAATGAGAAAATAAGAGATTGCTGGCCAAGCAGAGAAACAGAATAAAACATAAAAAACAACAACAAATTCGCAAAAGCTTTCGATTTAAAAAAATGAAAAAATGAAATTTAGCTATGGTAAATAACAAATTTTTACATACATGAAAACATAAAAGATTATACGAAACATGAGTGACAAGACAAGACTATGAGAGATAAACTTATAGTATGATTTCATAGGGAATTTGTTCATTGAAATACTGAATAAATAGACAATCCGGATTTCAAGTGATAATTAGAGTTTGTAAACATTATATATGTGTCCATTGCTTGATAATAAGTGCATTACATTACAACTAACACAAAATATTGTTGATTAATTCAATTTTAAGTAGCACACAAATGCACCTTCAAAGAGGTAACTGTATAAAATGTCTTATATACACTTTGGAGATGTTGTCTGTTTGGGTGACACTAGATTTCTACACACACACACACATTGAAAACTCTTCCAAGTTGACGGATGTACCTATATAACAGATTACAAAAAATAACATCAACATTATGTAATGGAATGCATCCATAGAGCATAGGCGGCCCTTGGCTTGTTGGAGGTAGCAGAGCTCTCATATCTCCTGACCAATTTAATAACACAAAACACAAAATCAGCAATAAGTAGGGAAATAAGTAAGGAATATAAGCAAGGAAACTCAGCAGTATAATCACAGTATCACTTATAACGATCGAGAATTGCATTGCTTCCCTGATAAGCATTATAAATCTGTGTTTCCAGAAACGTGAACTCCTCTTTATTTTTATGGAGGCCGCACTCACCCTGATAAAAAAGTTGTAATTATCAATCAATAAACAATTCTTAATTAAGCCACAATCAACAAATAGCCTCTATTCCAGCCTTAAAATTAAGGCTTGTGTTTTTAGTGGTATCAGCCTACAACTGGGGACAAAAATTTTCCAATTTTATAAGGCCGCGCAGCGGCCG
Organism: Turritopsis dohrnii; assembly: GCA_027922465.2. Taxonomy (NCBI): domain Eukaryota; kingdom Metazoa; phylum Cnidaria; class Hydrozoa; order Anthoathecata; family Oceaniidae; genus Turritopsis; species Turritopsis dohrnii. Next base: position 25,864 of record BQMF02000027.1, read on the forward strand.
AAATGAAATTAAGATTTTATGAATGGAGTCCGAAGTACGATCTAACACTGCATATCATCCCGTTCCTCAAAATACACAAGTGCGGAGCGCCAGTGAACAAACGAATCTATTATATTAAGTAGACTTTAAACATAACCCGGAATAAGTAGGAAGGAAAAACGCATTTTCTATGATAACTAATGTTATATTTCAGAAAAAGTTAGTTACCATAACCACGACCACGACCACGTCCGCGACCACGAAAAGAGCCTGAAACAAAATTACTTTATTAATATGATGTTGGGTGAAGAGGAGGGTGGGAACGCATTAGATCGTACTTCGGACTCCATTCATAAAATCTTAATTTCATTTCGGCCGCTGCGCGGCCTTATAAAATTGGAAAATTTTATTTCATGGAATCCGAAGTACGATCTAACACTGCATATCATCCCGTTCCTCAAAATACACAAGTGCGGAGCGCAAGCTCACTACCTCCTTGTTCAAAGCGTATTATTAGACAAAATTGTTTTCTGAAACTTTTCTGCATCCGAAACGACAAACTTATGATAATGCCGTTGCCAAACTGACTTGCTCGACCAATTACCCCGATTCAGTATTTCCTGTAAACCAAGTCCTAAAATTTTAGCCTTCGATGTGGAAGCTGATCGTGTAGAGTGTGCCTTGAATAAGTTTGTGTCAATACCTGCCAATCCAAGAAAGTCTTTTACCCAGTTGGCCACTGAACACTTTTTTAAGGAATGATGAGGCTTGGTCAAACTAATTATTAAAGTGTCTGTTTCTTTATTACGCCATTCCTTCGTGTGATCAAAATAACAATCAATAGCTGAGAGGACACACAGCTTCCTGTTTTCAGGAAAACCCACATACTCAAGTACTGGCGGAGGTTTTCCTTGACGCCAACTTTTAAAAAGTTTATCAAAATGAAAAAAGTATTTATTCTCAGTTTTAATCAAATACTTGGTGTTCAGAATATTTATTTCTGAGCAACGTGAAGCTGCTGTTAAAGCCAATAAAGTTGCTAGCTTCTTTGATAGTAGTTTGATTGGCAGCTCAGAGTTATTTGGCAGGCTAGTCATATAGTTTAAAACTTTTTGAACATCCCAAACAAAAACATAACGTGGTTTTGGAGGTCTTAGATTGAATGTACCAGAAAGTAAAGAGCACACCAAGGGATGCTTCCCCACCTTACACCCGTCAACTTCATCATGGTATGCTGAAATGGCTGACCTGTAGTTATTTATTGTTCTGTATTCTAGACCTTTGTCAAATAACTCTGAGAGGAAGTTACATACATCCTTTATATCACATCGAATGGGATCAATTTCCCGTGCACCACACCAGCTAACCCAGATTCCCCAGGACGATTGGTAAGCAGAAATCGTACCCGGTCTTCTGCAATTTGAGATAATTCTTGCAGCTGATCCTGATAGGCCTTTGGACACCAAGGCAGACCTGAAAGTGTCCATGCTGATAGCTGAAGTTGACCTTGAAGTATTAGAGGGTGAAATCCTCCTGAGGGGTTTCTTAATAGGTCTTTCTGCCTTGGTAAGAGAATTGGATTTCTTATTGATGTTTGGAGTAACATGGAATACCACGTCTGGGTCTGCCATGTTGGAGCTATGACAATCATTTTTCTTACACGGTCCTTGCACATTTTCTGAATCACTTTGCCTAGGAGGGAGAATGGTGGGAAGGCATATGGAAGCAGATGTGACCAACTGTGCTGAAATGCATCCACTTTTTTGCACTGAGGATCTGGTCTCCAAGACATGTAACTTTGTATCTGATGACTTGTTCTGGACGCAAAGAGGTCCATGTCTATCATTATTCCTGATCTCTTTACAAGTTGATTGAAGAGACCCTGGTTTAACTTCCACTCGCTTGAGTCTGGCTTTTGGCGAGACTCGTAATCTGCTACTGGGTTTAACTTGCTGGGCAACCACTCTGCAGTAATCGTGATCTTGTTTGTAATGGCATGATCCCAGATCTCCTTTGCTATACTTAGCAAATGAGAGTTGTGAAGTCCCCCCGTTTTTAGCAGGTAAGACAGAGCAACCCTGTTGTCCACCTGAAAATGGACTGATTTGAGAAACCCTGATTTTGTGTAGGTTTGAAGGGCTATGTTTATTGCCATTAGCTCTTGAATGTTTATATGTAAATCTTTCTCTTGGAATGACCAAGGGCCCCTGGACCTTATCCCTTGACATACCATCCCCCACCCCATTGGCGAAGCATCTGTTTGGATTATGGCTTGAGGAGGGGTTGTTTGAATAGGGCGGCCATTGTACAGAGTTAAATTCTCCTTCCACCATTCTAGTTCCAAAAGTGAGTCCTTGTCCAATAAGATCAGGGATTCGTAGGATTTTGTATTCTTTAATTCCCTTATCTGTTGTATTTGTAAATAGCGATGGTGTAGCCGACCTGGTAGCACTGCTTGTGCTGAAAACGAGAGTTTTCCTATCAACTTTGTTAGGTCCATTATTGAGACCTTCTGATTTGCCAGAAACTTTGTGCAAGTCTGAATAATATTTGTCACTTTCTCCATAGGCAGAGACACTTCCAACAACTTTGAGTTTATATGAATCCCTAGAAACTCTATTTCCTGTACTGGGTCCAACTGAGATTTTTTCAGATTGATCACTAGTCCTAGTTGCTGAAAAAGAAAGATGGCTGTGTCCCTTGCTATTTCCAATTCTGTCTTTGACTTTGCCATCATTAAGAGATCGTCCAGATATATTATTACCCGGATATTCAATCGCCGCAAAAGTGCTACTGGTATTTTCATGATTTTTGTGAATATTAAAGGGGCAGGGCCCAGGCCAAAACACAGGCAGAGAAACTCGTAAAGGGAACCTTCCCACAGGAATCTCAAATATTTTCTGGCCTGGTGATTGATAGGGACAGAGAAATATGCGTCCTTCAAATCCAATTTGCACATAAAATCGTCCTGTTGAAGTATGTCCTTCAACAAATGAAGCCCTTCCATTTTGAAATGTTGGTAAGGGATATGATTGTTTAAAAATTTCAAGTTGATAACTGGCCTGTTCCCTCCCCCTTTCTTGTCTACTAGGAATAAGTTGCTCAAAACCTGACCAGAGACTGGAGTGGCTTTCCGAATAGCACCTTTCTTCAGCATTTCCTGGACCTCCTGTTGGATGAGATGTTTTTGTTCTGTATTGAAATTGATAGGTTTTGGTTCTATAGTTTGTGTTGGAATTTGGGACAATGGAAACATATATCCCTGAATTGTTTTCAGGACATTGGGGTCCTGTGTCAGTACCTGCCAATTTCTGTGAAAAAATCTTAGTCTTCCCGCTAAGGCAACTTTGGGAATGCTTTTGGGAAAGAGCATTTTTACCACTGGAAGAACTTTTAAATTTTCCATAGGAATTGTTTCTGGAAAGCTGAAGAGAGGTCCTGGTCTTGATAAGGAAGATTTTCTTACCTCTGTAGTTTTGGTGTTGGAAGTTTGTATTATTATGGAAGCCACCTCTTTTGTTGACTAATACGAGCGATCGCCCCCCACCATGGTTTTGTTGAACACCACGCGAGGGGCCCTTCCGAAAGGGCTTCTTCTTAGGTGGTTCGCCTTCCTTCGACAGAACCTTTTGGCACTTCTGTTTTGTTTTAAGAGTTTTCGTGATGTCGTCGGAAAATATTTGACCAAAGAGGTACTTTCCACGTCCCATCTTGTCTGCTTTATCCTTAAGGATCTTCTTAGCCTGTGTGTCCTTCATAACAGAGCCTAATGCATTAAGGCGTCTGTAGTACGTGGCTGCGTGAAATGCTTGTCCGACTAGCATCACAGTCTGTTCGGTGAAACGCAGTAAGTCATCACCGGACACCTCAACTTTCTGCTTTTCCAACTATTAGCATTGTCAATGGCGACCCAGAGTTTACTAAGTGGTCCCATTATTTGAAGAGATTTATCTTGAATACGCTTAAGTACATTTTCCAGATTTATGTCCTTCGTGACATTTTTCTCCTCTAAAATTGACCTCAAAAATCCATCAAGTTCCTCACATTTGTGGATATTTGAGGGTATTGGATTCAGGTTTAAAATGTTTTCTTTGATATCTTTGTCCTGAATAAAAGTAGCAAACTTTTCATTAACATAACTGGCCATTTCCTCAGGGAGGGTGTATAAATGTTTCTTATCAGAAGTCACAATCTCGAAGCGTCTGCTGCTGTCGCTCGTGGCAATAACCTCACTGTCCTCGAGCCCTTCGTCCTCTTCATTATCGCTCTCATCAGGTTCGCTGTCATTCTCAGTGTCATTCTGAGTGCTTCCATTATCTGCTGACTCATCAATTTTTCTTTTCGTACCCCGTGCCTCATCTGGGGAGTAGAAATCAGCGATAACTTGACTGAGGATAGCTTGTTCAGAAGGCACATCCTCAGCTGTCTGACTCTCAGGTTGTTGGTTATTGTTTTCAATCTCCATACCTCCTACAAGGTAGAAGAGAAGGGATATAAGTCACCCTGTTGAGCACCTCTTGGACCAATAACAGGTCACAAGACTCTGTATAATCTCTATGTCTAATAGAACATTAGAGAATTTAATCCCACAATATTATTCTACTCAGTTTTATTACATTGGCTAATAAAAACACAATGCAATTTTTGTGGAATTTTTATCTTGGCCTGTAATCAAGACACAAGATAAATGATTGCTCAAAGTTTAACTTTGGCCGTAGTAAGACACAAAGTAAACGCAATCTTAATTCATAAGCATTTATTTATTAGTGGATTACTTTGATAAAAGTCGAATAAAATAAAAACAAATTTACCTTGTTCTGAAAACGTCCACACTTCAATCGCAAAGGGATGAAAAGAGGAGGTAGTGAGCTTGCGCTCCGCACTTGTGTATTTTGAGGAACGGGATGATATGCAGTGTTAGATCGTACTTCGGATTCCATGAAATAAAATTTATGGACTTACAGACGGACGGACGAACACAAATGCTAATGAAAGATCAGCTGCTGCCGCGCTGACCAATAAATCAGTTGCACGTTTCCTATCTCTTATTACTTTAATGAAAGGTTGTCACCGCTGACATCAGCATATTACAGCAAACCTCACTTTGATTTATAACAATAATCTTTAATTTATTTCATTGTTATTAATATTTTATTGACATGTTGCATGATCGATCAAACTGTGAAATTTAGATAATATGACGCCAATTTGAAGTTGGTGTATATGCATGTTGTGATGTGTACGCCCCTTGAAAGCTAATATTCAACTTCTTTTTTAAAAATATGTTTTTTATCTATTTTGGGTTTGTTTTCACTGTTATTAAAATCAAGATCTCTTAGCTCTTGTCTTTTGATTTTGATCCTGAGGTGTGTATTGGAGACAGAAAAGTAACCATTGAAATGGCGAAAATTTACAGGTAAACATAAATCATTGCTTAATGGTCTTTACTAAGCTTCTTCCCGCTAGTACAATATTTTTTTATGTCGGCTATATAACCCGTGATGGAAGTGTATATTAAGGTTTTGTAGTATATTCTATTTCTACGAATAAAGTTACAGTAAATAAAACTCCTTTTTTTCAACTTTAGCTTCAGTAATTTATAAGAAGGTGTATCCAATTGCAGATAATACTCTCGTGATCTATTTTTACGTTTTCACAGACGCTCCAATATTTTATTTGATCAGTTTTTCGACCTTTACAAGATAATAACACCTTTTTTTCACAACTCCGCGATTTTATTGGCAAAATTTAAGAAGGTAAAGATATTTTTATCCAGGATAACAGTCACCCTCTACACTAACGAATTGCATCTATGGAATTTTACAGCCAACTGAAAAAGGTGAAAAAAAATTTGTTCTGAATGAAACTAAAGTTATAGGAGTATATAAAAAATCAATAGGGACAACTGACATTTTGGTATAACTGAAAGTTTGGCTAAAGGGACATGAAAATATTTGGGTCGAACATTTTGGGGAAGGGTTAACATATTGGAAAGTTTGATCGATAATATTTCCTTAACACCAGTTCGCAGGCAAATGATCAGGTTTTTTTGATACGGTATAGGCGTACGGGGAAGAGGAATTTTTACGTATCATTTGCAAAATTAAAAACATTCAAAAGTTTAACCTACTATAGTTCTCTACAAGTCAATCTAGTATAATTTGATTTAGTTAGTACAACCACATGTACACTCTTTCTTTTAATAAGTACGTACTTTAAAAAGAACATAAGGACTCAGAAAGGTCCAAAATTTATTGATAATGAACTATTGTATGTAAAGCTGAGGGTTGCATTATGCTTATGTCAGCAGAAGTAAAGCAATTGGGAAATGGTCTAGGAACGAATAGCTGTTTATTATTAACAAGGCTAACTCAAATTTCTAGTAAAAGAGTGTAATTGATGTTAAAACTATTTACGGTGGTTTTTTAAAATTATCCGTACCTATTTTTAGGATGGGCTTTTTCCCTATCCTATTGTTGGTGCTAGTGGAAATTATGCCAGATTTTGTATATGGAGAAAGTAAGTTGTAATTTATAATAGACAAACTGATTTGAATGGAATAAATGATATGTTTATTTCTGAATATGTTATCTTTAGGTCCATACGTTGGTAAATCCGTTTGTTTTCATTTATATCAAAGTCCGGACTATATCAGTATGCAATTAAGTGGAAAGTTGAGAATGAGAACTCCAAATGAACAGTCTAAAATATGGCTGGAGGTTCGACAAGGTTAGATATTTGCTTGGAAAATCTTGCATTCTTTTGTAACTTTTGTAAGCTATATCATATATCCCACCACTAGAAACTCTAACTGTTTTATTATTAATCTGAAGTGGTTCGTTGATTGTTTCCAGTATTTGTGAAGTATTTTTTTGTAGGTTTAGATGGAGGAGCTGACACAGTGTCATTTTTCAGGGAAGGGACAGATACATATATATATGGAAAATCAAGCGGAGGAAGAGAGGTTTCGTTTGCAAGTGGTGGAAAAGCTAGTAATTCTTTTTTCATACTTGAAAATCACAATGGCGTTGATGGTGCAGTTGCCATTCAAATGGCTAATAACCCAGATGAATTTCTCAGAAAAGAAACTAATGGTGACTCAGATATAATTGTTGGTGGATTTGATGCTGACTTTTCTCATTTTACAATTGTGATTAAAGGTGACGTTGCGGATGTTTTCGTTTTTAATTTATTTCCGGAAGCAATAAATAGCGTGCGCATTTATGTATAAAATATGATATTTGCACAACATTACACTGTGAGGACATTAATTCGTATGAAAAATTTAAATTCATTAATTCATGTAATGAATTAGAATATGAATGTTCCCTATTCAGAAAATATTTGGAAGGGTCACGAAAATTTTATGTTGAGCCGTTTCCTAGGAGCTTTTTGAAACGCAACAAATGCCATAATCATGTTTGACTTAGGTACAGAGAACAATCACCCTGCAAAGAATTTTGTTTTCGTTATGATTTTTATAAATAATTGATATCTTCCTATTTCCATTACTTTTCATAGATGATACTTCATACGAATTGTCAAAGACCTTACGCTTTTTCATTTCGAGTAATACCTCGGTAATTGTTGGATGGACAGTCAATTTATTATTTGACAGCTATGACACAGTTCGGATCTATCTGAGAGATGCTGAAGAGGACGGAAGTACCTATGGTTCTCCAATTGAAGTAAATAAAAACGACTATGGTACTGAAGTGACAGGTCTCCAGGAGCAAACATTTTATGAATTTGCTGTTGAATTTGAAAATGCTACTACAAGTGCCATCGTAACCTCCATGCCCGTTTACATAATGACAAGCACATCTGGTAACTAACTTAGTGATTCCTATAGAGCAAATATTTTAATGTAAAGGGTCTTTTTATTTGTTGAGTTCAAATGTACAACAAACGTTGACGATACTTAGAACAAAAAACCATTTTTTACTGAAAATATTAAAAATAATTCCCATTCACAGACATAAAATAAATATTTTGACAAAATTCATTTCCTCTGGAAGTTGGTACCTAAACAGAGAAATAGCAACTTTGGCTGGCTTAGAAGACTGCTATACCAAATTGGTACCACCTGCGGAACAACAAGCAATGTGGCAGTCAAACATTTATTTGAGAAAATGAAATTATGATCTTTCTTCGAAAAAATTGACGTGTTTTATGGCGTTACGAAAATTTTTAAGCCTATTACTGAGCTAAAATATTCGTATCATTAGTGGTGTCACATGTACGTAAATTTCTATGTATTGAAGAGAAGGAATAAACATGGTTTTAGTCGTAAGCTCTTGCAACAAAATGTTCGTACATGTGAATTGGCTTTAGAAAGAAAAAGAAATGGTTTTAAGGAAAATAAAACGCCTTACAGTCTTGTAACGTTTTGTTTGTACATGTAAAGAAGGTCGAATTTTATTGCGTCTCATAGTATTTCTTTTCAAGAATTTTCACTGCTATTGCAATTATATCTGTTGATTTTAAGTAGAGACACAAAACAAGAAATAATGGCAGCGACCATGGTTAAAAGGGATCAAGTTCTTGGGGCTACCTGTGGGTTTGTCTCTTGGAACATTTGATAATAATGTGTACTGTAGCCCCAAAATAACAAGTAATAACAAAATAATGTTTAAATAACAAGTAATGTTTAATTGTTGATTTTAGGAATACGTACTGCAGGGGTTTACAATCTCATCTTAAAAACAACTCCTACAGTATGGCTTTTCGTTCACTTTTATTTATTTTTTTGCATCTCAAACCAATACAATGAAAATTACCAATGCGATCTTCAAATTAAGATATCTGTTGTTTTTTGTTTAGCGTCAGTGGCGGAGTCCTGTGTGTTGTGCCGAAACGAATATTTGGCAATTTGTAAGACTTTCTAATCTCAGATATGACAATTTCATACATTCTGGGTTAGATGACAAAGATTTAATTTCCCCATATAAAGAGGAAAAGTATTCAGAATATTTACTTGGAATGCAAAAGAGTGGAAACCCTATCAACTGGATCATGCTGAATCATCAATACAAATCATTTCGGGAAATCCTTTCAGAAGAAAGTGATTTTTTTAATACTTATGGACAATTTGTGTCAACATTAGGACTTGGTGAGTATGGAAGCCTTTTAAGTTTGATGGCGCCGTAGTATAGTGGTTATCACTCTCGTAATTCATGCGAGAGGTCGGGGTTCAATTCCCTTGGTAGGCGATTCACCATGCGCTAGTGAATGTACCATAGCGCCGGGTCGACCCATGCCATATGAGGGAAATTGGACAGATGACACATCGGGAGTTGCAGGAGCCGTGACCCCTCTTGGAAAGCAGATGCAATAGCAACTGAGTGAGGCTAGACGCGTAAAACAATACTAAATAAATAAATAAATAAATATAAATTTTAATTTTGTTCGTGATGCTTTGCAGTTTTGAAAAATCAGCTGATGTTGCATTTTGTAACAAAAAAAACCGTATACTTTTCGCTTGCGTTCAAAGATTTTTCGATCATAGAAAACACTACTAAAATGTAGAAAATATATTGAGTGAAACACTTTGCAATGGTAAATCGTTAATTTCTTAAGTTAAAAACTTTTTTATCGAGTGTTTATTAAAGAAGGAATTCTATGTGAGCGTTGTAACGATATGATGACGTTGCTGTATCTTGGGCAGTACGTTGGGTACCACAGCTTACTACAGATTTTCATACTTCAGATTTTCATACTTTTATCATAAAATAGACGAGCTTCCAATTCAATGTTCATAAACATTAATGTTTCAAATATATATTCATTCGGCACAATGACGATTACCTCATATTAATGCAATGCAAAGAAAAAAAAACTCTTTAAAAATCAGGAAGAAGCACAATTGAACGTTGTACGTGTTTCATAACTACAGCGTAACTACCGTATCGGGGCAAATTCAGCTTTGGCTAGTTAAAATATTTAAATGCAAATTGTTCGGAGAATTGGACATTATAGTTCGGGGCAGAATGGTCCGTTTCAAGTCCAATGGCGTTGAGTGAAGAGATGACAAACAAGAAATCAAATGTTACTCGCACAATACAGAATCCTCGTGAATAGAATGATGTTATGAAGATTAATTATTAAATGAAAATGAGAAATATAAAATTGGATGTTCAGCTAATTCATTTCCAAATCAACATTATCTAATTTTGAGTTCTTTGGATTGTTGTTTATCAATTTATTACAATTAGTTTATTAATCAATGAATGGGCACTTCCACCATGTCTCTTCAAATCCAAACTCTTTGTGAGTTGGGGAAATGTCCTATGCAAAATTGATGAAAATGTGATATTGAAAATGTTTTTTCAACATGAGAAAGTGCAATTATATTTCTAAATCTTGTTTCTTTTTATGAGTACATTTAACATTTAGATGACCCTGATTATGCTGATTCAATAACGGAGAAGGGTGTGGATAATTGTACGCAAATGGGTTTCTACTTTTTCATCATAAAGAGTTGTTGTTTGATGACATGCATAGCTAATTACTTATACAACTATTTTAGACGGGAGTGTGATAGGAGTCTATTATGGTATACTCAGATATGGCATTAGCGAATATGCCTTTGGTGTTGGCTTACATTTTGAGCCATATGTGGGTGAACATGTCTTCGTAGATTATGATAATATCCAGAGGAACCCAATGTACGCATATCTGCTGGGTAAGATTTTATTGATTATATTGGTGGATGAAATTGTCACGTGACGACGTGAAAGCAATTCGTTAGGTGAGAATTATTTTGTTCTATCTCCAATTTTCTTAAAATGAGAAAATTAAGTTTTAAATTTCATAACCTCGCTGAATCTTTAAGGGATTAACAAGATAAGATTGCCGCTTCAAGAAGATTTTGCGCTTGTTTTTGGTAGAAGCTTACGGAGAAAGAAAAAATAATCCTGAAAAGCTTGAAAAAGCTTGGAGCTCATTTTTTCCAAAAATGGAGATAACTCTCACCAAACGAATTGTATTTGAGTATCATGAAGATAAAACTTGAAGTGATCCTAAGTGAAGCTAGAAATATTAAAACAAACAAATAAATTTTTACTAACTGGAAATAAATTGTAGCGAAATCAAAACTGGCTAACAGATAATACTGAACAACATGAAATATACAACCCAAGTACCAAGGGGAACATACAGTAAGGCCAAATAAACGTAATAGAATAGAGCGGTGAAACTGGATATCGAAGAAAGAAAATAAACAAATAAAGGGAACTTGCTAAAAACACTTGTATGACATCGAGAAACGAGGAAAACTCATTAATGTAAATAAAAATATACAACCCCATAAGACTTGAAAAAAATTAGGGGTTCAAAACATAAAAGTACTTGGCCATGAATTTATAAGAGTGAAATTTATATATAAAAAAACTGAAAATGGAATGCCATGACAACGAATAAAACGTAAAAAGACGGACAACCTGAAAATCTGAAATTGGGTAATAAAAAACAAAATGCGGGCGAAGGGAAAACGCCATCAAATAAGATAATACAAGAGGACACGAGGCCTGAAAAGGTCAGCGCTTTCGCCAAAGTCGAAAAATTTTTGACCATGAAGCAAAATGGAAAAATCACGTTTTTGTTCCAGGAAGGTCAAAATAGGAATTCATGAGCGATTACTGAAGTAATAGTGAAGTAATAGTGGGAATAAAGCATTCAATGATAAAACCAAACAGGTCTGGTCTCAAAATTGTATCCAAATTGTGCAACAAAACTTAATTCAATAAAACGTTTATCTAGAAATTAAAGATACAAAGCCTATCAAACACTGATCAATTGACTTTCATCTATGCTATCTAAGGACATCTTTACAAATGAAACAAATACGATTGTCTTTGAAGTGAATTGAATAAAATCGGATTTCGAAAAATGCAGGTTTGCACTAAAATCAAAAGAAGTTACCAATTCCTTAAAAAAGCTTATATACAGTATACGTTAAGGGAATCTTTTTTGTGTGGATTAATTTTTGCAACTTTTGCCCAAATTCACAAAAATAAATCCACACAAAACATCAAGACATGAACGATTCACAAAAAACAATCCACGCAAAATTTGATGATTTTACTTGCTCATTTTTTGGCTCTGTGTATATTAACTATTTCTTTGTACTTATCAAGCACCCATTGGTTTTGCAATGTGGCAGGCATGGAAACATCTAAGCTATATTATGAAATACACGCATTGCACTTTGTGCACATTCGCAAAAATAAATCCAAATATTTTCCTTGAGAAGTTCTGACTCGCAAAAATTAATCCACGCAAAACGCTTTCAAACCTTGGCTCGCAAAAGTTATTCCACGCAAAAAAAAAAAAATCTCAAGGAAATACTTTACCTTAAGGGTAAGGTACTTCACAAAATTTCATGCAGACCTTTATTCTAATGATTAAAGCAAACTTCTCACACACATTACAAAGATGAATTCTGCAAAGGAATGACTAAAAATAACTGATATATAATGTTAAAAACAACTTGTATGAGTGATAGTGCACTATACATTTTTGCCTTTCTTCATTGAAAATAAAAAAAAGGCATGCAAAAGAACTGCCGATTATTTAAGATTAAGAAAACAAAGAGACTGCTGGTCATGCGGAGACAGAGTAAAAAACAATTTATGATACAAAAAATATATCACGAAATTAAAATAAAATGACAAGACTATAAATAAGTGAAGAGGCTTATAACGACTTCACATAGGTAATTTGTTTATTAAAATGTTGATTGAAAAGTTTATATACAAACATTATATTTTGTTCTTTTGCTTGATAATTACTACATTACATTACAACAAACACAGAATATCATTGTTAGAGTCATTTTGGATTAGTGCACCACGCACTTTCACAGTAATTTATAAACTTTAAAATGTTGTCTGTTTATTTTTGTGGATGACTAGATCGATTTCTACATATACACATTTTATTTTTGTGGGCATAAAATTTTTATTTTAGACAGGATAAAGTGATATTCAAAACTTGCCTATATTGATGGGCACATTTGTATGAATACATAAAAAATAACATATATATCATATCCGATGTATAATAGGTCCTTTTGGAGGCAGCAGAGCTCTCTCTATCTCCAGGTCAGACCAATATATAGCACAAAACACAAAATCAGGCCTAGCTAACTGAACAGTATATAATAATAGGTTCAATTATAATATACGGTGATAATATTACGAATTTCTTTACTTCTCTGGTGAAAAATAACCCTTTCCTTTAGCTTTTATTTCCAAAATGATATCTCCGTGATGGGCAAACTTTAAAACTCATGTTTTAATGTTAGGCCGCACTCACCCTGATAAAAAAGCTGTAAATATAAATTATGATAAATATGAATTAAGCCACAATTAACAAATAGCCTCTATTCTACCCTTTAAGCTTTCAATGAGGAATCCAGGCTAGAACTGTGGACATGGGACGGAAAAACGCTAATGAAAGATCAGCTGCTTAACGCGCTGACCAACAATCTACATGTAAATTAAAAGTTGCATGTGCTTTTTTGGGATGGGCAACAAAATTGCAAAAGCTTTTGTTATACACAAGACAATTTCTCCATAAAGTTGTGAGAATTATATGAAATAAATTGCATAGTATATTGTACGCTTGATAGTGCATTTCAGAATTTAATGAGCATAAAGGTTTTGATGATATAATCATCTACTTTCTGAGCTCAGTTAATTTCGCAGACATTGATTGTTAAACAGATATAGTGTTAGTAACATTAGATATCAGGAATTGCTCCATCCAAAGTAATATCATGCATTGTTAGTTAATTATCACTTTGTTTAATATTTTCTTTGATTGCTGCTTTCTAGGGCTCAGTGACAACAGTGGAACTTTCTCTTATACATGTTATTTCGACAATGAAGAAAGATGTGGCTATGGTATCCTAGTACCTCATCGTACTTACTGCCCAATGGACCAGGGGCGGATCCAGGGTTAGGCAACTTAGGCAAATGCCTAACCCAAAATCAGTTAAATAATGTTTTTCACAAATTGAAAAAGGTATTGTATTACAATAATCAGAAAATAATCGAAAATATCAAGAGATTCCCCCGCATCAATCCGATATCCTTTCTTTTTCGCAAATAGGATTATTCTCCGGCGAGGCGCGGCGCGCGCCATGATGATACAAATTAATGTTTTTTACAGCTTGAGTTTATAGGTATTGATTCTGCCCGGAAAACGACTTCTCATAGTTACATTGACAACACAGACTAGTGCCTAACGCTCACCTAGGCGAAGAAAATTTGCCTAAGGAGCCCCGGGTTTACACACTTTAATGAATGAACTGGAAGAAAATTTGCCTAAGGTACAACCATGGGTTAACACTTTATTGAATGAACCAGAAGAAAATTTGCCTAAGGTACAACCATGGGTTTACACACTTTTATTGAATGAATGGTCACCAAATCTGCACAAAACGACGTGGAAGACCTTCGAATTAGACCCAGTTCAACATGGATTCGCTAGAAAACATCGTTGCAGCTTTTGATAGCAATAATGAAGTATTAATTAGGAAATTTTGAATTCACTTAATACATCTGTTGAAAACAGACTTCAAAATCTAGGAAAAGCATTTTTTTCGAGTCATGTCTCTTCTTTTGCTTATGCGAAATGAAAAGATTGTGGCTGCTTTAAAGCAAGTGTTTTATTTTATGTAATATAAATGATTAGCATGGATCATTAGCACCATAATTCGTTGACCATAAGTATGACGACAGTTAATTATTAGCTCAGCTATGTATAATACGTTTGTTTGTGTCAACTGAACCGAAGCCTTTTCTTTATTGATTAATGATGTATATAAATATTTTTGGTATCTGTTTCTGTTAACCAAAAATACATCTGTAAAAATGTTATGGAGTTACGTTTGAATGACTGAGTTTATAATACACAAAGTCATTGTTATTTTTCTGAGTTGTTTTGCGTAGGCAGCTGCATGGTTTTTTTAGCACCAGTATCTCAACCTGGTAACTTATTTGTACAGTTCAGTATATAATTTTTCTTGGTTCGAGATGACTGTCTGGTTTTGAATTAAAGAACTTTAAAAGGATCCTGTGTCCAAAATGATATGAACCAATATGATAGAGATCAAAAAGCCTCTTGTTAGTATTACTTACTCCCAGTTTCTGAGATATGTATTTATTTTTTAAAATCTTACATTCACTTTATGCAATGCATATATTTTATGATATGTAACAGTGGTGGATCTAGAGGTATGTCGAAATTTGTGTATGAGAGCATTAACATAATTTGTGAATTCAATTTATATTTCCAATGGGATTATTTGGACGCTTTTCCTTTATGGTTAGATTGCTAACACTCTCCTACACAAATTTCGACATACCTCTAGATCCGCCACTGTGTAATAAGATAGTATACATAGGCGGATCTAGAGCTTAGGCAAAATTTGAGGAGGAGCGTTGTGTCATCTAGGAGATAAATAGAAAAACGTGCCTTTTAACTAATTACAGTTAAACACTGAAAAGAAATTAATAGCATTGTACTCCTCCACTTTTTTTGCCTAACCCTGGATCCGCCTATGGTATATAGGTTAACTTTCTCATCGCAAGTTATCATTAATACTATATCTTTCTAATTTACTATAGAGAGAAAGGGCTTTCACTCTGAGTGAGTGATAAGAAAATGAAGTTATAATATATTGAGAGTTTATACACATAAAGAAAGAATAAAAATCTTATTACATAATTATCTATTGTATCATTTCATGATTTTTAAATCAAAATATCTGCCCAAGGAAACAGAATTTCCAAAAACTATAAGACTTCTGAAACAACTTTGTGCATTCTATCATCCCTCGAAATATCATTTTGGATGCAGAAACACTTTAACATCTTTGGAGTTATTCTTTCATTTTATAAAAACCACCTACGTTATGTCTTCTTTTGAAAAAGGTAATTACATAATGTTTTAGTTTGACTTCTTTGTTTCCTATGCTACATTAAATTCTGGAAAAAATGTTGTAGCTCTTATTTAAGAGGAAGCAGTACATAATTTATCTGTTGTTGTGTAGTTTTATATATATAGGTTCTTGGACTTGTCTCAGGGATTTCTGTAAACACCATCTTTTACTATAATGTGGTTGACATTAATTATTTAACCATGGATCATTTTTAGGGTAGGGTATACTATTTGATTTCATGAACGTATAGTGCAGAAATCTGTTTTTATTTTGCTGCTGGATATGATCAAGGAGCTTGTCTCTAACTTTGATTTTGGTCATTTTACTCTATTTCTTAACATAATTTCTTTTCTTTTCTTTCTATCTGACCATCTTGCGAAGTACATAGATAAAATATCATGTATATGAAGTAAAATATCATAAAGTATATCATGTATTTATCTGAGTGCTCCAATCTATCATGATAGGTGATTGAAAATTTATTTATTTGATTCATTACAAGTATGTTTTCGTTTGGTGGATGCTTCCTGTTCATGTACAAGCAATCAAGAAAATGAAGAAGATAACAGATGAAGTAATTTATTGGTTATTTACTTAACCTCCAACCTGGCAGAAAATATTATTTTGGCCTACATAACGTAGTTCAATACATTCCATTCATACTCAATTAGTTTTCTTTTGTTTATTTCCCTTATTCCATTAGTGCAACAATACAGGCTTGCATTATAACACCCCTTTACGTTAGGACGAATCAATTCGAGTTAATAATTTTTACACTTCGAAAAGTATGTATTAGATTGGGCGTAAATTGGCGTAAATTTCATCGATTGCGCCCGTATGTGTGTTTAACAAAAAAAATTTGCCTAACCCTTAAAAAATCCTAGATCCGCCCCTGATGGACCATCCTAATTGGATAAACAGATTTTGTCCATTACCTAATAATGGCACCTGTCACGAACGAGAATGCAAATGTTCGATCTATTTTTTTATTTACTTGTATTTATTTGCCTATTTATTTATTATTTACCCAGGATAGGCTTTTAAGTTCCTTAAGGTACTGTTATCAATGAGGGTCCTGCGAAGGAGGTCCTATAGCATTTAAAGCACCCATTTGGGCTACGGAAGCTGTAATGACAGCAACTGCTCAACTAGACAACCATCCTAGACGTCATTCCTTCTCTCTTGCTGAGTGCTAAGCAGAGAGGAGTGTACACACTGTTGTAATCACTGGCATGACTCGGTCAGGGATTGAACCCGTGACCTCCTCAACAGGAAGCAAGCACTCTACCACTAGGCTACCAATCGGTTGAATTTAGGAGCAACTAGATGGTGAGCTACTAATGTCAAAATAGTTTTGAGTGGAATATGTCTGCCTTTTATTTAGTTCCAGCACCGGAGAACTTTACGATTATGAGCATGGGCACCTTTGATGCTTATCTAAGATGGGAACTTTACGACAGCAACTACCTGATCAAACCATCTGGCTTTGTTTATTTCAGAATTAGATATAGTAAAGTTGAATCTTTTTCTGACAATGAAAAACACTGCTATGGCTTGGAAAATGATGATTGTCTAGTGGATCAACTACAACCATATACAAACTATTCCTTTGTTATTCAAGGATATTCAAACTATGATGGAGTTTATGGAAAGGAAAGTGAACCTATTTATGGCCGAACGCTAACTGCTGGTAAGGCAAATTAACGTGAATAATTACAGAGGAATCCCTACAGTAACATGTAGGAGATGTGGAGACCTAGTTTGTGAACGTATCCGGATAGTAGCACGTAGGGCATTTGCCCGAGGATAATAATCCGACTAATACTTACAGAGTGAGTCCCTGCGGCATCATGTAGAAGATGTGGAGACCTAGTTTGTGAACGTATTCGGATATTAGCCCGACCGGACATTTACCCGTTGACCAACAATAGGAAGAGTGTTACGGGGTAAGGGTCGGGGGTTAGGGTTGGGTTCGGGTTAATTAAGCATAAACTATCTTCTGTACCATATACTATAAGGATTAAAAAGCTGTCTGAAGTACTTTCACTGTTTTCCACTCTGGAATGCTGAAATGGTTTGAATTATTTGAATATAGTGCCCACCGCTTCACCTAACTACAGACACATTGATGCAGTTAACTCGTCTTGCATTTATGTGGAGTGGATTCCTATAGACGAAGTGAATTTAGGAGGTCCTCTTGTTGGTTACCAGATGTCGTACTTAAAGACTGATGGTGATGGTGAGCATGCTGGAACTATAGAATTAGGAATAGTCGAAAATTATACTGTCTGTGGATTACAAACATACAGACGATACAAAATTTCAATAAAAGTTAAAAATTCGGATTGGATGAGTTTGCCAAACGATGATTATGAACGAACTGATGAAGGAGGTATTTTTTGAGTCATTTATATTTTCGGTTGTGTAAATATCGCATGTGGGCATATGGTGTTTGTTTATAGTTCCCTCAATGGCCCCACAATTGGACAAAGTGAACACTTTTGCCCTGGCTAAAGATAAAGTTCAAGTAGCCTGGAATGAGATTTCAAATATTCTGGATTGGAATGGGATACAAGTAAACTACTATGTATTCTTTCGAGAAGCAGGTCATGGAGAATTTAAGAATGCATCAGTTCTTTCTGGTATTTCATCAACAACACTGTATAACTTAAATACGTATACACTATATGAAATTTCTTTGGGAGCTGCTACTGCAGTTGGTGTTGGGCCAATTGGAACTATCGAAACAATAAGAACTCTTGAAGATGGTACGATAGGATATGTCATTTTTATATTTCAATTTTTTTGTGGACTAGTAATGTTTTTATTATTTCAAACATTGCTTTTACAGTGCCACTATTATCTGCCACTAATGTGAGAACGGAAGCAGTGAGCTCATCAAGTGTAAAGGTTTCCTGGGATGAAGTTGATGAGTGGATGAGACGAGGAGCTGTATTGAATTACACTATCTATTGCTCAACGGTTGATGAAGATGAAGTATTATTTAAAGTGGTTGCCGGAAATCAATTTGATGTTGTGTTTGATGGATTAGAACATTTCACTTTGTATAAAGTGAAGCTCTTTTCAAACAATAGTATTGGAGCAGGACCTTACACCAACGCTAGTTACGTTCAAACAAGTTTTGGAGGTAATTTCATTATTCAAAATAATTTGGAATTTTCTATTTTAGTGTCGTAAATGTAACAACTTCTGGATTATCTGTGATAATATGCAAAATTGTCTATGTTAAAGATTTTTTTAGGCTATATAGATCTTTGAATTGTTGTCAATCTTTGTAGTTCCAAGATTTTATCCAATAATTACTGATGGTCAAAATACAAGTTCAACGTCATTGTATGTACGTTGGAATAATGTATCCTTATATGGATGGGGAGGGCTTACTGGAAAATTTTTTATGACCGCAAAGTCAGTGGAAGATCCAAATGATTCTCATGAATCGGTTGTTAACTATGCAGAGTAAGTAGAAATAGTTACGCATTGTTTCTAGGAAAATAAATAAAAGTGACAGTAATGATTTAGTTGTAATAATGATGATTGCAATTTCATTGTTTACGTGCATGAGCTTGGCAACATTGAACTTAATTTAGTTACAAGCAAATTGATAAATTTGTGCTGAAGCTGTACATTTTCTTGCATGGCCAATCAATCAGAACATATATTGGGCTATATTGCTACGGCCTTTCGACAAATCATATAATCTGATAATCTAATTTTTCGTGCAAGAATTCATAAGCTCAATGTTGTATTATAGATTAGCATTATTTGAAGGGCACTTGAATGGTTTGAAAGCCTTCACAGTATACAATGTCTCCATATTACCGCAGAATGATGTTGGAGATGGACCTCCTTCTCCTCCTTACTCCATTTTAACTGATGAGGGTTGTAAGTTTTTTCACAAAAGCATTCTAATTCAGAAAGGTGTAATTGCACTTGATTGATTTCCTACTGATTTCTTATAGTACCAATGGCTGGGCCAAACATTACAGAAACCACTGAAAGTAGTGCAAGTTCAATTCTAATCAAATGGAACCATATTCTCTATCATCACTGGCATGGTTATCCATATATCTATAATATCACTTATCAGAAAGTAGGTAGTACGGAGATAGGGTCAACTTTATTTTCACATTTTGTGAATGAAGGAGAAATCCAAGAATTGGAAAGTTACACCGATTACCAATTTACAATTCATGCAGGAACTGTGAAGGGATTTGGCCCTCCCGGAAATGTAATGATCCAAAAGACAGGAGAGGACTGTTAGTAATTCAATTCAATTTTGTAGAATGTCTGATTTGTGGGTTTTTGATACATAACTCGGATTAAATGTTCTGTTATTGTAGATCCCATAGGTTCACCACAAAATGTTAGTGGCACCTTCATTGATTCATCAAGTATAGTTGTATATTGGTCAACAGTTAAAGATGATGAACAAAAAGGACCCGTTCTTTCATACACAATCACATGCTATTCAACTGACTTTCTTCAAAGTTTTGGTTCATTTACAGTTTTGGAAAATGAAGATAAAACAGTCATGTTTTCTGGATTGGAAGTTTACACACTATACTCAGTCAACATTTCTGCCACAAATAGTATTGGTAATGGACCACATGCATCTGTTCTAGTTCGTACTGAGGGAGAAGGTACGTAATTTAAAACACATGATTGAAAATGCTGCTTGCTCTTAGTATGTTAAAATTTTCCAATATATTCTTTTTCCAATTGGGACTATGCTTCCATTATGCCGGATGACTTTTTGGTCTATTCCTCTTCGCTCCAATGACCAATGGCAGAGGCGGATCTAGGATTTTTTAAGGGTTAGGCAAATTTTTTTTTGCCAAACACACATAAGGGCGCAATCGATGAAATTTACGCCAGTTTACGCCCAATCTAATACATACTTTTCGAAATGTAAAAAATATTAACTCGAATTAATTCGTCCTGACGTAAGGAGTGTTATAATGCAAGCCTGTATTGCTGAAATAATGGAATAAGGGAAATAAACAAAAGAAAACTAATTGAGTATGAATATAATGTATTGAACTACGTTATGTAGGCCAAAATAATATTTTCTACCAGATTGGAGGTTAAGTAAATAACCAATAAATTGTATATTTCATCTGTTATCTTCTTCATTTTCTTGATTGCTTGTACATGAACAGGAAGAATCCACCAAATGAAAACATACTTGTAATGAATCAAATAAATAAATTTTCAATCACCTATACCATGATAGATTGGAGCATTCAGATAAATACATGATATTTCATCTATGTACTGGTCAAGATGGTCATATAGAAAGAAAAGAAAAGAAATTATGTTAACAAATACAGTAAAATGACCAAAATCAAAGTTAGAGACAAGCTCCTTAATCATTATCCGGGAGCAAAATAAAAACAATAATTAATATCAACCACAATATAAAGATGGTGCTTCCAGAAATCCCTGAGACAAGTCCAAGAACCTATATATATAAAACTACACAACAACAGATAAATTATGTACTGCTTCCTCTAATAAGAGCTACAACATTTTTTCCAGAATTTAATGTAGCATAGGAAACAAGAAGTCAAACTAAAACATTATGTAATTACCTTTTTCCACCTACATAACGTAGGTGGTTTTTATAAAATGAAAGAATAACTCCAAAGATGTTAAAGTGTTTCTGCATCCAAAATGATATTTCGAGGGATGATAGAATGCACAAAGTTGTTTCAGAAGTCTTATAGTTTTTGGAAATTCTGTTTCCTTGGGCAGATATTTTGATTTAAAAATCATGAAATGATACAATAGATAATTATGTAATAAGATTTTTATTCTTTCTTTATGTGTATAAACTCTCAATATATTATAACTTCATTTTCTTATCACTCACTCAGAGTGAAAGCCCTTTCTCTCTATAGTAAATTAGAAAGATATAGTATTAATGATAACTTGCGATGAGAAAGTTAACCTATATGCTATCTTATTATACAGTGGCGGATCTAGAGGTATGTCGAAATTTGTGTAGGAGAGTGTTAGCAATCTAACCATAAAGGAAAAGCGTCCAAATAATCCCATTGGAAATATAAATTGAATTCACAAATTATGTTAATGCTCTCATACACAAATTTCGACATACCTCTAGATCCACCACTGTTACATATCATAAAATATATGCATTGCATAAAGTGAATGTAAGATTTTAAAAATTAAATACATATCTCAGAAACTGGAAGTAAGTAATACTAACAAGAGGCTTTTTGATCTCTATCATATTGGTTCATATCATTTTGGACACAGGATCCTTTTAAAGTTCTTTAATTCAAAACCAGACAGTCATCTCGAACCAAGAAAAATTATATACTGAACTGTACAAATAAGTTGCCAGGTTGAGATACTGGTGCTAAAAAAACCATGCAGCTGCCTACGCAAAACAACTCAGAAAAATAACAATGACTTTGTGTATTATAAACTCAGTCATTCAAACGTAACTCCATAACATTTTTACAGATGTATTTTTGGTTAACAGAAACAGATACCAAAAATATTTATATATACATCATTAATCAATAAAGAAAAGGCTTCGGTTCAGTTGACACAAACAAACTTATTATACATAGCTGAGCTAATAATTAACTGTCGTCATACTTATGGTCAACGAATTATGGTGCTAATAATCCATGCTAATCATTTATATTACATAAAATAAAACACTTGCTTTAAAGCAGCCACAATGTTTTCATTTCGCATAAGCAAAAAAAGAGACATGACTCGAAAAAAATGCTTTTCCTAGATTTTGAAGTCTGTTTTCAACAGATGTATTAAGTGAATTCAAAATTTCCTAATTAATACTTCATTATTGCTATCAAAAGCTGCAACGATGTTTTCTAGCGAATCCATGTTGAACTGGATCTAATTCGAAGGTCTCCCACGTCGTTTTGTGCAGATTTGGTGACCATTCATTCAATAAAGTGTGTAAACCCATGGTTGTACCTTAGGCAAATTTTCTTCTGGTTCATTCAATAAAGTGTTAACCCATGGTTGTACCTTAGGCAAATTTTCTTCCAGTTCATTCATTAAAGTGTGTAAACCCGGGGCTCCTTAGGCAAATTTTCTTCGCCTAGGTGAGCGTTAGGCACTAGTCTGTGTTGTCAATGTAACTATGAGAAGTCGTTTTCCGGGCAGAATCAATACCTATAAACTCAAGCTGTAAAAAACATTTGTAACATCATGGCGCGCGCCGCGCCTCGCCGGAGAATAATCCTATTTGCGAAAAAGAAAGGATATCGGATTGATGCGGGAATCTCTTGATATTTTCGATTATTTTCTGATTATTGTAATACAATACCTTTTTCAATTTGTGAAAAACATTATTTAACTGATTTTGGGTTAGGCATTTGCCTAAGTTGCCTAACCCTGGATCCGCCCCTGAATGGATTGCCTTACTGGACGGATAGGGGGCAAATGGAAATAAAAGGCTCTTTTATAACTATTCGGTACCGTAGAACATGGTCTTATTCAGATCTGCTTACTCATTTTTATAATAAGGTTTTTAGAGAAACTTTCTAAAAGATGTTTTGTCATTAATTATTTCATCTCGTAGAGCCTGCTGTTCCTCCTAAAAACATACGTGGTCATAATACCAGTGATTCATCAATAAAGATTTATTGGGAGGACTTACTAGATGTGGAATGGGCAGGATATCCTGGAGACTTTCGTGTTGAAATTACAAGTTCAAAAGATCAACATGATAAAAACACAACAAACATTACAAGAGCAGCGTATGTTTGTAATTTATTTATGTTACCTTCCACTAAAATGTAGTTTCTCCTATGTTGCCTAAATCACAGTTGAATTAAAATTAACAAAGTTTTATTACATTTTTAGTTAAGTTTATTCGTTGTATGTGCACTTTAAACATTTTGTCTAACTTAATGAAATTGAATGGTTATTTTTTTTAGTTTGTCTGGAGTCTTCATGCATGAAGTCATTAACTTGTTACCTTACACAATCTACATGATAAGGATGCTAGCTTTTAATTTTAAAGGAAATTCTCCATTTTCTGAATTCGTCCCAATTCAAACAGGTGAAGGAGGTAATATGATCGTTTTCGATTCTGGTCCGACATGTAAAGCAAATTGTTTAGCGTGATCTTAATATTAGGAGAAGAATCGCATTACAATATGCCATAGTCTCAACAAAATCATTGAATC
The DNA here is from genome assembly GCA_027922465.2 of Turritopsis dohrnii. Lineage (NCBI taxonomy): Eukaryota > Metazoa > Cnidaria > Hydrozoa > Anthoathecata > Oceaniidae > Turritopsis > Turritopsis dohrnii. Next base: position 50,005 of record BQMF02000027.1, read on the forward strand.
CTAAGAACGTTTTTGCCTGCTGGCTTCTGTACTATGTTTGTACTGTGTGTTATGTACCATTGAATGTGGGTTTTCGAAAACTGACTCAATAACTGAATGATTAAGTTATGTTTGTACAATTATATCCTAAGTCTAATTTTTGTCGTATTATTTTTACATCGTATTATCTATAGCACCATCTGCATCTCCACCGGAAGTTGCTTGTATTTCAAACAACTTCGACTCAATATCAATCACTTGGGGTGATGTATCAGATAAAGAACTTCTACATGGTGTTCAGCGTGGATGTTATGTATACATACAACCTGTGTACACTGACGAAGACTTCAAAGTTGGCCACACAGTTCATTCAAATAGGAAAAGACGAAGTATTGACAACCCGCAGACTTTCACTGTTGGACTGACTTTAAATGAGTTAGATTTTGTTGATTTGCTTTTTACCTAGCAATTTTCTTTACAATAACTGAAGACATTTATCATGCCGTGATAGCACTCCAACTCAATTGATGATTTGAGTAAATTTTCAAGTATTGATCTGTGTGTGTCTTGGCTTACGGTGGACTAACTTAAGACAATAATTTACAGTGAAACCTCCTTAAAGCGGACACTTACGGGACCAGAGATTTTGCCCGCTTTAGAGAGTTGTCCGCCTTGGAGAGGTTTTCTTTATTTTGTCCAGAAACTCGGAAGAAATTCTACTCGTAAGTCGGGAACCCATTAGACATGCCCATGTTACCCTTTGCTATTGGCCAGTTAGGTAAAAAATAATTCATAAAATGAAATTTGACCAGAAAATAAACATTTGTTTGACGCATTAAAAAACCGTTAGGACTGAAAATTACCGGAGAGCTGGTTATGAATTAGAGTTACCATGTATACTCCACGTTAGTGGGCAAGAAAAGTCTGTCACTTGGCTAATAAATAGAACAAGACGACTTGGTAGTCGAAAATTTCGCTATATTGCATTCTCACAATTCTAACAAATATATACTGTTCATAAAACTGTGAAATGCAATAGTTGATAATGGTAGTAGAATTTCAACTCGCAATTATACAAAACAAATAGATCAAAACTTATTCGTCTCAAATTTGTCTTAAAGTCTTCAGGACGGTGTCACAATTACACAAATCTACTCTCAACAATTATAAAACATTCTCAATATAGCATTGCCAAATTGCCAAATTTTGGCCCAATTCGACAAAATGACTGTCAAATTCGAAATCGGCACCTTTCAATTGTGATTTGTGCAAATTTTTATGAAAATTGGAGAACTTTCATAATTTGGCCCAAATTTGCTCGAATTGCCCAATTTTGGCCAAATTTGACAAAATGACTGTCAAATTCGAAATCAGCACCTTTTAATTGTGCTTTGTGCAATTTTTTATGAAAATTGGAGAACTTTCATAATTTGGTCCAAATTTAGCCCGTTAGTCAGCCTGCAAAAGATTTTGTTGCTAAGGTGTGTGCGGACATGGCTTTTTTTATGCAATTATTTACTTTAGTGAGATCGTCCAAAATGTCACGGAGATACATAGAACGACGATACCAATACTTCGCTATACTAGCGAAATTAAAAATTAATAAACCATATAATAAAAGAACAAGATAATATTCTTATTAGATGAATTTTTTCGGTGGCCGCTTTAGACTGTCCGCTTTGGGGAGGTTTCTTTATAAGAGTTTATTAAGGATTTGTCCGGGACAAATTTTTTTGTATCCGTATTCTGTTTGATTCTCGTGTCGTGTTTCGTAGGACTGTTGATACCTTCGAAATATTGCTTAAAAATTAAAAACGAATAGAGTATATTTCCATAAAATGATGTATCTGAATTTATAATTACAAAATTACTCTTCGTAGATGACTCTTAAGCAATGTCTTTCACATGTTTTTCCCATATTTTTGGCAAAGTGGAAAGTTCTTTCGAAATGGAAACCAACGTAACTTTCTTGATAAATTTCCTTACAATAACTTCTAATATACAAATTTTCTTCCTAATTTCGCTAACCATAAGTCATCGATTTAACAACCACACCTCAAAGTTTGGTAATCAAACAAATGTTCAAGACTATGAGAAAAACTGAAGTCGAAATTGGTATTAAGGAACTCTGATCCTCTATGATGACAAAATCAGTTATAATGCTGCATAGAAGTCTATATTTATAAGCTAATAGTTGAAAGAAAATTCATTTTTACATTGCAGAACTGTCATTGACGTACCATATGGGAACAATTTCAATGCCAGTGGACTTCGTGGTAACACTCTTTACAATGTAAGTGTAGCATTCTACACTGTCACCGCTGGAGAAGCAAGTTCTCCTGTTCAAATTCGTACTCCAGAATCAGGTATTACCTTCATACGATCCAATTTGATTGTAAATTGATATATAACTTATTGATACTTATATTTCAGATTTTAATTCTTATAGTGCCAACGCTGTCAGTTTTGAATTTTGTTTGCACAGCAATCAGCTACAGTTCAATCATACTGACATGGCAACATGCTCCTCCTGCGTACTTACAAGGTATTAGGACCAAATACACTGTGTTTTATGAAGGAAATGGTTTGGTACTTAATGATACTCTTAGTCCATTCAAAGAAAAATATGAAGTCATGTTCCTGAAATCTGATTCAGAATATTCTTTTTGGATTGCTGCCGCAACGGCAGTTGGTTATGGAAATCAGTCAGAGAAATTAAGTTGTAAGACATTGGAGAGAGGTAAGTGATATTCATATTTGTTATTAACAAGTAAGTTTCTTGATTCGAGTCCTTGGGATTCAATCTTTTAATTGTTGATTCTTCTGACCATCATTCCTCTATGAGGCAATAACGTACGTAACTGTTGGAAGGCCAGTGTGCAATCAATTGATAGTTCTTAATGTGCTGATATACAGCTTATTTAGCACGCTAAGACTCGAAAACACATCACGGTAACCGTTATTGAAGGTTCTAAGCACTATAAAGCATTGAATTTTATTCAAATTACATGAATATTTAAAGATGGCGATAGGTGATGATTTATTGGATCTGAGAAAAAAGAAAATGTACAATGACAGATAAAGTTTTTTGTAACGTGAGATTACATTAACGTTTTGATTAATTACAAGATTGTCTTTTTCTTAAAGAGCCTACTGCTGCTCCCACCAATGTTACTGCTTCCAGTTTTGAATCCCCATATTCGAGTTTAATTGAGTGGGCGCATATACCAGATCGAAACTGGGAAGGTAGTAAAGTTGGCTACATCATATTCTATCAAAAAGAAGCAACTGGTGAAGTTGAGGAATCGTATCCAAGATACTTCAAGACATATGAAACCGGATATCAAACTTCCGTAGAGTTGACAGGATTGGAGGTGTATGCTCGATATCGCATTCAAGTTGCTGCAAGAACAAATATAGGCTATGGTCCTAAAAGTGATTTTGCTTTCTTTGGTAATGTTTTAGTTTTTTCGATGAAGTTTTAAAACTTTTTTGATCTATTGTATCTGTGTTTTTTAGCATCTGTGTCATTGTTAATAAACTGAAAATTGAAGACATTTGGGTCATTCGTTTTGAATTATGATTTTTCTAGAAACCTGTCATATACCGCATCCTAATTTGATCATGAATTATGCTGTATATCCTCCTTATGTTGACTATCCATTCAACAATAGTGTTCATAGGCCAGAAGGTATAATGGTAAATTTAGCTGAATCTGCTATCTTGCACTGTGCTCACTATTGCAAGTCATTCAATCGACCCGTGAATATGACATATGTCAATACAGACATTCCATACTTTGCAAACATCACTGACTTGACATATAATGGTAGTGTGTTGCAAATACCCAGGCGAGATCCCGGGAAATTCACTCAATCACATTCTCGAATTGGTATAATCAATAGTCCTGGTTTTGTGTTGGTTGAAGTGCCAGATAGTGCAACAGAAGCTGCAGCAAAGAGTGAAACGAATCTACTTGATGGTATAATCGCCACCATACCATTATGTGGATTTTATTTAATATTGAATTGGTTATTTGGTGCTATATTTTGGTTCTGCGTATGTGACTCTTTTTGTTTTTCGTATTTATACTTTATATGCGTTTAAAGTGTTTTTGCCTTTTTATAAATACATGAAATATGTTATTTATTTCACTCAATAAAATGATGTTGACCATTTAGGAGTCTACAGAAGTTGAACACAAAGGTAGCTTGATATCTATTGGTGGACTGTTTGAAGGATTGTACCTGGCATTTATGACAAGCACGACTGTTGGGTAAAACCTAAAATACTTTAATTTGTCTCATTTTTCTGTTTTTTTCAAAGTTTTGAAATTGATGGTAGTTTTATGATAATATCAACGGATTACCAACATTTGTAGGTATGGTGACAAAATTCCAATGACAAGCAAGGGGCGGATCTACATAATATTCTGGACCTTGCTTGGTCTTGTTCTAACTGGCATCGTTGTTGGAAACTTATCATCTGCTCTCTCAGCAGGTGCAATTAGTTCTCTTGCTAAAAAGGTGCCTGATGATAAGGTAGGATGTCCAAAAAAATCATTTGTATAAGTTTCTACTGTGAAACATCCACTGACCAGAGGCGTACTCAGGGTCAGTCAAAAAAATGGAGGAGTCCAACGTGACGATTATTTCTTTTCAGTCTTAAGTGGTGATTAGGTTTTTGCACGCTTTCATTTTCTACTTTAAAGCCTGGTTCAGACCTAACGATTACGACGATTAAAATAAAAATCGTAATCGCCAATCGCCAGGTGTGAACACTCTCAAGTATTTCTAAATACTTGACGTTTTGTCGTCGTAAACGCCAGGCGTTTACAACGATTACGACGATTACAAAGGTGTTCACATTAGACGATTACGACGATTACACTTAATTTTAATCGTCGTAATCGTCGTAATCGTCAGGTCTGAACCAGGCTTAAATGACTAAACTCTCCTCCACAAATTTTGACTGAGCTCTAGCTACGCCTCTGCTGACCAACTGTATAAGTTACATCTAGCTTCAGATATACGCATACACTAAAATATTGATCATATCACCTATAACGTTCTTCATACGCATTTCAATATAAGAACGGCAATGAGCACGACAGGATTGAAGTTTATTTACACAAAATGTGTTTTTCTAATATAACCGCATACTTTCGCATAATGTTGCGTAAATTCAGTAAATTTGTATATTACCTATGTTATTGCATATTGTCTGTCTCCAATATTTTTTGTAGGTATTGGCTTTGTATGGGACAACAGCATATGCATACGGCAAGAAAAGTATAAAAAAGTTTGACACCAGTATGATTTCAAATCTTATTCTTATTCTTCAGAGAATTACGACGTTACGATAACAACACTGACATGGAATTACGATAAAACAGATTACATGAAGAATTCCATTGAAAAATCTCCGTTTCAATTTGATCGGGCTTGTTTGTATACCTTGTGATATTTCCTTGCGATAAGGGAAGATTTATTTCCTGAAGGAGTACTTATTTACTAGGAAAAAATTACCCCCAGGAGTACTTTCTTCCTGGGAAATAATGACTGTAGTGAGTGATTACTTCCCAGTAAATAAGTACTGGGAGTACTGTTTTTAAGGGAATAGTTATTTATTCCGGTGACACCGGAAAACGGTTTATAAAACATTAGTCAGCTTCAATTGGAACAGAAAATATATGAGGTATGATATGAAAATTCGAATATGTTAGGATGTTGCAATGATTACACATGAAAAAGAAGAAGAAGAAGAACATTTATTTAATTCAAATGTGTACAAAAGAAATACTTTAAAATTATAAATTATGAAAAAAATTAAAATACACATTTGAATTAGGAGACCACCCTCTCAGTTGCACAAGCAACTCCATTGTGAAGGTGGCCACCTAAATCACGAAACACACAAATACACGTACAAAAATTCACACACTAAACACATTAAGACGCAGACAAACAACGAAACACAAACAACATATTAAGCGAACAAACTAATACAAACATCCTAATTGAATACGAATCAAATTCAGAGACTAGACAAATTTTATACATAAGATTCCAGAAAGTGGGTTTTCAAAATTTTTCTCAATGCATTTTTCAATGAAGCAAAACTTTCATTTAAGACAGCAGCAAAAGAATTCCAGTTAGAAATACATTTGTATTGAATACTATATTCACCAAAAAGTTTAGTTCTTGCAGCCGGCGAGGGAATATATTCACGAGTATTGTTCTTGTTATGCGAGATTTTACTTGAATGTTGAACAAATCACTTAGGTGCGATGGAGCTTTGTTATTGAAAATTTTATGTAATAATAATTAGTTTTGAAACTGCACTTGATCAAACACTTTCAATATTTTAAAATTTTTGAAAAGTGGATCGGTGTGATCTCTCCTCTTGGAAAAAGACATTATTCTCATAGCACTTTTTTGAAGAATGAAAATACGTTTTGTCACACTATTCGTACTTTGACCCCAGATCTGACAACCATAGATTAAATGAGAATTGAATATTGCGAAATACATGTTTCTCAAAACACTTTTAGGAACGAAATGACGTATTTTCGACAAGGCTCCGTTTGCTTTCTTCAGTTTATTACCAAAAATTGAAATTTCTGTTTTCCAGTTGAGATGTTTATCTATGTGGATACCAAGATATTTAATAAATGAACTTTCATACAAAACTTTCCTATTCAACGTTAGGCGTAATTCACGATCTTTCTTTGATGATGAAACAAAACATATTCCGTCTTCTTGGTATTCAAAGCAAGTTTGCCAGATCACTGTTCAGATTTTTTTGTAGAGTTTCTAACGAAACGTCATCGATTAGTAAATTAGTATCGTCGGCAAAATGATGAACTAAACTATGTTTTGTTGCAACATTGAGATCATTTATATAAATTAGAAATAATAAGGGACCCAAAACTGAGCCTTGTGGAACTCCGCTGAGAATGTGAGATTTGCTAGAATTGATACCCATCAGAGACACAAACTGGAAACGATTCGACAAATATGAGCAAAACCAATCATTTGACAAACCACGAATTCCGTAATGCAAAAGTTTACTTAGTAATATTTTATGATCAACTGTGTCAAATGCTTTTGAAGGTCAACGAATAAACCACATGCAAATTTACCCTTATCCAGAGATTTACGTATAGTTTCTGTAATACTGATTAGAGCATCATTGGTGGAGTGTGCCTTTCGAAATCCAAATTGAAGGGTTATAAATGCTATCAGATTTTTCAAGAAAAGTAACCCATCTGACATGTACGAGTTTCTCGATTATCTTATCTAAATTAGATAGTAAGGATATGGGTCTATAATTTGATACTTCCAACTGGGAGTCCTTTTTGTGAACTGGGATTACTTTAGCGGTTTTTAGAATGGATGGAAAGATGCCAGAAGAAAAGGACAAATTGATCAAACTAACACGAAACTCTTTCTCCTGAAAAAGTAACTGCTAATTTTGATACCCTATTTTAATTTATTTTATAATCCAAATAGGATTAAGACTTGTTGAAGAAATTATGTAAGAACCAAAGGGAAAAAAAACAAACTTTTTCCCAAAAAACATAAAGCGAAAAATCCATTAGAAATCTGCGTTTCAAACTTTGATTCGAAACAAAAAATAGCCAAAGTTTACATAAAAAAAACAAGAAAAGATATAAAAAGGTTTTATTGATCATGATCACACCAGTTTTGGAGGACAGAAAAGCTCGCTGCGAGGGTCAAAAGTAAAAAAAAAAACAGATCTTTACTAATAATGTGATATTTTCTGTTACTGTAGATGTCACCTATTACACATATGAAGAGGTGTTGGCGCCGCTGGCACGAAAAGATATAAAATATGCATTGATTGATCGGCATATCATGGAGGTTCTCCAGCCTAATATCAGTGAACATGGATTAGAAGTGAATTCGGTGTTCAATTTTGAAACAGAATTCGGTATTGCAGCATTTGGAGAGTTAGAGAAATTAAAGATTTGTGGAAGCAAGTTTGCCAAAGCTAACCAGGATATTGTATCAAAAGACATATCTTCTTTGTTAGAGGTAACTGTGTTATATTTTGCACAATATTTCTTAGTTATTTGCTTGCATGATATTATATTTTGATAATCACCCCCTTCTTTAAACGTATTGTTACGGGATACAACTTGATAACAAAGAGTATCACCAGAAGCTTATACATTTCAACTAACAAACAATTGATTGGCTAGTTAAATTTATTTTATTTAATATTTCGACCTGCACGTTCCAGAGGTCATCTTCAGATTGAAGATCTGAGTATAAACTTCTGGTGATACTCTATATAAATCCCCTCTTCACTTTTGAATTTTAAGATCTCTAGTTCTTTGAACTCCTAGTTTCATTACCACTTCTTGCCCAGATAAATAACTTAGATGTGATTCACATCTTCTCTGTTTTTTAGAAACTTGCCAAACGTCAAGCTGCATCTGGAAAAAACGAGCATGTCAGCTCTGAAGAGGCTTCAGCACCAGAATATATTAGTTGGCGGGCACCACTGTTCCAACAAACTTTATTTTATCTAATACTTATGTGGATAGGTTTTAATGTTATGGGCTTGTGCTATGAAATCCGTCGCAGATACAAACTCAGGAAGTTGAGAAAAACAGTACACACAGAAATCGGTAAAGCTCTTTTTGTTTGTTTCTTTTGCAAGATTTCTTGTTTGTTTTTTTTTGTACCATTTTCCTTTTGTTTGATAGAGTTGAAACTAGCGTTGCAAAAAGATATTCGAAAACTCAAGTGTGAACTTGTGGAATCCTTTCAAGAACTGATTGTTAGGATGGAGGATAAGACAGAAAAAATGTTGTATAAACATGGCAAACAATTGGTTACTATGAGAAATGAAATGTCTAAATTGTATGGCGTTAATTTTAAATACATTAAACCAAGTGATCTTGGGGTGCCATTGGAAAAGATCCTTGAATACAGAGAAGATATAAAAAATCGTCCCAAGGAGAAACTTAATATTGGTCGAGCTATCTCTCGAAGAACTGTCGCAATTCGTCATTATTTTGGAAATGTGTATCGTTGGTTTATTGGGTAGTGTCAACAATCCGTGGTATCAAAAAAGAGATGAAATAAAAGCATTAGCACCTTTTTAAATTGAAAATATTTAGTTGAATGCATCCTTATGTACCGGGAGTAAATACATGTTTGGTTTCGGAAAATAACATCGTCATTTATGATGTTTACCCAAGATTACCTCTTCAATCTCTGAAGGTACTGTTATCATTAAGAGTCCTGCAAAAGAGATCCTACAGTATTTTTGTGCTACAGATTTTTTACGAAAGCAACTAGAAAAATTCAACTAGACAACTCGTAGACATAAATCCCAGTCTCAAGCTGAGTAGATTGCTCCACCACAAGACTACTAGTCGGTAGAACAGTCAAAATGGCTGTAAGTAAATATTCATTCCATGGGAAAGTAGTTCATTTTGTGAATCAACTCAATGTTCAGCACCTGCACATGTAAGACCGTTAAAACAGTTGAATAGTAGTCCATCAGAGAAAATAAAAACATCGTGCAAATATAAACTATTATAACACAATGCTTTATTCTTTCTTGGTGAAGCAGTCACCTATAACATTTTTCAACCTTTGAAGAAAGCTTTCTGATATTCTGTGAAGCAAGAAAGTTGCAATTGACAATTGTGTTAAAAGTATTTTCAATGCTAAACATGCATACACAAGATTGTTAATGCATTACTGATCATATGTATCACTCAACAAAAACTTATGCACATTAAAGCTACAACTCTCCACGAAATGTATTGGGAAAATTTAAAAAATTGGTTGTGAAAGGGCAAATGCCCCTGTAAATTGATAAGACAGCCTGGTGTCGCAGTAAAAAAGTACTCCCCAGAAAAAGTACTCCCCAGTATTTATTTCCTAGTAAATAAGTACTCCCCAGTACTTATTTCCTGGTAGGAAAAAACTGATCCCTCAGGAAAAAAGTACTCCCCGACGAGTATCATTAGACATGGATGCGTTGGCTAAATAACAGGAAAGATTTTGGGAAAATTGGAACAAGAGAAAAATAGTCTGGAAAGGTGAAATGTTTATTATTTCGATTGTAATGTACAATTGATGGAATTTAGGGAGTCAGTTCTCACATATGAGAGAAAAAGAAGCGTTAGAAACATAGAAACATATTCTCAATAACGTCATTTTTGGACTTTAAGCGCTTTGTGGATCTTCTGGAGCAGGGGAATCAGCAGGTTAATAACCTTGGGGATCTTCTGGTGTAGAAAGATCATCAGGAGAATCAGCTTGGGAATCTTCGTGAGTAGGCGTCTCAACAGGAGGATCAGCAGGAAGATCTCCATCGGTATCTGCTGGTTGTAGGTACTTTTTCAACAGGAAAATATTGCATTTTCGTTTTAGTATTTTCCTGTTTTATTGATCAACGAGCAGTTTTTATCGTGCATCTTATGACTATTTGTGGGAAAACTTGAGTACTTATATTGATTATTTTCAGTCTTGCCGATTGCATATTCATAAAATCAAGTACAATACATAACTTACAACATTGTTGTCATCTCAAATTGTATGAATGTGTATTGAGAAAATTTCGATAAATTACGCTAATTTTCCAAAGAGAAGAAGAAACAACGAGAATTTTACAGGGAATGAACTAAAATAATCCAGTACAAATGCTTGTTTATCAACAGAAATTTGAATGAATCAAAAGTCAATCATTTGTTCTCATTGCTGTTAAAATATTAGTTAAACACTAAATTGTCGCTTATTACCGAATACCCTCTAATTAGTGTTCACCCTTTATATTTAACAAGTCAACAAGGACTATCACAACCAAAACAACTAATATAAAAAGTGTAACGTACAACTGAAGCAGTGAAACAGGACAGGATATCAGTAATGTGGGCTAGTATGCTGTCAACTAGGACAGACTAACTGTAGAGGTAATGAGTACAAATGTCTAGTATAACAAGTCGGAAGAAAGGCCTGGCGTTGTCAACAAGGACAGACGCCTTAATAAAAATAGCTACTTAAAACTTAGCAAATGTACGCCTCGGATATCTGATTTCTTCAAAACAAGAATGTAAATACAAAGGCCAAAACAAATAACTACAAGCAATATAAATAGTAATAAGCATGACTAAATAAATGGTACTAACTAAAAACTAGTCAAATATCCCCGAAGGTACCAGCAACAAAAAACCCGACTACCATAAAAACTCCGACGAGGCCGGAATAACTGAAAATGAGAAACAAAAATAACAAAAACAAAATTCATCCATATACACCTGCTAGCAGGGTCGGTAAAACTTAACATCTACCCTCGTGGAGGCCATGTGACGGGTGCAGAGCAAACATGAAACCGATTGACCAAAGGAAATATACTCAAAAGATATATACGAGTTCCAGTCAGTCAACATCGTCTTCGTACATAAAATAAAAACAAGCAAAAGCTACGAGTAGCAAAACGCCCGTCAGTTAACAAAAAACTTAACCAAGTTTATTCAAGTTATAAGTCAAACGCATTAACCTATTAACTGATATACATAACAATTTTCTTTCTTTCAATCGAGTAACGCTCTTTCATGCATTTTGAATTAGCAATACGTCCAATCCATGTGATCGGCTGGCCTACATTTGATTGGACAGGGAGGTACCACCCTTGGACATGGTGTGCTGGTTACCGTATCACTTCTTTTACAACCCATGAAGCCACTGTTATTTGATAAACGTCTACTTGGAAATGGCACCGATCCTAAAAACCTTTCACAACCGTACGAATCATGCTCATACATATCGTTTTTAACCAGCGGCAACACGTAGTCACGTAATAACTTTTGATCTGATAACTTTTCGGGTTCGTATGTACTGTTTCTGCGGTTAAAATGTTTCCATATTACATCACTAACCATTTTTGTTAATGTAGCATTTTTGTCTCTTCGAAAACACCACAGACCTGCTAAAATTTGCCATTCCCCATGTTGTGGATGATCTCTCATACTATGGAAAGCTTTGTTGCTAAGTAACCATTCCTTCACAGCTCTCGCTTCCCTATCTAATAATGGAGAATCAATGTCACGTGAGCACATAACTTGTATACTTTCATCAAAGAGTGGAATGAATCTCCATTCTCTTCCACTTATGTGTGACAAATCTCCATAATAAGGAATAGAAGTTATGTTGCAAAATTGCACGTTTTCATAAGATTCCAAAAGTTGTAACTGTTCGTTAAGAGGAAAGTCGTTTTCGTGGTACAGCCGTATTAACCAATCATGGTAAAGATTCGATTCCATCGCTTCTTTTATAATTAGTTTAAAAAAAGTTAGCCACATCTTGTTTGAATTCCACTTACCATACAATGTATATGACAGAACCTTCGTACTAAAAGAATTGTATTTTGCCGAGCACATGTTTATTTTTCTTTCTTCGCCTTTAGTAGCAAACATTTTATGAATATATTGGATATGATTGTTCCATATAAAGACGTTAACTTTATACCAATTGGTCGTTTCGAACAAAAACTGTATTCCACCAATCAAAATCACAAGATAGCATACTTTTTGAACGCATCTATTGGTGATCTTCATGACGTGGTTTTGTTATGCTGAATTGAAATACAAATAGGATAGTAAAATTGATAGGTGTAGGATTGACAAAAGTGAAGTTATATTTCATCATTACCTATGTGTATCTAATCACACTAATCATCATTACACTACTTAATACCTCTAATAAATGCTGCCCTTCTTTTTAACGTTTATTTATTTATTTATTTTTTGGTATTGTTTTACGTGGCTAGCCTCACTCAGTTGCTATTGCATCTGCTTTCCAGGAGGAGCCACGGCTTAGGTTGGAGGCTCCGAAGTATTTGACACTCTCATGAGTGAAACAAACCCAATCAAGGGCCTGTGCTCTTTTGGATGACCTCCTGTAACACCCGATTTATCATCTTCCAAATTTCCCTCACATGGCATGGGTCGACCTGGCGCAATGGTACATTCGGTGGATCGCCGCCAAGGGAAATTGAACCCCGATCTCGCGCATGAATTACGAGGGTGATAACCACTATACTACGGCGCCCTCTAATTAACGCCCACTCTTAAACTAAAACTAAAAACTAACTAAGACTAACTAAACATTAAATAAACAATCCCCGATTATTAACGCCCCCATGAGAGGGGCGTTTATTGGAAAAACATTACCAAGCATATTCTTAAGATCTTATAAGTTAGAACAAAAGAAAAACAAATCATTTCAAAATGTTTGAGACTTTTTTCTACTTTGTTTCTGCTTCTGCTTTGTGGTTTGTGACATTAGAAACCCGGTTTGTTTACACAAAACAGTAATTGCTATATGTTTATAGGGACTTATATACAACTTGCTAGAGTTGTTCATAAATAATTCCGTGCAAAACAATTAGAAACTTCACATCAACAATCGATATAAACGCGCATATTAAATAGACAGTTGAAATCAGAATAGTAAAAAAAATGGTATGGCGAATAAATAGGAGATCCAGATATTTCTTACATCTTTTCATAAAAACCTTAACTAAGTTCTAAAGAAACCTGCGAGCATCCCATACCTATTAGCCCTTCAGCCTGAAATTGTACGTTTAGTACGTTCTCAGGCAACAAGAAACATAAAGACAGTACATATAAATATCACAACCGTAATTCTCACTTTAAACTTCATAGAATATATGAATATATGTCATTTGTATCTAAGGAAATTCTAAAATAATGCTACGATCAGAAAACGCATTCCAATGCTACGAATCATCTTAATGTGTTCTTAACTGATAGAACTTTGAAATCTTACCTACTTATATTCTTTGTTCATATTAAAATCATGTAAATAAAAAGAAAATTCAGATAAACAAAATCAACTGGCTAAAATTTTTTATAAAACGCTTTCTTCCGAAAAAAATAAATCTAGCGAATAATGTTTCTGAAGTAAGTAAGTAAGTAAGTAACGGGAGTTTTCAGTCCTTGGGCTTCCATCCGTAATGGTTGGTTCTTCCGCCCGCCGACTTGCAACTATTAGTTGACTTACCGCCAGAGATACGTATAGCATTGCTCTAACTTGCCTGAAGGCCAGTGTGCAGTCATTCGATGGCTCCTAATGGGCTGACACGCTGCTTTTAAAGCGCATCGGAGTGGTGTATTGAGATACGACATGACTGAACTCGAACACGGGTCGCAGCGGTCGCACTCAAAAGTACTGATCACTACACCATCACTGCACTGAATTTCAAACTCCAGTGAAACAAATATATACTTTTGCGAATGGATGTTCCTTTTATATTTGATAACATTTTACAATCTCTCCTTTTTCATTTAAATATGTGTACTGTAGTAAATTTGATTACGAATTTTATCTTATAAAAATTGGAGCATCTAATTTTTTCCAGGATGCTGTTGAAGTCGTGAAAATATGTTATTGCCCCAGTAGCGAGCGTAAGCGAGCGAGGATGCATAGTAGTTTCACAAGATAGGCGAATGTCATTTTTCGATTTTGTTCATCATCTTCGTCATGGTCATCATCATCGCCGTCATCATCATTCAACTTTTCGTGTTGACGTTACACGGTGGTATATAATTATTAGTTAACTTTATTTTTTTCGTATCTCTTTCTAATTTATTATCATACTAACATGTAGTTTTAGCTAAAAATGCCCCTGCGCTCAAACCTTCCAATTTGTACACAGCAAGCTATACATTAAAAAATTTGCAATTTAAGGATTTTTGTTTTTGATTGATTTGGGGCCTTATAAGTGGCATACTTTAAATATTACGACAAAGCCAGTCTTTTATGTATGGCAAGATACACAATATTTCCAATAAAATCATGATCAAAGTGTCTTACAGACAGTGAAGAAAAAGCGTGCCGAACATCACATACTTAAGTGTAAATATTTAAGTTTTACTAGACAACGAATTGTTTAATGAATCGTGTAACCTTGTGACATAGTGGCTACACTAGTGACTACACTAACTTGCAATATGCAAACCAAATGCATCTACTTACGGAGCTGAAAACTGCATAAAACATTTTTGTTACTTTTTGTTATCTCTTAAGCCTAAGTCATACTAATTGCTTATATACTTTTTAAAAAGTGTAAACAAGGCTTAACAAGTAATATCAGAAAGTATGGTGATATAAAAGCCGCCTCGCTCAGCGCATTCTAAACCGCCTAGTGGAAAACCGGCTTAAGAAACCAGTGTTGATACAATTCTGATGCTTTTGCTTCTTTGGCAATAAGTTTAAAAAATTCGAGCCATCTTTTTGTTCGAATTCCAACTACCATACAATGTATAAGAAAGAACTTTTATACCAGATGTATTGTATTTTGCTGAACACATATTGTTCTTTCTTTTTTGTATTGTCCCTTCTCCCTTGTCGTTAGTAAAAATACAGCAGCTGACAAACTGCTTATAAATATCTTTGATATGATTGGATATGAAGATTTTTTCTTTATAACGATTGGTCATAGTGAACAACAACTGTATTCCACCAATCAAAATCATTAAATAGCAGACTATCTGAACACAATTATTGGTGATCTTCATGACGTGGTTTTATTATTCTAAATTAAATTTCAAGAAAAAAAGTGGCATTTGTGTTGTTTAGAGCCAATAATCATGCTTCCTTTTTATTCCGTACTTCCTGTTCTGGGACTCAAAAAAATTAAGCTTCAACCATTATAAGAAGTTTTAACTGTCACCCTATAAACACAAAAACTTTCTTACAAAATATATACTGTTGAGTTGTTGAAGAACGAATCCATCTTTTAAGTAAACTATTAATCAGATTAATTAAACTTTCGCCTTGTCTAATGTTAATCAATTGACCTGCGATTAGACATTGGCAATACCTTACTTAAGAATGATAGAGTTTTCATATGTACAGGTCATTAGATTTACATTAGACAAGGGAAAAGTTCAAACGTGTAAACTACGCTCAAGTAAAAAACAGATTGCAGTAGAGTAGACACGAAAGGCTTCGTGAAAAACTTGTTGGTTTGGATCATTAATTTCTTAAAAGTACATAACACGCAAATCGATATTGAAAATTGATCTGATTAAAGCGTTTGCTTTTCATTCATTATAAAACTATGTTATTTTACTGTCTTTTCACTGTAGTTTGAATATTATTCTAATAACGAATCTCCAAACTTTAAGTTGATGTTTTATTCAATTTTATTAAATTCTATCAACTACACCGTCCATCACTTCCCTCACTGCTTGTTACAAAAGAATAATATACTTACCGCTCGCGCTTGAAAACTTTAATATGGTGAATCTAAAATTCTTTTTGAGTATGAAAAACATTTTTATCAAACGTCACACTTCATTACCAAACAGTTTCGTGAGAAATATTTAACAAATTTACATAATAAATACAGTGGCTGATCTAAAGACAAGTGTGTAGGAGAGTGTCAAATAATCCCATTGGTAATAGAAATTGAATTCACAAATCATGTCAATGCGCTCCTCCACAAGTTACGACTACCCTCTTACTGTCAGAAATCCTTTTGCCTGTAAGGGCATCTTGTTCTTCTTTTTCTTACTGTCCAAACCTAGCGGTTTTTTGAAATTCCGTGCGTGCATTTACATGAAACCAAAGCGCTGTGCATTGTGTTGTCACCGAAAGATTCACAAAAGTTTTTTGATCAATAATCAATGGATTTTAAAGAAGATGTATATAATGTAGAAAAAGAAAATTTATAGAAGAAACTTACATAACTTTGGACTGTGATCATTCTTTTCTAACTAAAAAGAAGTTCTTAACGTTTTGTAAAAAGAAGAGTGAAAAAATATATGTATATACAGTACACAACACTCTGCAAAGCCATGGATTTTGGGATAGAAGAAGAGCTACTTATTCATTGTACTTAAGGAATACATAATGTCTTCGTATAGGTTACCATGCTTATATGGTAATATGACAGCCAGAAATTGGAGAAGTTCTAGAGAGTCGAGTAAAACCAGAAAATGAATTTGACAAAATACCCTGCTGCAGTAATACAGAACAATGCTGTGGTTGTACATTTGGCAAAAGGAAAGACAGGCCGTTCAATCTCATTTTTTCTTCAAGCAAGCGATCTGCAAAGTAGAAATAACTGAAAAAAAGTTAATCTTGATGATAAAGAAGGACTCCAAATACCATGAAAACTTATTCATTTTACTGGGAATGTACAATTTATTATTCCGGTGGCGAAATGGGGTATTTTACTTGCACCCGTACAATTTGTATACCTTATCGGGGAAAGAAAAGTCGGGATTTATTTTAGTCGGGGAAAATTTTGGTCGGGGAAAAATTTAGTCACCTCGAGAAATTTTAGTCACTTTTCCCCGACCAAAATTTCGAAATTAGTCGCTTTTCCCCGACTAAAATTTCTAAATAAGTCACTTTTCCCTGACCAAAATTTGCAATACAAGTAGAAAATGGAACACAATTTTTGTCGACACTTTCAATTTGAACTAAAAATTATATTACAAAATAACTAATTAAGAGTTCAATCTAATACAATAACAGTTTTTGAGGTTTGATCGTCATTATTTTCATCACTGGCATCCATATTGCTTTCACAAACATCAATTATATCTTCACTGACATCCATTTTATTTTCACTGACATCAATTTTGTTTCCCTTAATCGTAACAGAAAAATCTGTATCGTCCTCATTGACTGATTCAACTTCATTCGATTCCCCTTCCTTTGCTTGACCGTCATAATTCCAGTCGAAAATCGATAGATAGACTCTACTTGAGATTATCAAAAATCGGGGAAAAGTTTCGGTCGGGGACTAAAAAATCGGGGAAATGTTTTGGACGGGAGTAAAAAAACCTGGGAAAATTTTTGGACGGGGAAATGAAATATCGGGTGAAATTTTTGGACGGGTGTTGAAAAGTCGGGGGAAAATTTGGTCGGGGAAAATTTTAGTCACTAGCCCAAAAAATTAGTCACTTACCCCCGACTTTTTTTTCCCCGATAAGGTATATGGGTTTTTGTTCTATTTTCTGGTTTTCTTTTTTATGGTTAAAAGAAAAGTCGGAAGTTCGAGCCCACCCAGATCATTCATCTTTTTTTTCCGAATTTCCAAAATGTGTCATAAAATATTTCATTTTTCATGCTTCAGCTGATTTTGCCGAAATCCTTATGCATGTAAGGGCATCTTGTTTCTCTTCTTGTGCGCGACGTCAGTATGAAGACATTGCATTGAAACCTAGATCGAACGTGACATTTAGGGAAAATTATCTCGGTAACTAATAGGGACAACTGACGTTATATAGGCGATAGGGAGACGAAAACTTTAGGCCAAATGTTTTTTGAGAGCGGCAATTTGGTCATCAAAATCTTTGGTGGACGATATCTCTGTAACGACGGTTGGTCGTAACAAAACGATGTTGTACATTTTTTAAATCAGTATTTCGAGGTCTACAACATGGATACACCATGGACGTGGATACACTTATCATTGCCAATTCCTTAATTTTATTTTTTGTGTACTCAACGCAGGCTGAACATGGGCGGCGAGCGACGCTTCCTTGGCAGCTAGTCATAATAATTTTTAAAAAACTCCAAGTGGATTCCCTTCCATCAATGTAATCAATTAAACCAGGTGGAGTGTAAACTTGTCCGCTGTTTTTTCGTAGAAAATTATCAAGAACCAAAGCGCATGTTGTAATTGTGCTTGCCTTTTCTGGAGACAAATTTAAGGGCTGTTGGAGAATGCGCCATTTATTTGCCAAAATACCAAAAAGGTTTCCTGAAATTCTTCGCGCACGACTTAAACGGTAATTGAAAATACGCTTCTCTTCTGTTAAATTTGTCTGAGGGTATGGCTTCATCATATAGCTTTTCAGTTCAAAAGCGTCATCGCCCACAAAAACCTAAGGTACGTTGGTTCATCCATAAGGAAGTGGCGTATTCCCAACTCATTATCTTCAATTTTTTGTCGTAAATCGGAGCTATTCCACACACCCGAATCATTCATACGACTATTGCTGCCGATATCTGCGTAAATGCACTCTTTGTATAAAATACTCAGATCCACTGTCAGGATTGCGGCCGCCTTTAGATAAGAAGCCCTTCGGTTTACACAGCCTACGCAGTGGTGGTGCAAGTACGGCAGCCAACGCATGTGCACCTGACAGATTATTTAAGAGACACGGGCGGTGGATATCAGAGAAAGTGAAGGACGGTTATGTGCAAGATAATTTCTCCACTTTGCTATCTGTGAGTCGAAATCCTTAAGGTTGTGAAAGCAACCTATGAAGTCCAATGCTGCCCTTACTTTTTAATCACAAACTGAGTTAAGATGACTCCACTACTACCAAAATTATTGTTCATTCTTTACCAATCTGTCCTACCTAAGCTTAACATAGAAAAATAAATGAAGTTATTTTGCAGCAAAATTAGAAAATAAAAGAGAATCGAAACAAATAACACAACCTTTCATAAAGGTCATTCAATGTCGATTCAATGTAACATTCATCACTCAATAAAAGGCAAGACAGTCTTCGAATCTTTGTCTCAAAGTATGCCGAACTTGAAAACTTCCATAAGGAACAACATTATTTTGGAACCAAACCCCATTAAAAATACTATTGTTGCATCTGTGGTGATAAACATAAGCTATTATTGGAAGATCGGCCCTTTCCAACATAGCACGACATATTCACACTTATGGTGGCGATATAAGACATAGGAGAGAGGCTGAGAGATGGGTTCCTTAAATAGCTTGAAAAACTTAAATAGCTAACCTTGAACCCAGGGTCTCTTGCCTTTTCTATATACGGATAGCGGCGAATATCGAAAAGGCATGAGACCCTGGGTTCGAGGTTGCTTAAATAGCTTTACAAACAATTAATAACGCTTTTGAAGTTCACAAAACCTTGACGATTTTGTCCACTAGGATACACAGCTTTTTGCTTCGTGAGACAATCTTATTTCAATCCGAACCTCAACTAATTCTGTAAAAATAGTGATCGTCGGTGATACCTTCTTTCCTCCACAAGCGCTAATATTTCTTTCTTATTTTCCCTACAAGCGAAGGATTACTATCCATTCAAATGGCAAAAACATTGTGAACTTTAATTCAATTATTCATTCATCAACAATGTCGTCCTATTATTTTATTTAGAATATATTTCGATACGAATGTGTATCATCTTCAGCTAAAAAATAAATAAAATCAGTAAAATGCAGTAAACTACCACATACCTATAAACATATTTACATACAACATATCAACATATCTACACGTAAAAAAGTTCGTACTAAAATGAAAATTTCACAACAAAATTGATAATTTCAATGCTCACGTCAGCAGTCCTACGGGAGCATTGCAATTATAATTTAATTGTCAATTTTCGACTTCTATACTCATCTTTAGTGTTCAGTAATGGCTTAATGTCTTTAATAAATAACGCCTCTAAAGTCATTAAGTGATAAACGGATCTATTTGTTTTGGCTAAAACGGACACGCATTCCATTGAAAATTCCGCATGACACTCATTAAAATGTGCAGCTACTGGCCCCTTGCCTTTATGCTCCTTCATGCGTGTAGTCAGATGACGGACAGTTTGTCCGACATAACACGCGTCACAGCGTGGACAAGCAATTTTGTAGACTACTTTGCTTTGAAGAGAGCTATCAGCTTGTGTCTTCAATGATGGCATGGATGTTTTCAGTTTCCTGATTGTTTTGACGACAACACACGGCACATTTGTCCTTTTCAATGACGTTTCAAATTTTTCAGTCACCTTTCCTCTGTACTCAATTTTCATCACTTTCTTTTCAGCCTGTTCTTCATCTGTCTCTGCCGTTTCCTGGACTCTTTCATTCTTTTCCCTTTCTATGAGCTTATCGATTGCTTTTTTCACTAAAGGCTCGTAAAAATGTGGTGGATATTGATTGTTCTCTAAAACAGTTTTAGCCTTTGTAACACTCTCATGAAAATTCTTCCACGTACTACAGGTGTTGTATATCCGATGAATGAAGCCTGTAACCACTGATTTCTTATACTGTACAGGTGCTATGGCATGAAAATTCATGGTTAAACCAGTGTCTGTTGTTTTGGTGTACCACGTGGAGTTTAATGAACGATTCTCCCGCATGATTTTCATATCAAGGAATGGCAGTGATTTCTGATGTTCCCTTTCGATTGTGAATTTTAATGAAGTATGGTAAGAATTGATTTCACCTAGTTTTTGGTCAATTTCTGTTACTTTAATCTCTCTCAAGATGTCATCCATGTATCGTTCATACATTTTTGCTGAGTCCTTTATTCTCCCATCATATTTACTTAACCAGCCGTTGGCTAATAGAGGAGCTGGTGGACTCCCCATCGCGAGGCCATCTGTTTGGCGGTAGTAACCATCGTGGGTCAGCATCAAAACGTTGCATGTGCATAGTTCAAGTAATTCTATGAAAGTTTCCTTAGATATTGGAGGTTTTGGGTAATTTCCAGAGTATAGCATTTCAGTACAGTCCATAATTGCCTCTTGTACAGGAACATTTGTGTAAAGTGACGTCACGTCGAAACTTACTAGTTCTTCATCTGGTTCCAAGATAACGTTTTTCAGGTTGTTTGAAATGTCCTTTGCAGAGGAATTGATGTTGCATTCCTTGACTACTTTTAACCAATCAGCTACCTGATTCGCGATCTTGTGGTAGGCTGAGCCGGGCATTGATAATACAGGTCTAACTGGTATATCCTGTTTATGGACTTTAGCTAATCCATATATCCGTGGTGCTTGACTCCCTGACGGTTTGATTTTGTCATAGAGTGCTTCGTTGATTTTATTCTCGTCCAGTAAACTTTTTAGTTTCTCCACTACCTTTTCTTCTTCTTTTATCACCGGGTGTTTCTCGTTCTTTCTTTTTGGGACCATTTTCTCGAATTGTGGGAGCTTGAGAATATCTTCAATTTTGGCGTTGTATGCGTCTACAGACATAAGACATATTCCAATTCCTTTGTCGAATGGAATGGCAAGTAGGTTATTTTCTTTGAGATTACTATCCATTCGTTTGAGCTATGAAATGACGTAGCGGTTAGGTCGATAGACAACTAAGAACAGAAGGACTTTTCGAGCCAAACTGCTTTAGCACTATACGATGAAGAGCATTTTCTTTGAAATGTTTATATTTCTATAGAAATGCACTCCTTCGCAGGAAATAATTTACACACTAGATAGGCTGTAAAGCGGTGGAATCATTCTTCTGTGACCCAAAGAGAGCCTCTTGATTCCCGTTCGCACCCAGACCCTTATTCCTACCAGTTCCAGCAGAGCTGAAGAGAATACCCTGGGTAAACAAATTAAAAGAAACTGCGTTTTAATTACTTCTTCCTTTACTTTAATATTCAAAACAACAACAAGTTGCCATACCAACAGCTTAAATTTACCTGGAAATAAGAATGGTACCAATAGAAATCAATCCTGTTTTAAAAATATGTAAAACTCTTCCACGCATGGAGTTTCTATACACATCAATATTATATAATATGAACACGTTGAACACCTACGAAGGAGTGTCCTTCAAATATCCGAGAAAAGCAAACTCCGCCGCAGGTGCTCCACATGACTTAATAGGACATATCAACATACAAATTATATATACACGTGAAAAGCCTACGAAGAAGTGTCCTTCTAATATCTACGAAACCCTCACTCCACTGCAGGTGATCCACATGACATAATGGGACATATCAACAAATTATATATACACGAAAGAAAAAGTACACGAGTGCTTTAAATAAAAATGGTAGTATGCATAGATTCATAGAGACAGCAACAAACTATTACTCTACTTGCGCGAAGAAAACATAAAAAGTTGTTGTTAAAAAAAAATTTGGCAGGCCAAACACACTATGGTAAAAATCTTATGTATTGACCGTTGAATAAACGAACATGTCCGGCACATGACTTCAAACACGGAACGGAAAAACAATCAAAATTTTTCGCAAAAATCCCCAAAACGACGAAAAAGTTCCAGTTCTCCACAGTAGTAACTAACAAACCAACTTAAGATCTAGTAATAACCGGTCTTTACCACGGTAAGTCAAGGTGCGTTAGATGATAGACGATTTCGGAAATGACGTCACAACAGTCCTCGCCTCGTCTTAATTAGTCCCATACTTAAGAATGATAAAAAAAAAACATTCGAAACTTTTCCCCGAAGTATGTCGCTACGATATAACCTGAAAACGAGGCGATAACTGGTGCAAGGAATTTTCTGCAAATGGTTCATTGCAGCGAACGATGAGTAGTAACAGAATAGTACCAGATGACCGCAATAAAAACATGAAAAATACTTTCTGATCACCTGCTGTTTTCCAAAAACTGTTTTATTTCGGAGAGTGTGGACACATCTAAAAGACATAGATCGAACTCAAACGTGGTGGAGTTTATTTCAAAATTGCCTGTGCTCTCAACAATGTCAACAATTCGTTGAAGTGAGTCGCCATCTTGTATTTCGTTAAGCTTCCTGTACATCTCGAGAAGTTCGTGGGAGTTTGGGGGTGATATTGTCTGGCCGTTTGAGTGCTTTGATAAATCGACAACATGGGTCCGAGACCTGAAAAAAATAAAACATGCTGAACAAATCACAACAATCCATCACAAATAATATATCGCAGATACGTTAGTTTTATATATCAATTATTTTCCGCAGAGAACTTTCACCCGGGTAAGGGTCACAACCGTGCGAAACCAAAAGTGCGAAATCACCTACCCAACCATTACCACCAGTAAAAATGTGCACATATAACACAGGCACCTTATTCATACGATTTTAAAGACAAATTTATTTAATTTATTTAACTTGATTTTTAAAAAAAGACCTATATCTTTTTTTTATAAAAAAAAGAAAAAAAAAAGAAAAAGACCTACTTTTTCGGCTCCTTCTTTGTACCGTTCACTTTCCCATTAACGACATTTTGATTTTTGTGAGTTTTCGATTTTTTCATTTTATGATGATTCTCGCTTCCGTCATAAGAACTAGGTGAACCAGATATGACGGGATCTATTCGACTTTTCAAATCTTCCGACATATATGCTCTAGCTTGTTCCTCGTCGGACGTGCTACTAGCGTCACGAGCGAACTCGTCTAATAAAGCATTCACTCGTTCGTTTTGTTTACTCGTGGTTGTTGAAGTATTCGATAACGTCACAGAGCTTGACGGCGTCGCAATTGGCATTGAATTCGTCGTTGACGTCGACCAAGCGTCATCCGCCGTGCGTATTAGAACGAATTTATTGATTTTGGTTTCACGTTGCGAATCGGGTGAAACTTTCTTTTCTGAAGACGGTTTCTTCTCTTTTTCTTTTTTTGACTTCATCTCCTTCCCCTTATATTTACCCTCTTTCGGGTTATTTTTCGGACTACCGGTATTACACCCATCCGCCGATACACGTCTCTCCTTCATCTTCTTGGCAGCTTTCAGTTTTGATGAGTCCAATTCGCCACCAGGGCTCAATATCGAAATTTCCTTTAGAACGGCATTCGATGACGTCGTGTCGTGTTTATCAATTTTTTTCTTCTTGGGTTTTTGTGCCATGACGTCATCAACGACGCTACCAGGACGCTTGCTACTCTGTGAGTATAAGAAGTCTTTGACTTTTGGTTTGGAAGCGTGTTGAGGAGTGTGATTAGATGGTTTCTTCTGTATGCCTGGTGAACCGTGAGAAGATGTGGGCGAAACATCTGTCTTGGAAATAGCAGAGCTTGTACCGGAACTATTCAAAATAGATAGAGTTTCATGTCACCTTTTCATTTCATGGAAAACATTAATAAAACCATGGTTAACTAAGGAAGTGAGAAAAATGACAATATGACAAAAAGCTTAATAAACGTTATGTCTCTTGATTGCAAGGGCAAAGGGTATACTAAGAAAGGTCTATTCATCTGTTCAATTAAAGATAAATGGAAAAGAAAAGATAAAATACGACAAAAATATGATCAAAAAAATATCTTTGATTTTTTCCGATCGATTATTGAAGGACTCTCCACTTTTTATTTACTGTATCAAACCTATTTATGCAAATCACTTTGTAGACTTCGCCAAATCGATAAACCAGATAAGGCTAAAGAATGGTTCTTTGTCTTAACGATGAAAGGTTTCTTTGCTTAAAAAAATCTACATTATTACGCTGTAACCCAGAAACAAAAATAATTTAAAAACAAGATGGGAAAGAGTTTCTTCTTCAACATTCCCGTACTGTTCATTTAACAGGATCAACCGATTTTTTTGAATAGTAATAACTTATATTGGAAAGAAGCTTTCCAACCATACAGTTAAAGATAATGAAGTAATATATCTTTTTCATTCATATACATACAGTTATCCACAGAATACCATACCTTACTTCAGAAATTTAGAAAACAAACTACCTGTAGATTTATGGTTTACTGTCTGTGGCAGTTTTGTATCCCGATTTAATTTTGGGTACCAGAGATGTTTATAAAGAATGCGCGGATATAACTTTGTGAATTTCAAACCTGTCTTAGGACTAAGCAAACTATTTTAAAATAAAACCACTAAACTAAAACTATATGCACTGTTGTGAATAAATTTCTGTGTGGGTTTAACTCTGTAACTCTTATAATTCACAAAAAGTACCTAAAAATTTAATCTACTTATAGTAGACATAATGAAAAAACGGACAAGTTTCTTTTTCGTAATACCTGTTTGAAGATGGCAAGATGACTGCTCCACCTTTCAGCAATTTTCTTTCAAATTCTTCAGAAGGATCAACAAACGTCATTGCTTCAACTTTCTTGAAAGTCAAGGGTGGCATTCCAACTAGTTGAAGTGTTAAGTCATATTGCAATCGACATTTACGTGGTTCTTCCTTATTGCGGAAATAAACTTCCACAGGGAGAGTGAAGCTGCCATAGCCGGATTCTGCAACTTTGTATGGTGGTTCTTTACAAACTACGATGTCAGAAAAAAGACAGAATCTATTATGTGACAGCCAGTCATATAATCAAAGGCTTTATGGACTAAAATAAATAAAAAAACTTGTCAGCTGTATCTTTGACTTATACTTTATATGTTACAAACTTGAGAAGATAAGCACAAGGAATTCGCATCATAGGACTGATGAATGCTTACTGCTTATTACACAAAGTTGATACAAGATTGAAACTTAACTAAATTATAGCGCAACATGCATATGTTATCATATGTTACCATGCATATGTGATGATTTGAGGGAAAATCATAACCTTAACAAATTATGGATAATTCAGATAAAAGCATCTTATCCATAGTTCGAAAATATTAGTGCTCGTCATGGATAAATTTATCAGAAATTTTGTTTCATTTTTTAATCAATATGTTCCACACTGTATCAATAAGAAATAATAATACATGACATAGCCAAGTAAAGCCTAGGAATTTCTTCAAAAAATTGATAACTTGTGTGTAAGTATATGCAAGTTCTTGAAAGTTATGGTTAAATTTATCCATATTTAGATAAAACATTTTGGATAAATTTATCAGTAATACTGATAATCGGAACAAGTTATCCATAAATGCTATTGTTTTGTTTATCTTATAGATAAATTTATCAGTAATTACAAAGGTTATGATTTTACCAAAATTCTATGTGGTGAAAAAATATTGGCTTGACATCAATAACATAATAACATAAATTACATATTTAGCATAATTTTTTTAATTCTTATATCTAAAGTATCAGTTTTTATTAACGTTCTTGTGGATTCAATATTTTTTGGTAAGCATCACTTATGAAAGCCTTGATAAAAACAGCATTTCTATTGAAGAAAAGGAAACAAACAAAATTCTGCATACCACGTCTTGGTTTATGAAAACTCTCATGCAAAATAAACACTACTTTTTCCACAAAATGTGATATATCTGCGCCATCTGCCCCTCGCACAAATATTGTCCAATCATGTGTGAAACCTGATGGTGTGCGATTTTCTCTGCAGACAGACTGATGGCCAAGTTCAACTTTGACCTGGACACGTTTCTGAATGAAGAAAGGAATTAGGAATGCACTTACAGCTGTCAGAACTGAGTGTATCGAAGAACATCCCCTCTTTTTTCTTTTGATGTGTTCTTTTATAGCATCCATATTAAGCTAACGAAAGCCAACAACATAGTCAAGTGATTTCACTTATTTCTCATAATTGTATAAAATGCATCATCTTAATTATAGAAAGACAAGGAAAACAGAGCAGGAAAGTTCATTCACACTCTGAGGAGAAATGTATATATACTTTTATTATCTGAATTCTTGTTATAATAGAATTATGATATATACTGGAAATGAAACACAAAAAACAGCCTGCTTGTACCGAAAACTAAATGTAACAACAGTAGTTACACACTTTTTTTCATAAGAACAATTTTATAAGAACAAAAGCCTCAGATTTGGCAAAAATATAAGAATAAAATAAGAACAATGTTTAGGGATGATAAGAACAATTCATGATGTGAATTCTCTCACTGGCGAATAATTTAGAAGTTGTTGTTTTTTTGGGTTTTTTCACCTTGCATACTCATATCGGACCATTACCAAACAGCAACCATGCTTTTAAACAGTTGTTTTCAAAAAGATTTATTTTAATTTTACTGGAAGTTCCATAAAAAGAACAAAATGAGGCAGAAATCTGAAGCTGCATTCTTAAAGCTAAGAACAAAATAAGAACAATTCAGGCTGAAAAAGGCTCAAAAAAGCCTTAGGTCAGATTTTACTGGTTCTTATATAAAAAAACATGTATCTAAGTAGTTAAAATGTTACGGTCAGTACAAAATAATGTGAAAATATTGCCAGGTAAAGGAACTTTGGGGGCTTTTGCTAACATAAGATAGTGAGTCGTGAACTGTTAAAAAACAATGAAATCCAAACCATGCAGCGCAAGAACAAGAACAAAAAGATGAGCACCAAGGTGGTCTATTATTGCCTAATATCCAATACCTTTTACATAATTAACAATTGTTCTTCAAGGGTTGTCAACAAAAAGGTACCATGCAGTAGCAGCATTTGGCAGCAAATGTGGGGATGAGGTATTATTAAATTTCATTTATTTATATAATTAAAACAGGAAGGAACAAGTTTGAACTGATTGCACCACAAGATTTCCGTCCTGTCATTTAAGGAGGATCAAGTATTTTACTAAACTTTGTATCATATTGAATGCCATAAGCAATGAGTAATTCTGGTCAGTATGCCTGTAAATTGTTGAAAAGAAAAAACACAAACAACACAAAGAAACGAATGGTTACTTTAGAACTCCTGTGTTAAGGCATCGCCTATTTCATTTCCTTCAGTTGGCTCGATATCAAACAGAACACTCAGCTGATTTTATTTACCATTTTGTGTCACAAATGTTTCGGATAACATGGATTATGTTGTTTGTTTTCCCATGAATACATCAATCTTATTGGCTAGATCCCAACCAAGTTATATGACTTTCTCACTTGAAAAATGAATTTTTAGCCAATAAAAACAAGAAATTAAATTGAATTTTTTCATATTCACGACTTAATTGTTCTGAATTCTTCATTTTCTCATCAACTGCTACTAATATATAACTATAAAAAATTTGAAACGTAAACAACCACATTAGATTAAATAATGCAATGTATAGAATAATCTGAGAGTCTTTATCAAAGATTGATAAGATTGATGGTGCAAATGTGATGTAATAACAAATGTCAAACAACAGACCTAGTAGAGCTAGGAATCTAAAAGTAATCCCGAATAATATAGGCAAACATTGTTTACATTTTTACTGAGAAATATAGCCGAAACTGGCAATTTTTTGGCAGTTGAAAGAACGGAATCTGCTCCTTTTGACTGGCAAATTGAGCTCTTCACAAAGAAAGTGAAGCAATGAAACAATATCTCCCCATTCAAATATCATAAATCGCACACACACAGACTGTCAGACAACTTCAGCCAGCATTTAGAAAGATTCCACTCACAGCAAAACTTGTTAAGATGAACAATTATACATGACACAAACTTACCTGCTCAGATGGGCCCATGTGGTGCTTATGTGCCTTTAAACAGCGTCAAAACTTTTCTTATCATGGAAAAGAAGTTGTCACTTTCCGCCATCAAATTTTTGATTTCTGAACACACTCGATTAATACTATCTAGCCTATGCAACAAATTCAATTTCAGTGATTCAGAAAACTATCACTTCGACCAGAGATTTTGGTCGCAGATAGTTGAAACACCAGGCTAAATATCCCATAATCAAATTTTGTTTGGTTAAACAAGAACACACGCTTCTGCGGTTTCATCCCAGTCTCTGTCTGATCGCGCGCAAGGCGCGAAAACAGATGAGCCAAGTACAAGCACAACCTTTGAATCTGTATTGAATGCTAACTTGACAAGCCATGATATGCCATAATATGCCTTAAATAGGAGGCAGAAGAGCTCCTGCTTTCACCTTCTCATGAAAAAATAGAAAAGAGTGTGAAACCAAGCAAAACATAGGAGCGTGAAAAGTTTACGAAAATATATCTGTGAAATCAAAGATTAAGGGACTGATCATATGTATGGAGTTTTTTTTTATCCCGGTAGGGCGCAGGATGAAAATCGCCCTCAGGCAGTTTTGCATTGCGATCATATGAAATTTTTGTCCCGTCTTGCCAGGATGAAAATCATCCCGGAATAGTTTTTATGTCATTGTTTATATTTATTTTTTTATTAATGCGCACGCGTGAAATATCATCCCGTCCCGGCAAGACAAGAAGATAGTTGTGATCATAAGGTAAAAATCACCCCGGGGTGGTTTTTGTGTTATTGTGAAAGTTTTCAACTTGAATGTCATGTAAACAGTAAGTGTTAGTTGCTAAAAGGATTAAAAGTACAGACAAATTTTATTTTAAAAAGTTTTTAAAATGCAATCAGATTCTGAGAGCAGTATTTATACAAGTAAGTGAATATGGTAGCAGTGGGAATGATGAAACAGATTTGAAAAGTGAGGAAGCTTTAAGTCGAAAAGAGGCGAAATGATCGAAAAAATGAAAAAATTCCATTCATATGAATAGGAACATGAAAAAGACGTTTCAAGTACGAGCTCGTCTGGCGAAGGCAATTCTTCAGAATTCCATTATTCCGAAGATACTTTAACTAGCAGTATTGTAAATCTTGAATGGAGCCACAAAAATGTAAGGAGGAGGGGGAAAGCGATTGTTTGCGTTGCCAAGAAGTGGCTGCATTTTAAATTATAAATTTGATACTGAGGAAACTGACTGTACTGTTAGTTTCTCAACACTTTGTTTGAACGAATCAGTGTTAAAAAACGTTTTAACATAATGTTTCAAGATGCGACTATATGGAAAATCAAAAATAGATAAAATTTTCATGGTGGATTTTCAAGCGTTTGGGGAAGAAAATAGAAGAGTTATCCCTTCATGCGTTCTCTGGAAAATACGAAATACTTATCCCGAGCCTGGCGGACAATAACTTCGTTCCCAGGGCTTTTTGCCTTTTTGATGAAGCCCTGGGAACGAGGTTGGACGGACAATATACGTCATGCTCTGACGTAGACGATTAATCGCTTTAGTGTTAAGATACAAAATGTTAAAAAAATGATGTATCAAAAAATAAGTAAATAAGAGAAAGTATCATTTCTAATCCCCAAATCTCAACTTTTCGTTTTTAACAGTCAGTTCCATTTTGTCTGGCTTTGGTGTTGAGTCAATATTTTTTGGAATAGTTGGGATAGCAGGTGGTAGTGGTAGAGACTTTTTGTCACAAGTTAGCTGGATTGTTTCATGGAGCATATTGTGCAAATAGGTGCAAATCTCTTTCCATTTTGATGGGTTTTGCGGCCCAATTATTTAAATTTTGTTCTTCGTGTTGGACCAATTCGATGTTGCATTGCACTCCGATGTCGACCTTGACAGGTGCGATTTCAGCGTCTGTTTGTGTTCCCTTAGTGTTGCATTCGAATTCAAAACTTTGAACCAACTGATAGTGTTGAATCGCATCTTCAAAAAGTTGGCGTTTCGCCCTTGCCTTTGCCCTTGATTCACTTGATTTTCGCTTTTGTGGTCGTTTATTCTTGTTGTAGTCAAACAACGTAGGAACAGCTTCAGCCTTCAGCAAGCGTCGTGTTGGCAACCCAAGGAGTTCGTTCTAAAAAAAACAAACCAAAAGAATCGACAAAATAAAAAGTCTATCAATAATCGTAATAAACCAGACATCAAACTGAAGCAATATTGATTGAACCAAAGAGAAAACGTAGAACTACCTTTAAATCTCTTTCGAAACTATCTTCGTCAAAATGTAAATGGCATAAGGGATTGTTCACAAATGACGTCAACCAATTTTTCAAACTTTTTGACCCCCCCACCTCCCTCTTTCAACCTGCATCAACTTTGCGTTGCCCCCTCCCCCTCAGTTGACGTCATCGTTTGAGAAGAGACCCCCCCCCCCCCCCCCCCCCCCCCCCCCCCCTCCAAAAAAAACAACAAAACAACCTTCACCCCACTGGTCCTTTTGTATCTTAGTTTCTTACGCATTTTTAATTAGACGTAAAAATATTTGCAATGATCTTCGTGTAATTCTCTGATCAATCTCCACGTGAGCGAAAAACGGTGGAAAGGAACGAAGCCAACAAAAGCAATATGGAAGGACTTTCCCACGCCACTACGGACCACATCAAAGTAATATTCATTCACATTTTCATAAAAAACTTTTACTTAATTGCAAAAATCAAGGTTCTGAAAATTGTGAAGGTTGACGTCAACAGTAGTATCACCTCCCCCCCTCCCCCCGTCAACTAGCGTCAACTAGCGTCAACTTTGGCATAACCCCCTCTCCTCCCCTAACAGTTGACGTCATTTGTGAACAGTCCCTAACTTCTTATCTTTTGGTAAATTTTCCCTCTTTATGTTTTGCAACCATCTTTTCTTGAGATTTTCATCTTTAGGTAGTCCATAAAAACTGATGTTTTTCACTCTGTTTGCTGTAAAAGTGTTGCTATTACAATTAACTGCCATACACCAGGGCATGTTGATTCAAGAAATTATAAACGGTAGAACTTCTCATAAAAACATTATAAATATATGTTTCTCTGCTTTTCCTCTCTTTTTTGTTTGAAAATTTCTCTTGTTAGATGGACATCTGCCGAAGTGACGTCGCTATCAGTTTAAGGCTATGTATCCATTAGACGATTTGAGAGCGTTGCGTTGCGTTGCGTTTTAAAAACCATATCGGTAAACAATGAAAAATATTCTCAAAAAAAAGTATATTTTGTGAGTAAAGGCCGTTTCACATTACTGCAATATATTGCCACAGCAAATTGCTGTAATGTGAAGCGACCTGAAATAATATTGTAAAAAAATTATGACGCAAATGTTCGCAATATCTTGTAATATTTTTTAAATCAATCTCGGTACAAAAGTAAAAAAGATATACTATTTTTTTCTCTTTTCTCTTTTCATCCATCTCAAATTCTAAGTTTAATTTGATTATTTTTAGTGATATCATGTTTCATCAGGAAAATGTCAACGCAGTGATAGCCCACCTTTTCTCGCTGTCATCCATTTTGAACTAAAATACCTTATCAGGGAAAAAACAGTCGGTAAAAAATTTAGTTGGGGAAAATTTTAGTCGGGGAAAATTTAAGTCACCTAAGGAATATTTAGTCACTTTCCCCGACCAATTTTTGAAATAAGTGACTTTTCCCCGACAAAAATTTTGAAATTAGTCACTTTTCCTGACTAATTATTTTCAATATAAAGGGGTGTTCACATGGATAAAATC
Organism: Turritopsis dohrnii; assembly: GCA_027922465.2. Taxonomy (NCBI): domain Eukaryota; kingdom Metazoa; phylum Cnidaria; class Hydrozoa; order Anthoathecata; family Oceaniidae; genus Turritopsis; species Turritopsis dohrnii. Next base: position 82,775 of record BQMF02000027.1, read on the forward strand.
AGCCCGGCAAAGCGCGCTGGCTCGGTTTGCCGAGATCTCACCTTTTTTTATCAAAGTCTCATAAAATTCAACAGGTGTTTACATGAGAAATGCATCAGCCCGGTTTGCCGAGATCCCGGATTTATGTACCGAGATCTCAACAAGGCGGGCTGAAATTTTTCCGTGTGAACACTTTAGCCCGTTTAACCGGGCTGATTTTTTCAACTTTTCCGCATGTTTTTCTTTGTTGCATGTAAACAATGATAATCACATGACATCTTTCAGTCCGGTTTGTCAGGATGTCTTTTCTGATGTGAACACAAGACAAAATTGTTGGGTCCGATGGGCAAGAAAATTTTTGAGATTTCGATTTTCTGGATTGGCTAAAACGCACTCATAATTTTTATTTAATTAGGTATTCCAAAAAATATTTTAATAAAATAAAATATAAAAAAATAATAAAAAAAGAACAGCGATTTCGGGTATGACGTCCATGTTATGGCATAAAGCAAGAATGAATGATATACCTTATCGGTAAAAAAAAAATTCGGCAAAAATGTTAGTCGGCAAAAAAATTAGTCACTTGGACAAATGTAGTCACTTTTAGACGACCAATTTCCAAAACAAAAAATGTCAAAGAAAGTTTGGATAATTTGAAAGTTGTTTTAAGAAATAACATACAACACCAAAAAGGAGGGCTAGGTAAAATAGGTTAATTAGTCAATTTCAATAACAGTTTTGCTCTTCATTTATGTATTTTCGTTATTTTGTTCCTCTTGAACCTTCTTTTTGTTCTTGTTCAGTTTGTGTTTGTCCTGGTGGCGCTTGTTCGTCTTCATACAATTTGATTTCAATTACATTTTCATACTTTCGCAAAAACAGCTGATAAGAATTGGCAACACAGAGAAGAAAAATCGGCAAAAAGTAGCTTCGCAGGTAGTTTTTGGAAGAAAAAAAAATCGCCAAAAAGTTAAGGCGGTAAAAAAAGTCGGCAAAAATTTTAGTCGGCAAAAAATATTAGTCACCTAGCAAAAATTTAGTCACTTTTTACCGACTTTTTTTTACTGATAAGGTAAAAAAGCAGCATTTCAAAACTTACTTTGAATATTTGAATTTCCGTCTAAAATATTGTTTTCACGCGAAAAAAAACTGTTTTTCAAAGCAAATTTCAGCAAACTTCAGCACAGTACATTGGTGAAGATGGTGAAACCAATGACGAAAGTTGAAAAAAAATTAAGTTCTTTACTTTTACTTTCAAAAAAAGAAAAATTATAAAAATATAAAAAAATCGGTTTTATTTTGCTCATTCATGAAAGTTTTGACACGCGAAATTTGTTCCAAAATCTGCGAAACGCGAAAGTTTATTCCATAAATTTCGCGGTCTCTTTTGACACGTGAGAGTTTCTGCCCGCGAACGTTTCTGCCTGTAAAGCATATAACCATCCATACGAACTTCAAACCCAGTCTAGTTTCATGCAACTTTGGTTCCAAAAGTAAGAAATTTTCGACCAATCAGGTCTAAGAAAACTGCTCTAATATTTTGACAAAGAAAAGCAAGAAAATAACATAACAAAACAAAGAACATATGCTGATACCATATGGTTGTTCTGTTCTTACTGTTACCGTAATGTGAAAGAAGAAAAAAATATCTTGTAAGTATTGGTCCTAGTAAAAATATCATAATTTTCGACGTAAATGAACTTTAAATTTTTGACGTTTTTCTTTTGTTTCCGTATGCGGGAACTGGTTCTATTGAACGCTTCAATTTTGCTCTCCATGTAACTTCCATTTTTCTGTGGGAAGGTGTTCCTTATCGTCCATAAAGCACATGATGGAATAACTTTATGTTTCCCCCTTTACCAAGTGTATTGTATATCCACCAGGTATATGTTATTGTCTATGCTGCAAATCTCAAAGTACTCTTCTATATATTGAGAGCCGATTCTCTGTCTGTCTGTTTGTTTGTTTGTTTGTAAGTCACGCAAAATGGTAGATGTGAACTGCGAAAGAAATCGGGGAGTCATCAATGTAAGATCACACATAAATTATCCCTCTTCTTGTGCGGGATGTCAGTGTGAAACCGTTGTATTGAGACCCTAATTGAATGCGACAATTAGGGAAAATTATCTCAATAACCAATAGGGATAACTGACGTTTTTTGGGGTCCACGATACAGGCGATGGGGCGACGAAAAATTTGGGTCTAATATTTTTGGGGAGGGGTCTGTGACGTCATCAAAATCTTTGAACAATGATATCTCTGCAACGGTTGATCGTAGCGGAACGATCCCATACATTTTTTTGACCAGTTTTTCGAGCACTACAACATGGGAACACTTTCGGTTGCCAATTCCTTAATTTTATTTTTCGTGAAGTCAACGCACGCCTTGGCGGCTAGTCTATATATTAATAGCCGATTCTCTGTCTGTCTGTTTGTTTGTTTGTTTGTTTGTTTGTTTGTTTGTAAGTCAGGCAAAATGGTAGATTGAGTTGTGAGCGAAATTATTTCTTTTTTTGTGTGCGACGTGAGTTCGAAGCAAACACATTGCAACCCCAATCGAACGTGAATTTTTTTGGCTGATGAACTAATAGGAACAAGAAACCGCTTGGCTTGAAGACTTCAGGACGTGACACAACGATGGATATTTAGTCACAAAATACAACGTTGACGAATTGCCAAATTATGTTCAAATCTAATAAAATGACTGGCAAATTCAAAATCAGTAACTTCTAATTGTGGGTTGTAGAAATTTTTATGAATATTGCGGAAATTTCTAAGTTTGATCCAAATTTGGCCCGAATTACCCATTTCTGTTCAAATCTGACAAAATGACTGACAAATTCGTAATCAACACCTATCAAATGTGATCGGCGCAAAACTTTCGAAATTTGGTCCAAATTTGACCTAAATTGCCCAATTTTAATAAAACCTGGCAAAATAATTGTCAAATTTGAAATCAGCACCTTTCAATTGTGATCTTTGCAAAATTTCCTGAAAATTGAAGAACTTTCGAAATTTGGTCCAAATTTGGCCCAAATTGCCCAATTTTAGTCAAACCTGGCAATATCGTTGTCAAATTCGAAATCAGCACATTTCAATTGTGCTTTGTGCAAATTTTCATGAAAATTGGTCAACTGGAAGTCCTAATTTGACCAAATTTGCGAATTCGGCAACGATGTCATGTAAACGCTGCACGAAAACGTTCATAACTTGGAGTAGTAGTAGTAGGAGGAGGAGGAGGAGGAGGAGAAACCACGGGTATTTTAAATATTTTACTCCACCACAGGTGTCCTAAAGTCAACAAGATTCGCAAAAATGCGACTATATATTTCCCCAAAGTTGCAAAACTTTTATTAATTATTGTGTGTACATAGAAGGCCATAAGAAAAGTGGTATAACTACCATCAACGCAAATAAAAATGCTGTCCATACTAATCAGGGTAGAATTCTATTTAATACCATAAAAGAACTTATTTCGAACTTATCATGAAATGAAGATATTCATGGTCATATGACATGGTTTCTCTTATAATTTTTGCTGAGGAGTTAAAAAAAGTTATGAGTTATGAGAAGTTATTATGGACAAAGCTAAAAATTGGAACACCTAAATGCAACTAATATTTCCCCTTAAACAACTGAATATTAACAACTGCATAAATGTGTATAAGGTAAATTCATCATAATAAACGTATGATCTTCATTGCTGCAGAAGCTTGACATCCTTTTACACAGTAATATCATGGCAAACAATGCAATTCAACAGAACACAGCTTTTCGTAACTCGTATTAAACTATTTTACAACATCATACAATGAAATTTGTTTACAAGTTTACAAAAGAAAAAAAGAAAATTGTCAAACCTAATTTTAATACTACAGTCTAAGTATTAAAAATACTTTGGGGTAGACAGCAAATAACTATTAAAAACTAGCATGTAGCTTTAGCTAAAAATGCCCCCGCGCTCAAGCATTCCAATTTGTACACACAGCAAGCTATACATTGCAAGCCTATACAACGGAAACAAAAACAAACAAAACTTTGTTACTTTTTGTTATCTCTTAGGCCTATGTCACACTGATGCTAATATACCTTTCAAAAAGTGTAAATAAGGCTTAACAAGTAATATCAGAAAGTATTTGCTACAAACAAAAGAAATGTGTGAACTGAAACATATGGATACGTAGTTTATAATCAAAGTAAAATTTGTTAAAGAAATTATGTAAGAGCCAAAAGAAAAAAAAAGCTGTTTCAAAAAAAATATTAAAGCGAAAAATCCATTAGAAATCTGCGTCTCAAACTTTAGTTCTAAACAAAAAATAGCCAACGTTTACATAAAATAGCAAGAAAAAAATATAAAAAGGTTTTATTGATCATGAGTGAAGGACAGTTAAAGAAGAAAAAAACAAGAATTTGTAATATAGCTTTCTTGCATACACAGAAATCCAATTAAAATGGCAAGATCCACCAAAAATCAGTGAATAAAATTTATTGAACGAAAGATTTAGAGCTAAACAACATATACAAACATAAAATGTATGCTTGGCAAAATTTCAGATTTCAAGCTGTGCTTCAAAATCCTTGTTGTTCACTTCACTAAAAAAACGCAAAAGTAATATAAAAAATGTTTAATTAATTTTAGCATACGAACTTTTTAAATAACATAATATATCATAATAATAAATTAGGAAAGAGATACGAAAAAACATTCTGTCTCCCACTTACAGTACCATGCTTTGAAACGGGAAAAACGCAAGGTCAGCTAATAATTGTATTCCACCGTGTAACGTTAACACGAAATTTGGATGAAGATGATGATGATGAACAAAATCGGAAACTGACATTCGCCTATCTCGTGAAACTACTATGCCTCCTCGCTCGCTTACGCTCGCTGCGGGGGCAACAATCAAAATTTGTACTGCGTAGCATTTCAAATTAGGACAAGAGTTATTTTCCAAAAAGAGATGGTCTTAAAGTGACAATTTATAAAATTAAATTCAAGTATTCAGAATAAACATCTCAGTCACAAAAATATGTGGACACTTATTATTTACTATGTGATAAAAATGACTTTCGTAAATCTCAAATGAAAAAAACAAACAGATTTTGGTAGTGAAAATACACATCCATAACCAAATCACTACGAAGCTAAAAAAAGAAATTTGAGTTCTGGTTTGATTTAATTTACAGATTCTTATGTTGATTGTGTTTTGATTTAAGTTTGTTGTTTGTGTAAGGAAAGTTGACAGTATATATATTATATATACTTTTTACAAAATAAAATATCATAATACAGTATCAAAACAGTATGCGTGATCATGGAATTAATCCATAGTATCCAGCCTATCCAGGCCAGGGAAGCACATTCAACCAGGTTCTTTCAAGTTATTATCTGTCTCAATCCTGTGTATGAAAATATTGTAATTGGTTTTCTGAACATCTTATTGCATATACGACATCACGTTTTTACTTGCTGCTTTTGTAATGTACTCTTTGAATCTATATATTAATAGTCGATTCTCCGTCTGTTTGTTTGTTTGTTTGTTTGGACAAAAAGCAGCAGTGGTAGGACGTGGCAGCATGTTTGCAAGTGTATCCTAATGTATCCTTGCCTGACTGTCTGAGACGGGTAAACTTTTTTTTCGAGCAATCAAAATGTTTAAAAAACCGATAGGTAAAAAAAGAGTATCATAAAACAAAATATTTTTTTGCTTTTCTTTTAATAATTTAATTTCTTTTTTAATTGTTATGCGCTTCAGATCGAACATTATTTTTATTCTCTTTATTCATTTAGCACGTGCCTTTTTTTCTCTCCTCCCGTGTGATCTTTTTAAGAAGAGAAACCATTTCCCCCTTAAGTTTGATAACACCCATGTTAGAGCGCGTAACTTTTTTAAAACAAAAGCTAATAATAAGTTGAAGTTTTCTCTCTCTACGTTTTGAGTGTAGTTGTTAAAGTGAAAAACGATTGGTTTTAAAAAGTAAATAAATAGCACATCATCAAATTTGTTTTTTTTGGAACCATTGTTTAAACTGATATTTGATATTTGATTTCGAATCTGCCTCTGGCTGAATAGAAGTTGTACGAGCCGTTTTTAAGGAAATATGAGGTTTATTGGGGTCTCCGGGGTGACACAGAGCAGGTGCACATGGGCGGCGAGCGACGCCGCCTTGGCGGCTAGACTATATATTAATAGCCGATTCTCTGTTTGTTTGTTAAACGTGGCAGCATGTGCGGTTTGCCAGTGTAACCTAACGCTTGCCTGACTGTCTGAGACGGGTGAACTTTTTTTCGAGCAATCAAAATGTTTAAAAACCGATAGGTAAAAAAAGAGTATCATGAAACAAAATATTTTTTTGATTTTGTCTTAATAGTTGTCTTAATTTCTTTTAATCGATTTCTTTTAATCTATTTTAATCTGATCGAACGTTTTTTATTCACTTCAGCTAATAATAAGTGTTTTGAGTGTATTGCTAAACTGATATTTGATTGGTTTAAAATTGTAAAGAAAAACCACGTGAAGTTCACGTTCGGAATGCACTGTGTAAAGCAAGAAATTCTGCTGACATTTTAAATGCGACCTCGACAATGAACGGCTGAGCTAAGAACATGCAAGATTTGAAACACCAGGAACGTATTTCTCTTCACGTGCAAACGAGCTTTATTAAGCGATAAAGCCAGCAGCAAAGGAAGTCTTATCGCAGGTTTTAAGTGCAACAAGAAGCCGCTTGGCTTGAAGACTTCAAGACGTAGCTAGCACAACAATGCATATTTAGTCTCAAAAATACAACGTTGCCGAATTGCCAAATTATGTTCAAATCTAATGAAATGACTAGCAAATTCAAAATCAGCAACTTCTAATTGTGCGTTGTACAAATTTTTATGAATATTGCAGAACTTTCTAAGTTTCATCCAAATTTGACCCGAATTACCCATTTCTGGTCAAATCTGACAAAATGACTGACAAATTCGAAATCAGCACCTTTCACATGTGATCTGTGCAAAAATTTTTGAAATTTGAAGAAACTTTCTAAATTTGGTCCAAATTCGGCCTAAATTGCCCAATTTTATTCAAACCTGGCAAAATCATTGTCAAATTCAAAATCAGCACCTTTCAAATGTGATCCATGCAAATTTTTGTGAAAATTGAAGAATTTACGAAATTTGGTCCAAATTTGGCCTAAATTGCCCAATTTTAGTCAAACCTGACAAAATCATTGTCAAATTTGAAATCAGCACATTTCAATTGTGATCCGCGCAAAATTTCATGAAAATTGAAGAACTTTCGAAATTTGGTCCAAATTTGGCCTAAATTACCCAATTTTAGTCAAACCTGGCAAAATCATTGTCAAATTCGAAATCAGCACCTTTCACTTGTGCTCTGTGCAAATTGTCATGAAAATTGGTCAACTGGAAGTCCTAATTTGACCAAATTTGCGAATTCGGCAACGATGTCCATGTAAACGCTGCACGAAAACGTTCATAACTTGGAGTAGTAGGAGGAGGAGGAGGAGGAGAAACCACGGGTATTTTAAATAATTTACTCTACCACGGGTGTCCTAAAGTCAATAATTTGGAGCAGGTGGTGATGCAACGCAGGCTGAACATGGGCGGCGAGCGACGCCGCCTTTGCGGCTAGTCTATACATTAATTGCCGATCTCTGTCTGTCTGTTTGTTTGTTTGTTTGTCTGTCACGCAAAATGGTAGATTGAGTTGTGTGAAAAATTATTTCTTTTTTTGTATTCGACGTCAGTGCGAAACTAATACATTGCATCCCCAATCGAACGTGACTTTTTTTGGCTGGTGAACCAATAGGGATAACTTTGTTATTATTATTATTGTTATATTCCAAGGACCACTGTTGACATGGCTTTGAAAACAGTACAAGGACTAGATATAAAAAAAACCAACTGATTAAACATTTTGGACAACAAGCAGCGGTGGCATAACATGGTAGCGTGTTCGGTTTGCCAGTGTTGTATCCCAACGCTTGCCTGACTGTGTGAGACGGGTGAACCTTTTTTTCGAGCAATCAAAATGCCTAAAAACCGAAGCTTTCCTTGCCCGACAGGTGAAGAAAGTTTGTCATGAAACAAAATATTTTTTTGCTCTTCTTTTAATAATTTAATTTCTTTAAATTGTTATGTGCTTCTGATCGAACATGTTTTTTATTTGCTTCATTCATTTAGCACGTGCCTTTCTTTCTCCTCCCGTGTGATCTTTTTAAGAAAAGAAACCATTTGCCCCCTACTTTTGATAGCAACCATGTTAGAGGGCGTAACTTTTTTAAAACAAAAGCTAATAATAAGTTAAAGTTGTTTCTGTCTATGTGTATTGTTAAACTGATAATCGATTGGTTCTAAAAAGTAAATAAGTAGCACATCGTAGAATGTAGTTTTTCGGATGCATTGTTTAAACTGATATTTGATTGGTTTAAAATCATAAATTAAAACCACGTGAAGTTCACGTTGTGAACGAATGCATTGTGTAAAGCAAGAAAATTTGCTGACATTTTGAATGCGACCACAACAATATGAACGGCTGAGTTAAGAACATGCAAGATTTGAAGCACCAGGAAGGTATTTGTCTTCATGTGCAAATGAGCTTTATTAAGCGATAAAGCCAGCAGCAAAGGAAGTGAAAATCATTAGAATTGAACCACAGTTCTCCCACTATACGTCCCTCACTTATCGCTGGTTTTAAGTGCAATAATTTGGAGCAGGTGATGACACAACGGAGGCTGAATATGGGCGGCAAGCGACGCTGCCTTGGCGGCTAGTCTATGCTTAATTGTGCAGAAAGCGACATCAGATCCGTGACGTTACAAAGACGTCATCAAGTAACCTCCTGGGAGATTTTTATCAAATACAGTGCGTTTCGTAATGTTGGAAATGGAAATTTTAAAGTTGTTTTTTTAAATGAATATAGCGAATTTCGAAATAATTTTTACATCAATGGAAAGCCATTTTCAAGCTCTTTCGGCTAGTATATTTTTGTGAAAAATGAAAAAGTGGGTTTTGAAAAAATAAGGAAAATGTCTTGGAAAAATGTAATTAAATTTTTAATGGTCGATGAAAAAAAAAGATTTTTTGAAACAATGACAGTAATTTGGAAAACAATAAACAAATTTAAGCTGTGTGTTCACGAAAAACGTTAAACTTTTATGTTTTAAAATATCAATTTGGGGTTATGTTTTTTTGAGCCCATAATATAATGTATTAAATTATGAAAACGTGCACTTTTCTTGAATACCCTAAATATCCAACAAAGTGGAAATTATTTCGCACACCTTTTGAAGTAGGAATAAGATCATGTAACTTGGGCACTTTTAATTAAAGTATACTTCGGTTTTAAAGAAATCTTACGAAAGTGTGAACGAAATCTGCTCTTGTTTGGGCGGTAAAATAATAAAAACACTCTACGATGAAATCAACTCCTTCAGCATTCAAACTTGCCGAAAATGCGACCTTTATCACGGAGTGTTTCGTGCTATTTTCCAAAACAAATGGCAGTACAGCTTAAAAACAATGTTTTAAGATGTTTTGATTTTTCTGTCATCATCAGTTTAAAATAAAAATTAAAGTTGAATTGTAAGTATTTTTACAAGAAGTTAATAAATAAGAGCCACATTTCTATAAATGTTAGATATAAAGTTTAAATGTGCTAAAAATTAATTAAAGAAAGTGCTGTTAAAATATGCTCTATTATAATTACATTAACAATAACACACATCGGCTCATAAGATGACAACGGAGAAAAGAAAAACTAAAACTTGTGAGCACATAGAGCAAAAAAAATATAAACAATTTTCTTTTTCATGTATTCGTCAATATGTTATCCAAAGTGCAACAAACCTCGACCGACTACTTCTGTATTCTGAATCATGCACATCTTAACGATTTGCAAACTCGCCTCGTAACTTTGATTATTCTGTAAGACGCTTAGGAAAAGTTTTGGCCTCAAATTGTTCCAGGAATTGAACAATTTTCAAAATTTGGTCCAAATTTGGCCTAATTTGGCCTTATGCACAAGCTGATCTTCAAATTCGAAATCAACAGTACAAAGTCATTCCTCTATTAAATCTTCATTAGAATTGAACAATGTTCAAAATTTGGTCCAAATTTGGCCTTATTTGATCTTATCCACAATTTGACCTTCATATTTGAAATCAGCAGTACAAACTTGTTCCACTATTAAATTTTCATTAAAATTGAACGATTTCCAAAATTTGCCTCAAATTTGGCCTACTTTGCCTTTTTTAAAAACTCACACCATTCCCAGTGAACTTTCGAAATCCTTGCCATATTTGAAAAATATTCTGAAAATCAAGCACACACGATAAATCGTAAGAAATTTTTGAAAACTTTAAAAACTCGATTTCTTTAAAGCAATATAATACTATCAAATTAGTAACTCGATTTAATTTATTTGAAAAATTAACTTCGAGTTATTAACTCGAATTCAAAATTTGACTTTTATAATTTCGAGTTAATAACTCGAGTTGTAAAAGCGGCAAATATATTTTCGAGTTATTAACTCGAAAGAATATAGAAAATTAAAAATTTCGAGTTAATAACTCGAATTATGACGTCATAGTTCATAACTCGACTTCATAACTCGATTTCATAACTCGGGTTTTCCGGGCCTCAATTTGGGGGTCTCGGCGCAAAGATAAAATTAATAAAAAATTTGAATGGATTCAGTGTTTTGAAACAATAAGCACGATGTAATTAAACTACGTGCTAATCGACCATTAAAGATTTAATTACATTTTTCCAAGACACTTTCCTTATTTTTTCAAAAACCACTTTATCATTTTCCACAAAAACATACTATCCGAAAGAACTTGAAAAGGGCTTTCCAACGGTGTAAAAATTATTTCGAAATTCGGTATTCATTTAAAAAAACAGCTTTAAAATTTCCATTTCCAACATTACGAAACACACTGTAGAAATATAAAACAAAATATAGTTGTTGTTCTAAATCTAAGGAGGCCAGAAAAATTTTCAGTTTTGTTCTTTATAGACAAGCATTATAGTTTGCCTTTCAGTTTTAAAAGTTGCCAAAAATGTGATGATGGATCAAGATAAAACGGGAAATCAATGTAGAATTTCATTTTTGTACTATATTTAAATATATGCTAAATTAAAGGGGCACTAAACTAAAAAAATCACAAGTTCATTTTTGTACACTATTTGGAACAGCTTTAAAAATGCTGAAATGCTGAGAGACAATATCTCGGGATTGAAAAATTATTTTTTGAAAATTCAAAAACTGACTTTCATCATCATTTTTAAAATTCTTCCAAATGGTACAAAAAAAGTATGTACATCTGAAAAACTACGTTGCTTGTCAATTCTGACAAACTGATTTTTACTTTCACACAAACTTTCCGGATTTTCATTGGTGTCCCTACAGCACAAACTTTCCTTGTAGGTATTCGGCAGGTTTGCAAAATTTTCCACAAAGATACCAATCCACGTTTCCTGTACGTAACACGTGCTGCTCTTCATCTTACCGTATTTCCTCTAATAAACGCCGCCCTCTGATAAACGCCGCCCTCTATTAAACGCCGCACTTATAGCCGAATGTTTGTCATAAACGCCGCCCTCTAATAAACGCCTCTCTCTATTAAACGCTGCATCTTGAAAAGTGGTGTTTATTAAAAAAGGGTTAAACAAGAATTATAAAAAAGCTTTCATCTCATACAAGAGAACGGCGACAGTGATATTGCTCTTCTTTGACATTTTCGTGAACATATCTTTTGTGTAAAACATAATCACGCAATCTTTTGTAACCTTTTAAGGATAAGGAAACACTATTATTTAAGTTTGCTTCTGTCCAATTTTTCATTTTGTGATAAACGCCGCCCTCTAAAGAACGCCTCCCTCTATTAAACGCCGCATTCAAAACCTTGAATTTGTAATAAACGCCGCGGCGTTTATTAGAGGAAATACAGTATTCGTTTTCCTCTTCTGTGCCACTCCTGTTAACATTTCTAACATCTCTTCCATGGTTCAAAATCAAAAGGTTTAAGTTTATTTATATCAGGTATGTCTTCCAAACATTCATCATTTTCATCCAAAGGGCTATTTGTTTCATCTATACTTTTCAGCTATAATTTTCTAAAAACACTTTATTTTTGAGCTTTTTTCTCTGCACATACGCTTTCTGCACGAAGTGACGTCACACACTGAACAAATTAAAAATCTTATTTTCTTCAAAAGAAAAACATGAAGAAAAAATGTTTTTGAAAAAAATTAACGAATAAGATTTATTATATTTTGAAGTTTTCGTATAGAATAAAAGCATCTCAGTCGAAAATAAATTAGGGCAAACTTCCCCTTAAAACCATGGAGTGGTCACATTAACCGTGAACATTACACTCTTAAACCGTCAAAGACTTCAGGTATATTCTAGTTATTTTATAGGAAAAATCAAATGTAATGTAGATAAAGATGATACCAGTCACAGATATCGTCACATGTACCTTCGCTGTTACCGCCATCTTGTTACATTCTTTAAGTTTTTATCTCCTGAGGCAAGAACAGGAAGAGACGATATTACAGAAAAAGTTACTTTACAGTCTGAATATAGTGGAAATCACGATCTCGTGCTTGAATATATGTTTGCCAATAGTGGAAGAAATTGCTCCAGAATTCAGTAAATATGTGATTTTATCGAAAATATCGTTCATCATTCCATGCTTATCGACACATTATCTTTTGACAATTCAGCGATTTTTGACCACGTATCACAATATTAGATATCCTAGCACGTTTTTTGATTGTTACCATGGCAACCTTATTATTTCCAGCTGGGTATTGGCATGTTTGTTTAACATTGGATGCATCATTATTGTCCAAACCAACATCCTTCAAAACCAGTTTCTTGTAATGACTCTAAAAAAGTAATTTTTTCTATGACGTGGATATATGTGGTTCTTATCGTCATTGTATATTCTTACATCGGATGGGTGAAAGCAAACGAGCAAACTTAATGACATTTTTGATTCTGATATCATATGTTTTGCTAGTTGCCTTCCTTTCTGCCCTCCTCATCTCATTTCCAGACATTTTACCATACTTAGCATTTTTCCCACAACTAAACAACAATTTTGATGCTATCGTCTATATAATATTACATCCGAAGGTAAAACAGAGACTAAGCAGAGTGATACATCCATCAAGAGTCTCGACAACTTTAAGGTCAATTGTTGTCATGGAGATGTCTGGTGTCAACAAGCAAAAGTCATCGGTGTAAATACTGCCTTGTGGAAGACATTGGACGTACAGTCGAATCTCTTTACTTCGAATCTCCACAATTCGAACCCTTTAATTCGAATGAATTTCTTTGTAAATGAACCTCTGCAATTCGAACTTTCCATAAATCGAATGTATGATTTTTTTCGGTTCCAGGATATTCGAATCAGAAAAATTTCATTGAGAATATCATATTGGTTTGTTGTTTAAAAACCTTCGTTCACGACAGTAAATGATATGTTCGATGAATAGTCCGAATGTAGTCATTAATTAGCGCTTAATAAGCCATCATTAACATAAACCTATAACTTAAAATTTCTAAGGATATTCGTATTACTTACTATCCACTATTGTTTTTGAAAAGAAATGATACCCGAGAGGAAACCTTACACGAACTTTTTTTAATGATTCTTAATTACGTAAGTAATTAAAAACCTTAGAAACGAGGCAAGATCTGCCGTGACGTAATTTCCGAAAAGGCCTATTCATTTATTACTTAATTCTCATACAATTTTCACTGGTAGCCATTTTGAATGTATATATGTGTAGGTGTGCTATTATTTTTTCAAGTCAATTATTTTTTTTGTTTTGTATTATATTGTAGTTATCGTGATACCTTATTGGGGAAAAAAAGTCGGAGTAAAATTTCGTCTGGGAAAAATTTAGTCACTTTTCCCCGACTTTTTTTCAAATTGGTCACTTTTCCTCGATCAATTTTTAACATTAAAGGGCAGTGGCAGTTTTTTTTGTCGAGAGAGATTATTGTTTGGACTTTTTCATACTGAGTATGGGGCCAGAGAAGTGCACTTTTGGTTTCACTAATCCATAGAATTCGGTGTTTCGAATATACTTCATCGTGGATACCACAATACAAAAATGTTTTGAACCAGTTTAAGAGAACAACGGGAGATATATGCCCTATGTCGGAATAAATTCATCTGTTGTGAACTCCATGTAACAAACTTCATCTTCTGTTCTGATATCTTTCCAGCAATTATGGAATTAATGGACTTTTTAAGGAAAGGTTGTTTTGGGGGGTGGTGACTAAAATTTTCCCCGACTTTTCTCAACCCGACCAAAAATTTTCCCCGACCTTTTTTATCCCGATAAAGTATATACAATAACTCAGACGTTATTGTAATATTTTGATTATTTTCGTCTTACCAAATACCAAATGCATATGGTATGTGGAACATATTGTGTTCGATACACCTTTCCCGAGATTATTTTCCGTAACATGAAAACGAAGTTGGATGTACTTAAAATGTAAACAAACGAAGGAAACACAACTTTCAAGTCGAAATAAATCAGGAGAACAGCTGTATTATCCCATTTATCAAAGGTTACAGCAGGTTATTTAGAAAATTAGTAAAGAAAGGTGATAAACTTTTCTTGAAACACTGAATAAAATTATCAAAAAAACATTATTTTGAGTAAAATGTGTGTTTGTGAGTGCAAGAAATATTATTTTAAAAATGTAGAGAGAAGCAACATTCTACTTCATCCAGATTAAGACCCAGACCCCCAAAAGCTGACTAAGGTGGAAAGGGTGTCGATGTGGAGAAAACTACCTTTTATAAATTGAAAATATGTGAAACTTGTGGAAATGTAGGATTAAACTCTACAGAAGAAAAGGTGCTGGGGATAACTTCGAAATTGAAGCAAATATTGCTGTTTGCGAGTTTCACTTTAAAACTAAATACATTAGTGACAGTTGGAAGAGGTATAAAAATTTGAATCCTGAAGATGTACCTTCAATATTTTCTGTTTTCCACATTTTTTTCAATTTCTTTCAGTAAACAAAGGAGTAGATGTTAGATCTTTAACTCAATCCACTTCATGTTCAACTGTAACGTCTATGTTTGCTTCGATATCGTGTAATAAAAGAGAGGTTCCTGTTGTAGTTCCTTTAGCACTGATAAATGTTAATGCTAGTACATCCAACCTTGTTTTCATATTATGGAAAATAATCTTGAGAAAGGTGTATCTGTCCAAACTATTATGTTCTCTCTCCTCCACAAAAAATATTCAAGATCCGATTGAAAAGTTAGAATAACTAGTTTTGTTTTGACAAGAGATTATTGGAAGAAATCGTGGATTATTTGAAATTTCCGGAAAAGTTGGAAAAGAAACCATCATCTCGACAGTTTCTTTTTTATGCAAAAAGTTCAAACTGGTTGATTTTGAAGACGCTGGTTTACGAGATATACTTGTCGCACCATCAACAGAAGCGGTACGTCTTGTCTTTAAAAGATATATTTTCCTTACCGTTTTCCTTATGTTTGTTTTCTTATGAGAGAGGAAGAGGTTTACATATCATCAGAAAACTTTAGAAAAACACGAATACCAGATGGATTACCGTATTTCCTCTAAATAACGCCGCCCTCTGATAAACGCCGCCCTCTATTAAACGCCGCACTTATAGCCGAACGTTTGTAGTAAACGCCGCCCTCTAATAAACGCCGCCCTCTAATAAACGCCTCCCTCTATTAAACGCCGCATCTTGAAAAGCGGTGTTTATTAGAAAACAGGTTAAACAAGAATTATAAAAAAAAGCTTTCATCTCATACAAAGAGAACGGCGACAGTGATATTGCTCTTCTTTGATATTTTCGTGAACATATCTTTTGTGTAAAACATTTTCACACAATCTTTTGTAACCTAAGGAAACATTATTGTTTAAGTTTGCTTCTGTCCAATTTTTCATTTTGTAATAAACGCCGCCCTCTAATGAACGCCTCCCTCTATTAAACGCCGCATCCAAAAACTTGAGTTTGTAATAAACGCCGCGGCGTTTAATAGAGGAAATACGGTATTGAGAGTTGTCTACGTGCATGAATTATTTTATATACAAAAATATATATACAAAATATTCATTCTCCAAAGTCATTTCATCCGGGAATAAAGAAAACTTATAAGCTGGTAGTACATAAACGAGTAATTTCGTTTTCAGTATCGCATTTCCTTTGGAGGTGATGATTTTGAAATATATTGGAATTTTAATATATATTTCAAAAAACTTTAGAAATCATCGTCATTCTGGGGAATTCCCCGAGATGTGGTTCGGGAATAGAGGTTTTTACGATTTCCGAATTTACCCGAAATGCATCACGATCCGCCATCTTGGTAGACCTTGGTAGTAAAGTAAACAGCTATCAACTGCGTACTGTGTGTGATTATTATCAGGGGGGATCCGGGTCATAAGTCGCCGTCCGTTTCGGGCGTTGGTTTTAGCCGTTCGCGTAATTGGTCGTTGGTTTTAGTCGTTGGTTTCGGGCGTTCGTACAATTGGTCGTTGGTTTTGGTCGTTGGTTTTAGGCGTTCGTACAATTGGTCGTTCTCTCGTATATTTTTTTCGTATCAACGATTTATTTGATTATTTTGCATAACCGGTCCTCAGTATTTCCTTTATTTTCATAAACAAGCATGGTTGCAAAGTTCACCCATTACAAAATGGCTGATATTACCACAATGCTTGGTGATGTCGTTAAAACATTAGAAAACATAAGAGAAAAAACGAAAGAAAATGGAGAAAGAAAAGAAGAAAAGAAAACAGTTGAACAATTTTGTTCATTATACTCTACAGTATCTTCTTTACTCCATAATTTACGATATTTCATTTACAGGACGTGTGCGATTTTCACGTTTACATAAAGCACAGGAAGAGATTCGAGCATACTCGTGACAGCCAAACTGATGAATTAAGGTGACAGATCGTTTTGCAATTCTTATGAGTTACCATGAGTGAAAGTGAAAGTGACCCAGTAATAGCTGCCATATTTTCTCTGCTTTTATAAACTATTTTTAATTTTCTGTATTTTAAGGACTTGTTATGTGTTTCTCACTAAATCTAACAAACGACCACTTAAAAGTAAACGAAAGAAAAAATTAGCGACCAATTGTACGAACGCCTAAAACCAACGACCAAAACCAACGACCAATTGTACGAACGCCCGAAACCAACGACTAAAACCAACGACCAATTACGCGAACGGCTAAAACCAACGCCCGAAACGGACGGCGACTTATGACCCGGATCCCCCCTGATAGTGATTATAGTTTTTAAAACTCCTATAAATTTGCCTACATTATGCTGTATCGTTGGCTATAGCAATAAACAAAGTAAAGAAGGTGATCTTAGTTTTTACCGCATACCAAAAGTTATTTTGAACCAAGGGGAGCAGATGAAATCCATCACCGAAAGAAGAAGAAATTGTTGGGTGGCAGCTATAAATCGTGGTGACATCTCATACAAGAAAAGTGATAGTTGGCGTGTTTGTGGTGTGCATTTTATTGGTGGCTCACCAGCCAATGCTTTGGACGAAACCAATCCTGATTGGGTCCCGTCACTAAAGCTGGGTTATGTAAAAAGTGACCCACAAAATAATGTATGTAGTAGTAGTAGTGCTAGTGTCTGTATTAGTGCTGTTAGTAGTGGTAGTAGTGTTGTTTGTCATAGTAGTCTTGCCAGGTATGAAAGGTGTATTGGTAGAAAGAAGAGGGTATTTGAAAGCGATATGGAAATAGCTGTAAAATTATCAGAGTGTAGTTTTGCAGAAGAAAGTGTAGTTGTTGATGATGAGGATGTTGATGATGATGGTGATGTGGTTGATGATGATGGTGATGTGGTTGATGATGATGGTGATGTTGATGATGATGATGGTGATGTGGTTGATGATGGTGGTGATGGTGATGGTGATGTGGTTGATGATGATGATGCGGTTGATGGTGTAGTGAGTAATCCTGGTAATAATGTAGATTCTGTTGTGTTAACGAAACAAGTCGAGGAACTTAAAATGCTACGTATGGAAAATATTTCTTTGCAAAGAAAGGTTGACATACTTAGCAAAGCTGTTGACACAGTCAGGTTGCTGGATGAAAGGGATTTTCTTGATGATGATAAGGTTCAGTATTATACAGGTTTTACAACATCCAAGGTTTTGTTCGCAACATTTGAACTTATCTCTGAGTACATACCATTTAGGAAGAATTCTGGTTTGACCAAGTTCCAAAAGTATATTGTCACTTTAATGAGACTGAGATTAAATTTACAGGTACAAGATTTGGCCTACCGTTTTGGTGTGAGTGCTAGATTGATTTCTAAATGTTTTGGTGAGATTATCGACTTGCTGTATGTCAATTTGAAGCCAGCAATACTTTGGCCACATCGTGATGATTTAGTTAAGTCAATGCCAATGGTTTTTCGTGAAAATTTTGGTCGTAAAGTTGTTTCAATTATTGATTGTTTCGAAGTATTCATTGAAAGGCCATCAAACCTTTATGCAAGGGCACAAACCTGGTCAAACTACAAGCATCACAATACTGTCAAATATCTCATTGGCATCACACCACAAGGTTCAGTTAGTTTCTTATCTTGTGGATGGGGTGGTAGAGTTAGTGATAAGCATCTAGTGAGAGAATCTAAGTTTATCGGAAATTTGTTACCAGGTGATGTGGTGCTTGCTGATCGTGGTTTTGAAATTGATGAACTTGTTGCATCAGTTGGTGCTACTGTCAAAATACCAGCATTCACCAGAGGAAAACGTCAACTTAGTGGAAAAGAAATTGAAACAACAAGAGGAATAGCTAATGTGCGGATTTATGTTGAGCGAGTAATTGGTGTAGTCAGGCAGAAGTTCACTATGCTAGAAAGTACCATACCTATTAGTTTAGTTATGACAAGACCAGGACAAGAGGAGCCTATGCTTGACAAAATCACCACAGTTGCATGTGCTATCACCAATTTGTGCCCCTCAGTTGTTGGAAATGAATGAATCACCTTGGTGAAACTTATACAAACGGCTTTTTTTAGAGCCACATATGTATAAAAAACATTAATGGCAACTTACATAAATGAAATCTTCTGTCATCTGTATACAGTAGCTAGTTAATTGGATCAAAGATGTCTAAAGAAAAAAATGGCTATTTTCATAGCCCACATATTTAAAAAAACATTATTTTGGCAATATTTTATCAGAAATCAGGTTGATTGATGTATGCCCTGACCAGGTATCGAACCTGGATTACTTGTGGTTAACACAAGGGTCTTACCAGTTAGACGACCAGGACGTAAGTATAGTAAGTTTGAATAATAATAGTTTTTTTACTAAAAATAAGCCAAAAGTAATGTTTTTTCATAATTGTGGCTATAGAAATAGCCGTTTTTCTTGATATTCACTCTTCCATAGAGCAAGGATAAGCATAATCATGATGGAACAATTATTGATTTGTTGAGCAAGGGAGAGCATAGTCATGGTCGGTGGAAACAGCTTCTTGTGGTGCTTCACTAAAATGTTTGCTGACAAGTTCCACAAGAATAACGGAATGAAAGAAGGTACTGCATTTTTCCAAGTGAGAAACTTTGTGAGCAATGTCATTTAAAACAACCACGAAAAAAACTGTTGCTCCCATTAAACCAATCATATCCAACGGTTTTATGAAGCGTTTGACAATTTTAGCTACAACGTGTAGTTCAATTAAATTTATTGACTCCTGTTTCAGGGTAGACCTAATTGACATCTTTTTGATGGTACATACAAGTACATAACTACCTTAAGTGTGTAGAATTTGGCGAGGATTAAATACCCACCAATATTTCGAAAAATCGCTATTCGCCAAATTAAATCCCCGCCAAATTTAACATAGTTTCTCGTTCGCCAAATTAAATTAAATTAAATTAAAAGAAAAAAAAAAACGTTTTGACGATGAAGAGTAGAATTTTTTTTCCACTACTGTAAAACAAATCTTCTGTTTATTATGCATTATTTTGATATTATGAAAACTTTTATCACAGATAAAATTAATTTTTTTGTCCATTCGCCAAATTAAATCCTCGCCAAATTTTATGAAATTTGTCATTCACCAAATTAAATCGCATTTCGGGAATTCGCCAAATTAAGTACACACCAAATTTTATACACTTAAGCTTCGGGGACACGGGCAACATTTTTCATGCGATTGCAACAAAATATTGTTTGTTGCAGTCGCAAGTAGTGTCGCCTATGTTGAGTTTCTTGCAACAAAATACTGCGTGCTCTCGTCGGAAGCCATGTTGTTATGATTACGGAAGCAAACTTGTTTTGACATGTCAGCAAAAATAAACGAATAACATTGGATTAAAACAAAAGTTTTGTATAAAAGCATGTTGCAAATGTGGGGACACTAGCAACATTTTACAAAACGCATTTGCAACATGAAAAATGTGTTGCAGCAACAACAAAAAATATCAAACTGATTTGATATTTTTTTTTTGTTGCTGCAACATTTTTATGGGTGAAATTTGTTGCAGTAACAAACAAATATACTATGGGGACACGAGCAACAAATGTCTTGCGATTGCAATAAAACAGATTTTTGTTGCAATCGCATGAAAAATGTTGTCCGTGTCCCCGAAGCTTTAAGGCAAAATGTTTTACAATACAGATCAATTATTAGCAGGAAGATGTGTAGAATCCAACGTAAAGAATCATAATGACCTAACTATTTCAATACTTATAAAAATGTCCTCCTCCACAGTGATTGGCGTACAAAACCTTGTTGGTCAGCGCCGTGAGGTAGCTGATCTTTCATTTACCCGTGTCTGTCAGTCAGTGTGTAATGCTACAGTACTTTACGCCCGCTTTAACGCCCATCATTGGTAACTTTCAATTTTGCAGTACAAACTCGGAAAGTTTAAAGCACGACATTTATTTATGGAAAAAGAATCACCAGTTTGTAACAATTTAAGTGTACTACAATACAAACAGGGTTCACTTCACTTAAATGAATAAATAAATTATTCATTTCAATGCGCCTTTTCCCACCCTTCATTTTGATGTAGTAGTGTATTCTGGGAGCGAAACGCTGCTAAAACCAAGGAGCAAGAATCAGTCGAATTAGTCTTTTGCAGATAATATAAAACAACATTAATTGAAGCATATTGAATCGAGACGTTTACAACCACGTATCCCATGTATTTGACAGGAGACAAATTTATCAAGGAGAAAGAAAAAGTCAGGCAAGTTGCATAGCTTATTCATTATAATGTAAGTTGTGCAAATTATGTTTTCTTTTTTCCCTTGATGAATTTTTCAATTTTATTACATTATGCCCTGTAAGCACTTCACTGTAAACTGAAATTTTAAAGACTAAAAAGTTCTTGTAAAAGAAATTGGGAAAATTGATGTTTCGCATTTATAAGTATGGAAATGATCCTTATTAGAGGATGGTTTGCCAACAAAATATACGACTTTCAGTTCAAAACTTCTTATTACCTCGTTTGTTAGCTACAACACTGTTTTGTGTATTAAGACTTTCAAAGATCTAGTTCAAGAAGGCAGTTATTTGTTTGAATTCATTTTTGGTTTCATGAAATTATAATTAAAAACATATTTTTTTTTTTCGAAACGCGTGGTTTTTTTCTACACATATGGTCTTACAAAAAAGTTTCTTATAAGAAAATATACAGCTCACGCATGTATAATTCTTTTGTCTTTAATAAACTAATTTCTGGTGGTTAATGATAAGACCCGTTTTACACTAACTTATCATTTTGACATATTGTTTATGCCTGTTTTCCATCAGTGAGATATAAAAAAACACAAGCCTCAAAGAACTTTACAGTAACTTTTCATAACTTTAAGTACAATCGCTGCTACCGTTTTGCGCCATCTGGCTCTTGTAATAATTACAAACAAGATGCCCTTATGGGCAGAAGGATTTCTGCAAAATCAGCTGAAGTATGAAAATGACTAACAATAACATTCTTGAAACTTGAAAGATTTTGAATGATTGAACAATACAATACAACATTGACTGCTGCTCAGTGTAGACTGCACACAGCAGGTGGGGATTGTGACACACAAATTAAAATGAGCTTTGTTATTGAAATTTTAAAGTTAAATATGTTCAAACAGCTGGCCAAAGGTGTGCTACCAGTGAAAATTTTCATGACTTAATGATTCGAAATTATATGTTGACTCTTTTGAATGTTTGAATGAGAGTGAGAAATGTAAAAAGTACTCTTATATATAATTACATAAACAATACACAAATTATATATAAAAGAAACACATATCCCCGAGACATTAAAATACTGGGTTGGCATCCGGCGGGGTCAGTCTTGCTTAATGGAGGGGAAGGCTTCTTCAGCTTTGGTTGGCAACCTTCCTAGAGATGGTGTCTCGATAAAAACACCTGGTTGGCAAGCCATAATTGTCTTTAGGGGCAGGTAGAGATACCATCCGGTCTAGTACCCCTACTTCGTCTATTAGTGTAGATGTGCTGCTTGCAGTGCTATATCTACTCTAGGATGATGAACACCGGTCTCCCTTGTTGCACGTGACTGTCTGACAAATGCTTGAGTCTATTTTCAATACTGCTTCTTAGTTTATCTATGTTGAGGGTGTTAGGATAGTAGTTTTACCTGATTGCTACTTTGCCGACTGGTAGTACATGAGCCCGAACTCTTTGCTAGCTACTTAGAGAGGCTGCTCTATCAACAGTCGAAAAATGGCGTTGCAGTAGTAGTGCCAAGTTGCGCTTGGACGGCGCCCTGCTTCTGTAACGGTTTGCATCCTTAGAGGCCACAACATTGCTTTTGTTACGACAATAGGTTCATAGCTAACAGCAAATCTATATTTAAATGATCCTCTAGCACGAGTTCTTCAGCCAACACAACTTTGGATTTCTTTCTCCTCATTATGAAAAAATGTCAAATTCTAGTAAATCTAAATCGGGTACTCGTAAATCGCCAACGTCTTTCTCACTTTCCTTCTCTAATATTCGTGGACTTCGTGGGAACTTCTCTCATTTGGAATCTTTTCTAGCCAACTCATCTCCTGACATTCTTGCTATTTGTGAAACTAATCTTAACCCTTCTATTAGCTCTTCTGACTTCGATATACCTGGCTATCTTCCTATTAATCGCAAGGACTCATCTATTCTTATGCACGGCCTTGGTATCTATGTTCGTGACTGTCTTCCTGTCAGTCGTCAATTGAATCTTGAATCTCCTGACGAACCTTTCATCTGTCTACGTCTTTCTCTCTTGCATTCAACTAGTTATCTTTTCTTTGTGTATCGCTCCCCATCTTCTCAGTCATGCAGCGTCATCAATTCTATCTCGGAAAATATTGATAAAGCTCTCATAACTCACCCTTCTGCTAATATCTTTGTGTTCGGTGATTTCAATATTCATCATGCTGACTGGTTACCTTTCTCACACACTACCTCCCTATCTGGCATTGACACTTTCAACTTTGCTATCTCTCACTCTCTTACTCAGCTTGTGAACTCTCCCACTCGCGTACCTGATCGAGCTGATCAGGAGCCTTCTTTACTGGACCTATTCCTTTCTTCTAACCCGAACATTTGCGAAACATCAACATCTGCTCCTTTAGGTAATTCTGATCATTCTGTAGTCAATGTAGCCATTGACTTTAATTCCGCTTGCCCACATGATCCACCTATTCATCGCAAACTTTATTCATACCATCGTGGTGAATGGGACAGCTTTCGAGATCTGATTCGTGACCTGCCGGTTGATCATATCTTTGCCAGTGATGCAGAGAAGTGTGCAGTGGAGATCTCTTCTTGGCTTCAGGTTGGTATTGATGAATTTGTTCCTTCTCGTAAATATCAGGTTAAACCTCACTCTACACCCTGGTTCTCTCCTGCCATTTCTGCTGCAATTGCCCATCGTAATCATTTTTTCCATCGTTATCAACGTTGTAGTAGTGAAGACAACAGGCGTCTTTTCACCAGAGCTCGCAACGACTGTAAAAAAGTCATCGAGGAGGCTAAACGCACCTACCGAAATCTGGTCCATGATCGGCTTATATCTGAATCCATTGGGTCTCGTGATTTCTGGCGTATCTATCGGAGCTTTTCTAATAAGGGTAAGTCTTTGATTCCACCACTCTTCAATGGTCCTGAGGTGTTGACATCTGCTGTTAGTAAGGCGGAACTCTTTGCTAAACAGTTTAGCAGGAACTCCACTCTTGATGACACTGGTCATGTTTTGCCCGATATTGACCCCAGAACTGACGTGGATTTGTCTTCTCTGAACATAACTCCCAAGATGGTTTCAGATGTTATTAGTTCTCTCGACTCTTCTAAGGCTACTGGTCCCGACGAAATCCCTGTAATCGTTCTGCAAAAATGTTCACCTGAACTCTCTCCCATACTCTGTAGGCTATTCAGGAAGTGCATCGATGAATCTTGTTTTCCTTCTTGTTGGAAGATTGCTTCTGTTGTGCCTGTTTTTAAAAACTCTGGTGAGAGATCGGACCCTTTATGCTATCGTCCTATTAGTCTTCTCTCTATTATAAGTAAGGTCTTCGAATCATTGATCAACTCTTCCATCACCCATCATCTGGAATCTCTTCATCTGTTCTCTGATCACCAATATGGTTTCCGTTCTGGTCGTTCCACTGCTGATGCTCTGATCGTCATCTCCGAACGTGTATGTCAGTCCCTCAATGCTTGTGGTGAGACACGAGCTATTGCTCTTGACATCTCCAAGGCATTCGACAAAGTTTGGCATCGTGGCCTTCTTCACAAGTTGAAGTCTTATGGCATTTCTGGTTCACTCTTGAATCTTATTAAGTCCTTTCTCAGTGGCAGGAGCATTAAGGTGGTTCTCGATGGTCATTCGTCTTCTTCTTACTCTATTAATTCAGGGGTGCCTCAAGGTTCTGTCCTTGGTCCAACCCTCTTTCTCATTTTCATCAACGACCTTCCCGATTGTATTCTCAGTAAACTTGCTATCTACGCTGACGACACTACTCTTTACTCGTCTCTTGAAAGGACTAAGGACTTGTTTGATAAGGTTGAAATGGCTGCTGAGTTGGAGGACGATCTTAGGACAGTAGTTGAATGGGGTCACAAATGGTTGGTTTCCTTCAATGCTTCGAAAACTAAGCTTCTTTCTATTAATCGGTTCAGGGACCCTGTAATTCCTTCTGTTCTTATGAATGGAAGTGAGCTTGCAGAGTCATCTCAAGTTCGTCTTTTAGGTTTAACCTTCACAAAGAATTTCACATGGAATTCTTACATAGAGTCCATTGCTAAATCTGCTGCTATGAAGGTTGGCTCACTTTTTCGGGTCCGTCACTTACTTTCGGCTAAATCTATCATTTACATGTTTAAGGCCACTATTCGCCCTTGTCTTGAGTACTGCTGCCACCTTTGGGCTGGAGCCTCTGCTCATTGTCTTCATCTTCTCGATCGTATTCAGAAGCGCTTAGTTAACTTAGTTGGCCCTGATCTTTGTGCTAATCTTCATCCCCTCTCACATCGGAGAAACGTTGCTTCCCTGTCTCTTTTCTATAAATACTTTCATGGACATTGTTCGGATGACTTGCATCAACTGACTCCTTCTCCTAAGACTTTCTCTCGGAACACTCGCCTCTCTTCGAATTCTCATCCTTTGACTGTTCAGGTCCCAACTTGCCATAAGAACTTTTATTCATCTAGCTTTTTCCCTCGGACTGCTCGCCTCTGGAATTCTCTCCCTCATAGTTGTTTTCCTGCTGAGTATGATCTGCAATCTTTTAAATCCAAGGTTAACCGCCACCTTGCTCTGTCTTTATAACTGTTCTTCCTTTTCTCATCCCTCTCATCTGTCTTTATAACTGTTCTTCCTTTTCTCATCTTGTAGCTCTCTGCCTAGTAGTGGCTTCGGCCTTGCAGGGAGCGACTCATTTAAAAAAAAAAAAAAAAAAAAAAAAAAAAAAACATGACATAACAATCAACCCAAAATGACCTAATTTAATCTAACAAAATAGAAGAAAAGTTTATAAAAATTCTTTTAGAAATTCGAAAAGGTTGAATGATCTTTACAAGGCATGCCAAAAGTGTAATTGATACTATGTAAAACTTTATTGCATATATATATACATCTGAATGACATGAAACATTGTTTATTTTGGGTATACAACATACGATTAAGTTTATATTGATCTTTTCTGATATCACAGTGATTACGTATGAAAATCATGTAATATGCTTTAAACATTTGATATGTACTTCCAATCTTCTTAATTACATACAAACAGAATTCCCAATGTTGCAAATACAAAAAATAATCAAAGATCTTGATCATTAAAAGTATATGCTCTATAAATTTATACCAAAATTTATCAACAAACAAATCAACAAACATAAAATAATAATAAATACATAATAGTTTATATGACGCTCGACCCACACACAAGCCACATACAAGCAGGAATAAATTCACAACAGATAACACAAGCAAACATGGGTCCACACAGCACGTAAAAATTGAACACAACGTAATTGTTCATTAACAATCGTGATTAGGAAGAACATTCATAAATAGGGGCATTGTCAGTATAACTTAGCTAGAAAATCATCAATCAAAAGTGGTGCAGAGCAGACAACCACTACTTAATGTTAGAGCTGAGGAGGAAACAGTATTAAAGTATTACAACCCAAACAAGAAATAAAAAAAATCTTTTGTATCTAGAAAGGCTTAAACATTGAAACATTTTTCCCTAATACGAACACATAGCTCTTTGACTCAAAACTTCTTACTTTACAACTTCTTAGTTAGAAAAGAATTATCACACTAAAGTAGAATATTATACGTACTCCTCAGAGCTTCATAAAAGCATAATTGACACTACAAAAACTTTATTGACACTACGAACACTTTAAACTATATATACCATCAGACTATATATTTATTTACATCTGAATGAAAAGTACTTACTTTATTTTGGAATAAAGTATACAGAATAATGAGTGTACATTGATCATTTCTGATTTCAAAGTAACTACGTAAGTAAATCATACACAAACTTCAAACATTTAAGATTGCTATCAATCTTCTTTTTTACGAATGGACTAATTGCAAACAAAAAAGTAAACAAAAATTTTGATCATGAAAAATACAAAACTGAAAGTTTAATGTTTTTTACAGGATGTGAAGTGTTTCGAATTGCATATCAAAATTAGGAAGGCTGCCCATAATTAGAGACATTGATAACCTAAAAACGACTGATCACCAACAAAAAACAATACTGCATTTCGAAGTATTAGCTTACAAGCACATAAGCTTAAAATATAGCTAGAGTGAAACATTAAAGATATAAAAAGTGGTGCATAGTAGGCAGACAGTTGGAGCTGAGATGGAACTTAAGCTGAGCTGTACGCATCCAGAGCTTAAAAAGTATTACAGCCCACATTTGAAACAAACACACGGCCATCCAGTTACGCCGAGATACGGGAAATTCAGTCTGCGCATGCTCGAAAAAATGTGAAGATTTTTTCAAAATTTTCGGAAAAATTAGCTCGTGGCCACACTTATATACAGTGAGAAATAAGAGCTACAACATCCACTTTCTAATGTAATTTGTTTCTTTGTATTTTAAATCGAAGCAAATATGACCAAGGAAGGTTAACAAAATATAAAAAGTGGAAAGCGCGCGAAGGAACATCATCAAAAGTGAAGAAGAAGTGGTGATAAGAAGATCGTTTATGACGAGAACTTTTGCCGGCTGAAACGAATTCCCTGAAGTTTTTCTGGGTACAACTGTTACATATTTTCAAAAAACATTATCTCAGCTAGCTTTCTATGGCTTCCTTAATTTCCTGTAATTTTTTTTTAATAGAATTATTAAGAAAAATCTGCACCCACTGCACTTCTATACTTAATATGGCTGACGAACATGCAACCAACTTACTGAAGCTATGTAGAACATGTCAACAAATGCTGCCTAAAGAGAAATACAATGTCTTCGATGTAAATAAACTCTCAGAGTCATTAAAAACATACTTTTTGCTTGATGTCAGTAGAGATCAGCCACACATTCACCCCTCAAAAATATGCCTGAAATGTTACTCCAAGTTACAAAATATTATTAAAAAGAAAATAACACCTAAGCATCAAGAAATAACTTGGAGTGAACATCATCTAAAATGTGTTGTGTGTCATTCTGCCTCAAAATTTAAAAAAGGCGGGCGACCTAAAAAGAAAACTTCCCCTGGGAGGTATTCAGCACAAAACATGTATTGGACAAAAGAAGTGTCTTCCAAGTTAAGTGCATCAATTCCATCTGATAACATCCCAAATGGATGTTATCTTAAACATGTTGCTTTAAGTAACAATCACCTGAAGCTGTGTATATGTCTAGTTTGCATGGATTTGATGCACCAACCTGTCCTTCTTACAAATTGTCACCACTCAATATGTTTTAATTGCTTGCTGATAAAAGTGGAAGGGGTGGAAATCAAAAATTGTCAATGTCCAGTTTGTAAAGAACTGATTGATCCCCAATCTGTCTTACCATCAAAAGCTATTGCAGATATGATTTCATGCCTCCAGTTAGAGTGCCAATTACATTGCGGGGTTATTTTCAAAATACAAGAATTTGACCAAAAGATCGAGCATGAAAAAACCTGCAATGTGCCACTGCTGAACACGCCAGTATCATCTACATCTCTGAGTGAGGTATTTAATTTGAGTCAAGACAGTCAAATACCTAAGGAATTTGAAGATGCTGCTCTTCATGTTATTAAAACAAAGATGGCTCAATCAACTTTACCTAATAATAGTATTGAATTCATGACTGGCGGTTCTCGTGTAAGTATATATTCATAAAAATAAATATTATCAGTTCTCATAAAGGCAATATTTCGATTTACAATTATAGCCTTTGGTACTAACATCAACGCCAAAAGCAATAAAAAGTAAAACCGAAGTCTGCAGAAAAACTCTTCAAATTAGAAATAACTTCATGAAACAACAGCTTGAGATGGCCACTGGTGGCTCTTCCACATCAATGATAGCACAAACTTTTAAATTAGTGAAAAGTTTCAAAGAAAAAGAGAAAGATGAAATTCTACAACTGGCAGATGCCTCTTCACCCTCGATTTCAGCAGAAGCTCTTGTTTCAATGAAAGTAAACTTGGGAATTCCATGGGATAAACTTTCAAAAATGGGAAGGTACGTGCTAATAAAATTAAAAATGTACCATATATACAAGCAATATGAATAATATTAATTTTTGTGATGCTTATTTTTGCGAATTTGGCCCCAATTCCGAAAAAATTAATCATCTCTCAAAAACAAACATTCATAAAAATTTATCTCCCAAAATTGTTTCAAAAACAGGTGTTCGCAAGAATTAGTCTCGCAAAATTTGCAGCATTCGCAAAAATTTGTCCAAATTTTTTCTTCTTTGAATTTCACTTTCCTTATCACAATTATGATTACTCGAAAAACTTTACCTGTGCACAAAAATTTTGAAAAAATTTACGATTTTCTTGATTTGATACTTTTATCAAGATGCATATATACAATTTTTTCGGTCTTCACATAAATAACTATCGCAAAAATTTATCCCGCATTAATTAATACAAATATAGGAAAATGTTTGTTAATATATATAACAGCAGTTCACTGATAAAGAAAATATTATTTTAGATGGTTGAAGTCATTTAACATTAACGTAGCATCCCAATCTAAACAAAGAAAGGTTGCAAAAGCATGGAGCGGTGATGACATAATTGTTGAAAATGCTCCCTTTCGTTTTCATATAAGGGATAAAAAGGGACATTATGAAATAAAGGAGGCGCTTTGGGGCTATGTCTTGGATCTACCATACCATATCTTTTGTTACCTTGACTCCTTACAAGAGTAAGTTACAGTTCCATCTTTACAAAACATAAGAGAAATAACGCTGCTGAATAGAGTGTTTGCTTTTAGATTTTCTCAGTTTGTGGAAAGAACCAATATGAATAATGAAATTCATGTGAAGATCGGTAGAGATCATGGTGGCAAATCATTCAAAATGTCCTACCAGTGTTGCAATACACTCCACCCAAACAGCAGTGGCAACACAGTGGTGTTTAGTTTATTTGAAGCTAAGGATTATAAAATAAATCTCAAAATAGGTTTGAATAGGTTTAAATCACAAATTGATAATCTACAAACAATGAAGTGGAGGTAAAAATAATATATATATATATCATGTAAGTTACATAATCACAAAGATTCAATAATTGTACCGCAAAATTCAATATATGTTTTTAGAAACAGAAGTATTCGAGTATTTATCTTTGGGGATTATGAGTTTCTGTGTTCTATATATGGCTTAACAGGAGCTAATGGTAATTATATGAATTTTTTATGAATATATATATACCGAGCCTGCTTTGGTAATAGGTAATGTAGTATATTTGTTATGACATCAAATTATAATTTTACCAGTATATAAGTAAATATCTAAAATATCTTGTGATCAACAAT
Organism: Turritopsis dohrnii; assembly: GCA_027922465.2. Taxonomy (NCBI): domain Eukaryota; kingdom Metazoa; phylum Cnidaria; class Hydrozoa; order Anthoathecata; family Oceaniidae; genus Turritopsis; species Turritopsis dohrnii. Next base: position 113,271 of record BQMF02000027.1, read on the forward strand.
AAATTAATGTAAAAAACTGTTAACTTTCAACAATTTAGGTAGACATTGCTGTTTATTCTGTGATATTACATATGGTGAGATGCAGAAACCACTAACTGTCAGAGGAAAGTCATTGAACAGAACACTGTTGTCTTTGCAAAATAATTATGAAGCTTTTAAAAGTGATGGTGAAGACATCAAAAAAGCAAAGCACCACAATAACGTAATTGATGAAGTAATGTTCAATGTGCCTATTGACCAAGTAAAGTTACTCAGTAATTTTTTTAAAGTATTGTTTGTATAAAAATGTAAAACATACAGTCTCATAATTCAGGTTGCACTACCAGCTTTGCATATTTCATTGGGCACATACTTAAAGTTCTTCAACATGCTTGAAGATCACTGTCATATTCTTGACGTAAAGATTGCAGGAGCTCTAGCATTAAAAAATGGAAGCTTGGAGTACTGTGATTTCAATTCATACATTTCCACTCAAGCCAGTATACGAAATCTGGAATACGTTGTGGCTGATTTCCAAAATAAAATTAAATTGGTCCATGAAGCAATCAATGTAAACATCTTGAAAGATCCTGCAAATGAAGAGAGAATAAAAGCAATTTATGAACCTCGAGTAGTTCATTTACATAAAAAACTACAAGAAAAGGTATAAAAACAACAACAAATAGCTAGAGCACTAAAGGAATGAAAAACTAGATAATTACAATACAGTATAATAAGTACACATGTTTAATTTAGCTGCAAAAAATAGATGAACTCCAGAAAAGCCAATAAACTTGATCCCAATGATGGCCCCATTGTCCAGTTATTGGATAAAGTGCTGAACGATCTTGGAGTGGAAAGACAGGCATACCATGGAAAATCATTTGTGGGAAATCATGTCAATAAAATGCTTAAGGTATATAAAATGGTCTAAGTATTGTTTTTATTTTTTTAAATCTTTTTATATAATTATTATTATTACCCAGTTTCTTTTCAGAAATATATAATATATATAAGTTTACTTTAACATATCTTTAGTTAACAAATATCATACAACTTTGCAATGCTATACCAAAAAAGGTATATGACCTTGGCTTTGTTGGTAATGATATCCACAAGGAAGCAATTGTTATATCTCAACAATTTAAAATGCTTTTTCACAAGTATTCTACATGTCACACATTGATGAATTCGTGTGATGCCTTCTGTGATGAGAAAATTTGTGAATTAGGTATGGATCTATTATTAGCTTATTCATTGTTGTGGTAACCTTTGTTTACACAAGTTCATTAGGATGCAATTGGCATTTATTTATACACTTTATTTTTAAAAATACTATTTAAAATTACTATTATCTTCTTTTTACAGAAAAAGCAATAACAGATTTGATGGCATACTTTCGTGAAACATTTTCTGCCGAATCTGTAACATTAAAGTTACATATGCTTGAAGATCATGTTCTCCAATTTGTGAAAAGGTGGAAGTATGGGCTTGGGTTGTATGGAGAGCAAGGTGGCGAAAGCATACATTCAGAATTCAACAGATTAAAGAGTACATATGCTTCTGTTAGGCCACATTCAGCAAGGCTTAAAGTTATGCTTGAGCAACACCATCTAAAAGTGAAGCCTATTGCCAAAACTTTCACTCCTGTAGTGAAGAAAAGGAAACTCATCAAAGACATGTAAAATGCACTTCACTAAGATTCGATTAATTGTTCTTTAACACATTTCTACATATTCTATGACCTTTTTCTGTCAACATCCTTAACAGATACAAATTCAACACCTACATTCAGTTGTAAACTTCGATTTTCTCAGCATCACTTTTCAGGATAAAAAAAACTTCTCAGAAAAAAAGTACAGGGCATTGTAAACTATTTCCCGAGATTCAAAAATCATTTCTTCAGTCAGTGATAAGTCTTGTATAGTTGTAAAAACTCTGTAATGGTCAAAAAAGAAAAAAATTTAATACGTAGTATTGATTTTCTTTCAAACACACTGTGAAACTCGAGCCAGAATATTGACACGATTACGTAAAAACTTGAAATTCTATTTATTCTAGCTAGTGTGCCCATGCATTTGCTAGATCCTAACCGCCTTAGTGATGTGATTTCTAAAGGTTAATATTGTTTTTTAAAGAACTACTCAACCATGAAAAATTAAACTGCCAAATGCGATCTTCCGCCATATTGGATTTCCGTTATTTTGACACACTTCAGTTTGCGATTGTGCAGACTGAATTTCCATACTTGAATGGCCGTGAACAATGATCTTTTTTTAGAAAAAATCTCAGACATTAATCTCAAAAACAAAACATACCTTTTCATTCTGTTTATAAAATGAAACGAAAAATCACCATTGAATCATAATAATATAATATAAGATAATAATAAATTACTGCTACAGATTTTATTCTTCATCTTCAGTTTTGGAAATGTGCATCTTCTTTAATTATAGTGACTAAAGCTGCTTTGGGATCCTTTTGGTTGGTTCTTTGTTGTGAGTTTCTTCGACTGAAATGCGTGACTTTGGCTTCGTGTAAACATTCGCACGAGATTTCAAAAAACCGCTAGGTTTGGACAGTAAGAAGAAGAAAAAGAACAGAGCCGGTTTTAAGGTATTTCTTGCTTTCGCAGAAATCCAAATATAAAGAATTATTTCAGATATTTTTTAACCAGATAAGAACATAAATTTTCTGATGAATTTCCATGAATGAAAATTCATTTTACCTTATTACGGATGGTCAATTTAAAATTAGGGTTTGATTGACCATTTTTGGCTCACTCCTCTACCCACATAGAGAAATTCAGCAATTATTTTCCTTTCAAGTATAATGGTACTTTGAGTATTTCAAGTTAAAATTATGACTCTGTATGCAAGTTTCTTTAAGGCCAGCATTTAAATGGGCATTTATTGGTAATTTGTGCAATTATATAACTGTGTACACTTTTATTTTTAGTAATCAGCAACTGCTTGGCACTAGATCTTCACTGAATTGGTAGAAACGAAAATTCACTTGCGTGATTAACCAAGCACGTAAGGTTGTAAGCACGTAAAGTTGGAAAGTCCAACTAGTAACTGAAATTTGAAGTTGAAATAAAATCGATTAAAGTAACAAAGTTGCTGCAGTTGTTTTCTTGCCCATATGATTTCTGTCAATGCATAATTTATAACCAAATGGTTCCTAATGCTGCCGGAAAAATCTTTCGGCTAATAAGGAGAAGGATTTAATCGTTTTGTAAGCGCAAGGAGATCTTCTATTAAGACGTTTACCGATTAGTTATTCTTAGCTTCCATGTTTTTAATGAATTTGTCTTGACCTTTTAGCTAAGACGACTTCGGTTCAATGAATTTATTGGAAAACAATATGCGCATGTAATACGTTATGATCGATTTGTCATTCGGCTCTTAAGAATTTGGGTTGATGGCATATAGATCGGCTATCAATGTTAGAGAAAATAATCTGTATGAAAGATCAGGTTTCTCCGGTTACCATTCATTCGACATCTGGCCTATTTCATACTACTGTGAAACACGGCATCATCACGAGCAATTTAAATTTTTTGCATTGTGAAAATATTTGAGAGTCCTTTCATCATAGTGGATTATACTCCCCCTGTAAGGCGAGTGAATTTGTATTTTCGATTCGCATGTCCACCAACTGTTATGGGCTTTCCAGAAACTAATCAAGCTGTATTTTAGAAATGCAGGTTTCTTTGTAGCAAGCTGTATTCGTGTGATATTTTAAGCATCCAATTTGCGCTGACCTTAAGGCCTGTGGGCCTCTTGTTTGATTTATTTTAAAATGAAAGTAAATTTCTATAATCATTTTCTGATTTCAGTTTCATACCTGAATTAATTTTTAAACATAATAAATTTTCGACCAGTAAAAGTCCTCTCCTTCTTACGATGATATTACAAATACTTCATCTGGCCATGTTATTTTTTATTTGGAAATATGGCTACCATTGTACGCAGACTTCACAAAAAAAGCGCATGGGTCTAAAAGAGAATAGTAAATTATAGAAGGAACTGTTGTAAAAGAAATATTTAAAATTTAGAAAAATAAACTCTAACTGCTTATTGGTTCTTGCGTTGAAATAAAGATACTAGAAGTTTGTGTTATTATACCGGGTGAGTAAAAAAAAAGTCCCGGTGTTTCACAAGAAATATCTTTCGATTGAATAATTATTAAAAATAGTTATTTTTATTTCTGAATAGAGGAATCCTTTACCTATATTTTGGTGCATCACTTTTTTAATTTGGTTGTGTATAAAAAAAGTTATGGACAAAAACTGGAAGCGGTCCTTGTAAAGATCTTCAAAAAATGGACAAAAAAGCCAAACAAAATATTCCTGTGTGATTCTTCGGTTAAATTCGATAATGTTAATGAAAGGCTTTGGGAATTTGAGGGAAGGGACATGATTTGATTAATTACCTCTTTAGAAATATTTACCTTAGCAATCTGGATGCATACCCGAACTCTTTGTTGTACGGAGTTATAGCATTTCTCAATGTTTTATACAATACAGTGTTTATAAAAAGTTTCAGTGAACAACGTTTTAAGAAAATGTTGAACAAAGTTTGATCTTTTTACTGAACTCAAATACTGGGATTAAATCAGAAAAATAAGTTTTAGCACATTTAATTGTGTATGTCTTTCATTCGCTTCTGGTCTGCAATAAAACATAAATCTTGTTTTGAGACATTTTGCTCGGCTTTTTTGTCCATTTTTTAAAGATTTTTACAATTTTTATAACTTCTTTTGTACTCAACCAAATTAGAAAAGTGATACACCAAAATATAGGTAAAGGATTCCTCTATTCAGAAATAAAAATAACTATCCATCATAACTATTTAATCGAAAGATATTTTTTGTGAAACACCGGTACTTTTTCGACTCACCGGTAGTTTGGTTGACAGTACGAGATGTGCCGTGTTTTTAATTGACAGACAATTGGAATATGTTTGATTTGTGTCCGGAATTAGGAAGGCTGTCCGTAATTAGGCACATGACTAAAAATTAACTTTTGATGATTTCATAATTTCAGAGGTATGAAAAATCATTGAGGTTGTTTTCATCTTATGCTTTGCTTGTTTTTGCAATATCTATTGCAATATCTATCTCATGAACAAAGTTTTCATTTGGGCACTAACTTTTTGATCTGTGATAACATCTGAGCCAAATTAACCAAAGATTGTCGGTTTTGCCTGTAGGTGTTCATATCATGATGTGTATTTTGTGAGCAACCTTTCTATAGAAATAGTTATTGTTTCTCAACGAATTTTCCTGTTGTGTTAAAGGTGATCAACATGAATCAAGTTTGTTATTTTAAAATAGAATTTCCGTTTCAAGATTATCTCTTCGTTACTGCTCTTGAGCAAGATTTAGTGATTTTACATAAGCTGTGAGAAAAGGGTAATAACATTTGAACTAAGCATCACTTCGCGTTACAAGTACATGGGTCATATTTTGATTAATCAGGAGCTTTACAAAACGTTTCATTAGTCTCTCATCACAATGTATTGGAAAATGGAAACTGGATTACAAAAAACTCTTGCAAAAACCTTGTAAGTGAGTTTTTAGTTCTTGGGCTTCCATCCATAGTGGTTGGCTCTTCTGCCAGCCGACTTGCAACTAGTAGTTGACATACCGCCAGAGATATGTATAGCACTGTTCTTACTTGCCCTAAGGCCGAATAGGCAATTCGTTAGAAAAATAGCAGGTTAGGAAAACCTTGTATTGCGACCTGTCCTACCATGAAAATTTTTGACTTCAAGCGAGCCAATGAATTAACATTTTCTCTCAAAGTATTGACATCACATCATTTTTACTTTTTTATTTTGAAAATTAGCATTCCAAATAGATATGTAACTTCCTATAGCAATAAAGTAAGCAAAAAGTTGGCATATATTGCATACAATTAGATGTTGTGGAAGTAATGGGTTGGTTCATCTCCATCATACTTCTAAAAAGATGATTGAAATACATACGGAAGCTAGTCTGTAAACTAAATAAAATAAATTTTTAGTTTTAGTTTTTGCTGTTTTGCATCCTGTAGATTATAGCGCGCCGAAAGAGGTTTTATTACTACCGTAATTGTTATCCTAATTATTTAGTGCGCACAGAAAAATAATTAATTGCAAGGTTGCGCACCATAATTAAGATAATAAAAAATTATTTTCGATTCACATTGATTAAAACTGGTAAACATTTTTTACCCGGGTTACTATTGTAGTGTCCCTAATTGATAGTGCCCACCTGTTTATAAAAATCATTTTGATGCACCCTAATTTAGCGCCCACATTTTCGAAAATAATTTTTTTTTATCTTAATTATGGTGCGCAACCTTGCAAATAATTATTTTCCCCGACTAAATCCCGGCTTTTCCCCCTTTGTTAATTCTATCCTCTGCCCCATCTTTAAACGCCGTCCCAACTACCAAAGCTTCGGCATCCGATCTTCAAACGGGTCGTACCGTTGATAGATCGGCCGTATCGTTCAAAGTTCGGCCGGTCCCAACTGTCAACACCGAAGATTAATAAGTGTTTCTATGGAGATGCTTTAGACTAATCGCAAGACACTTGGAGTGCAAATGTTGACAGTTGGGCCACCCCGTCCCAAATAATGTTTGAAAGGCCAAGGACTTATTACAAGACAATTTGGTTACGTTGACAGACGGTTTTCATTTTATTGACGATACTTCTACTTCTAGCACATTACAAAGTCAAAGCGTCGGTTATAAGTACCTGGTGGCGAGATTTCAGAAACGTCATGTCGTGACGGCATTCCTTCGTTTGATTCCTTTTCTGCACCTGAATAACGGTTTTGGATGTGAGTTGACCATTGAGCTTAGTGTAGATGTGAAGTTTACTTCGAAATATGAACATAAAACTTCCTTGGTTTTTTAGGTTTTAAAAACTTTTGTTGCTCTTTAACTGGCAAAGAAAAGAAATGTCATTATCATCATCTAAGGCTGACTCAACGAACAGAAAAGATTTTGCCGGAACAGTTGGTACAATAGTCGTTTTAGGTGGCTGGTCAAAAACTAATTCGTAAAGGAGGAACACCAGTAGCACTGTGTTGCTGAGTATTTATGACATCTAAACGAGTAACATGCGATGTGTAGAATTACTTCATTATTCTGTAAGGCATTTTAGTAAGGACCTTAAGACACAAAACGATAGTTCTCTTACAGGAGAACTTCTTGCTTTACACGGGATACTACAATTACAGCAAATCTTTGGCAGCCGTTTACTCCATTGCGCTTTTGTTTTATCTTTTAAATCGGCCATCCGTACTGCAATTTTATTTTGAACGTTGATATGAGCTTGCTCGACCATTCCTTGACTCTGGTGATGCCTGGGGGGTCGTCCTTGAATAAGTTGTATTTGGTCAGGTCAACCCTCAATAAAATTGTTTATAACTTTTATTTACAAATCTGGATCCATTATCCGAATGAAATATACTGGGTGGCCCAAAAAGAGAGGAAATTCTTCCCACTTTATCGCAGATTGGTCCAGCTTCTTTGTTTTTAAGTGGTCAAACGAAATTGAAGCGAGACCAATAATCAATTAAATGTACCTTAAGTGTATAAAATTTGGTGTGTACTTTAATTTGGCGAATGCCTGAAATGCGATTTTTGGCGGGGATTTAATTTGGCGAATGGACAGAAATGCTAAATTTGGCGGGGATTTAATTTGACGAATGACACAAAAAAATTAATTCATAATACCAGAATAAATGCATAATAAACAGAAGATTTGTTTTACAATAGTGGAAAGAAATTCTACTCTTCATCGTCAATAACAAAATCAAAAACGTTGCGAAATCTACATCATCATCATCCTCGTGTACGTAAAACTCGTCATCGTCATTATCATCGTCATCATCAATAAGGTTTACAAAACCTTCTTGCAAAATAAGTGTAACAATACCGGGAACTGTGAGCTATCTTTTAATTGTTGGAAAGGAATCGGCAGCTAGTAGAAAAGCTTTACACTGAGCCCAAAAATGAGGAAATAATTGGATCAGTTAGTTATCAAAGAAGTAGCACTTCCTCTAGCAAAGAAAAGAACAAAGAGTGAAAAAGTTGTCTCATCCAACCATAGAATATTTTTTAGTAATGCTGTTAGACGTCCGGTAAAGAGCGTTACAAAGAAGACTAACGAAGATATTGAGACAAATTGTCTCAATTGTCTTAATTTTTTAAGCTTTTTTCACATGCACGTAATTTTTGTCGTAACACCTCACAAACCTTTTTTCGTAAGTTCTTAAGCTTTTTTCACATGCACGTAGTTTTTGTCGTAACACCAAACGAACTTTTTTTCGTAAGTTCTTACGAAGAAAAAGTGCCTTGACGGATATTTTCATTCACATGCACTAAAATTTGTTGCAATAAAAAATACAATATACTTTTGGAACGTTTGGAAATAGATCATCAGCAAAAAAATGGTGTAATTTCGAACAAAAGACGTCATTTCGAACGCTCGATGTAACTTTTCGAACGTTTTTTCTTCTTGAGGCTTACAGAGGCTTACGACGATTTTCTTAAAAACAAAATTTTTTGTTTTTAAGGAAATCGTCGTAAGGGCTCAAGAATGTCCGTAAGACCTTACGAAAACTTTTCCTTAAGAAGACAATGAATGAACATTGTCCTAGTCGTAAGAGCTTACGTAAAATTTTACGTGCATGTGAAAAAAGCTTTACGAAGAAAAAATGCCTTGACGGAGATTTTCATTCACATGCACTAAAATTTGCTGCAATAAAAAATACAATGTACATTTGGAACGTTTGGAAATAGATCATTAGCAAAAAATGATGTAATTTCGAACAAAAGACCTCATTTCGAACGCTCGATCTAATTTTTCGAACGTTTTTTTCTTCTTGAGGCTTACGGAGGCTTACGACAATTTTCTTAAAAACAAAATTTTTTGTTTTTAAGCTTATTTCACATGCACGTAATTTTTCAACGTAAGCCTTACGTAAATTACGTGGTTCATTCATTCTCTTACGCTTACGTAAAATTTGACGTACATGTGACGCTTCTTTTCCTTACGTCAAGTTTTTACATAAGCCTTTACGACGTCCCGTAAGAGCCTTACGACGATTTCCTTGCGATGAAAAAATTTTGATCGCAAGGGACTGCCCGTAAGCCGTCCGTAAGACCAGGAAGAAAAAAAGAAGAAAAAATATTGCGCAATAGCATTCGAATGACGTTTTTCGAATATAAAACGTTCGAAAATTACATTCCGAAGCTATTTTTGTTTTTTTTTAAAAAAAACAAGCTCATTCAAATTCAAGATGGTGACTGACGAAGAGCTTTCGATAGCTGTTGAACAATTTGACGTTCTCTATGACAAAAGTCATCCAGACTTCCATAGAAAGGATATCAAGAACAACGCCTTCTACCCCTTTCTTTTGCTTTTTGTCGACGTCGACGACGCCTTCTCAAAATTATGATTGCTACTGCAAGCATGTGATGTTTGTTTAGTGCTGCCATCTTTGAAAATGATTTCAAAAAAAATTCTCTTGCTGCTTATTGTTTACGTATGAATGAATGAAACTTTCGTACATGTGACCATCGCATCTCTCAACCTGCTTTACGTAGTTTTTACATAAGCCTATTACGTAGTTTTCAACGTAAACGTAACGTAAGACGTTACGTAAAAAAATTACGTGCATGTGAAATAAGCTTTAAGAAGAGAATGAATGAACATTGTCCTAGTCGCAAGAACTTACGTAAAATTTTACGTGCATGTGAAAAAAGCTTTAGGATGTGAAAGTATTATTGCATTGAAAAACAATATTTTGTGTGGGAAAGCGCTCTTTTTTCCCTTTTACTTTTCTTTTTTTTTTTTTTTTTTTTTTTTTTGCAAAGGGATTTAATTTGGCAAACGAGAAATTATGTTAAATTTGGCGGGGATTTAATTTGGCGAATAGCGATTTTTCAAAATATTTGGACCAAATTCGCCAAGTTCGCCAAATTTAATCCTCGCCAAATTTTATACACTTAAGGTAGTTTTTACCAGAGACGTCAGAGCAGAAAAAAATTGAGATTCATAGCAGGATGGTTTCATTTGTTTCTTCAATGACGGTTATCATAGACTTCACGGAATTTCTGTTTAGATATAGTGTTAAGATAACAAATATGGCCTTGTTTTAAACATTTTTATTGCTTTAAATTGTCTCATTGCAGAATGGAAATAACAACTAAATATGAAGTGGTTAAGTCTAAAAATAGAATATATAGAAACGAGGTAAAACTTGATGACAGAATATTAAACACTATGCTTAAACAGAAATTCAGGCAAGGTAATGTATCTATTCCTATTCATCTTCTTAAGATGACCGTATTTAAAACACTTTGCTTGAAAACTTCCTTTTATCATTTACTGAGTGTATTTAGTGTTTGCTACTACGTTATTTATAACGCTCATATCCCAGGCGGAAAACCACAAACGAGTCGTTAGTTGAACTGTCTCTTAAAGGAATGTAGTTCTTTCGAAGCGTGGAAAACTGTGAAGAAGGGAGATTTTCTTTTGGGGAATAGCAGTCACTTTTCTCGACATATTAGTGATCACACAAATAAAATACCTTAATGATTTTTGCACATAACTTTCTTTCTTTCTTTTTTTTTTTTTTTTTTTAATTAGTCGCTCAATACAAGGTTTAAAACCACTAATCTGTATTGAGGTACAAGGAAGAAAGGTGACGATGAACATTGCATTTAAAGTGTTGAAGATTATAATGAGAAGGAAAAACAGACTGTGGTAAAGAATTCCAGAGAGTAGAAGAGCGAGGAATGAAACTTTGTTGGTAAAAAGTTTTAGATGACTTTGGGATGTTGACAGTGTGATCATGGCAATTAGATGAATATCTTGTGTTTCGCTTGAAAGTTTTTTATACAGGAATGAGAGAAGGGAGCTCAGTTCAACATTTTCCGTAAAAGTATTTATAAAAGAGGCAAAGCGACGGCACAGATCTGCGATGGGAGAGTGTGTAAAGTTTACTTGCCAGTTTATCACCAATAACATTACATATACGTTTCTGAATACGATCTAAAAGTTTGAGAGAGTCTGAGGGTGCACCACCCCAAATATGGCAGCAATACTCAATGCAAGGCGGAATAGTAGATTTATAGAGATAAAGAATGACATCAGGACTGAAGTATGCTCTCGCACGAAGAAGGGAGCCCACTTTCATTGAGGCTGACTTAGCAATTGCCTCAATGTAGGAACACCAGGAAAAATCCTGTGAAAAAGTGATGCCGATGAGACGAAAGGAGTTGTTTTCTTCCAACTGGGCGCCATTCATGGAAACTGACGGTAAAAAGGGATCTTTAGTATGATTTACAGAAAGACGTTTGGTTTTTGAAAACTGCAACGCGGAAAAAAAGTTTGAGCGTCAGTGGTTATGTAATGATAGCTGATTTCTTTGTTTGTTCCTTCATATATTACAAGTCAACTTTTTGTTATAATAATAATATTAATGATATTGTTGCTACTGTTTTAAGCAGTGAGCACGTAGTCTTCTTTGGGTGCTAAATCGGCGGTTTGCTCATCATGGCCTGTTTTTCGTATCAACATCAATTCCACCAAATTGCAGATCAGCGCAAAGATCAACATACAAACTCCTGCAGCGGCCACATTGAAAGAATAACCTCTACTAAAATCAATTTTATTTGTTTTTACTAACTTTATCAATCCTGGTGGACCTTGTATTCCGATTTCTTCAATCTCCATTGCGTTGTCAAGCTTCTTGTAAACTTTTTCGTTGAAAATACCTATCGCTGCTAATCCAACCAGCACTATGAAGGCAAGATTATTTAGAATGATGTACATTTCACGTGTATAAGGAACATTCATATAGCAAGTTATTAAAAACACATTAGCATTATTTTGACCATCAGATGATCGAGAAAAAATAGTTTACCTCCAAACACACAAAGCAAAATTGTTGCCAAGAGAACAAGTTTTTTCTGCGGAATTTTAAAACATGGTGTTTTTACAAATGCACAAATGATACCAAAAATTGAAAAAACCAACGCAATGACAATACAGATGAAGGTAGCAGTCATATCTATAATTGAAATACACCATGGAAAATTGATGAGACACGTACGTACCACATCAGATATCGATAACGTTTCTTACCATCGTGTAATATTTTGTTTTTTTCTTCTTCTAGGAGGGAGATATCGAAACAGTTTTCCATGTTAGAATTGGCCATCGCCATTCGCATCTCTTTTATTCCTTTCATGTTTAGCTTGCCCAAATCCGTAGTTGTTTCCATGCAAAGTGACTTTAAACCAAATGTAATGGTATACTTCACATCTTTGAACATATTCATAGTGTTGTGGTTGAATATTGACTTAGCCAAATCATTGGGATTAATCATTGGGATTGGCGTAGTAAACGAATTTGGTGTCAGTCCAGGAATGCCACCTCCTTGTCCTGATGTGTCCATTTCTACCTTCGTCAAATCGCCAATTGAGTGACTTCCCAACATCCATTCTTTTGTTGCCAATGAAATAGTCAGCAATATACAGGAGAGAGATAGAAGCCCTAAACCAAGTATTGAAATCACGTGATGGCTCTTCATCGCACTTCTTAAGGAAATGTTCATCTAAAATTAGGAACAAATTTATTAACAATGTATGATTTCTGATGATCATATAATTTACATTTTTTAAAGAACATTCTTTGGGAGAAAATGTCAAAAATTGAGGTTATTTTTTAGGAGTAAGAATTATCCATAATTTATCAAAATTTCTTAATTCATTAAGAAGCTAGAATTGTTGAGGATTAGTCGAAACAATAACAAACAATCTTTTAACAAATCTTTTAAAAATTACACTTATTTCTTAAAGCAACACAAATAAAAATATTCGGGAAAAATGCAACACCAGCAGAAATGTTGATATAAACAATAGAACCAACCACCTAAACTAAAATTTGTGAGATAATGTTGGGTTGTAATTAATGTAATTGCAAAGAGTCATAAATTATTTCTGAGGATTATTAGCACAATCTTCTTTTTGATTATCAATGTTTGTTATATGCATGATCTAACATTTTCATTGGTTTAAAATTTACTACGGCGGAAGCACGTTTTCCGAGCAACTCCAAGGTTGAAGTGGATATTATAATACGGAAACAGTGACTGAAAATTAGATGTTTTAATTATTATAACGTTTGGAAAGCCTCCAATACTCTATCCAGTGAACACATTTCTTGCCAACCAGAAGGTAGTTTGTAGCTAACACAAGGCGACAGAGAAAAAATATTAGAAATGATACTAACCAAAATTTATCGTTAGCTTGAAAGAGAACTGAAATAAAACTCACACCCTTTATCCTCTATTTATGTTAGCTTTCTTTTGTTGTTTTTTTCCAAATCTACTTTTACAAAAATAGCTTGAAGATAATGAACTATGATAAGGTCGAAAAACATTTGTGCCAGAAGTTTTCTTGAGACCGAGAATCATTTTATACTTTGTTTGAGCGCATTGTTAATAATAAACAGCTGTTCCTTCCCGGACCATTTCTCAATTGTTCTATTTCTACTGACATCAGCATAGTGCAACCATAAGCTTTACATGTAATAATTCGTTATCTTTAATATGTGGTTCAATTATCCATGAAAACTGGACAAAGTTGTTCGTCACTGCGATGATATACAGTGTGTCCCAAGGAAACTCAGTCTGAGATTTTAACAGCTCATAACGTTTAACACTTATTTCAGTTTTCAGCGATTTTTACACCATCGATAGGACTTTATTCAAGGACTTTAAAATATATATATATTTTTCTCCAACTTTTACAATGAAAAAATCCAATTATCTTAATTAACACAATTAATAAAAACAATTGCCAAAGTTCATTAGCAAAAACAATAAAAAGTAAAGCGGTTATAAAACCCAAAAATCATTAAAAACCAAATTTTAAGCTGTCTCGACATGTCCCCCGTTTCTCTGATCACAGTGATATTCTCTTACTGTCATTTCGTGAAAAGAGTGATGAATAAAATTTTGGTGTTGTCGAAGATCATTTATTACTTTTCTGTTTTCTGATTATAATCATCCATGCGTTTGTGCTGGCGTTGTATGATAAACCTCTTGTAAAAATGACCTCTCAGAAACTGCACGTTTTTCGTTTGAACCCACGTTGCCCAGCTTCTAAAGACAGAATGTTAACAGTCGGCCATAATCTGCTGTTTCCAGCTTTTGGACTTCCTGGATCATGTACGGATGCCACTGCAAATCATTTTTTACGATGCATATGAAACTTGATTTTGAAAGACCAAGAGTGTTGTAGTAGAATATAATGACCCCTTAGAATATTATCCACTCTGCCACTTAAATCCAGTAGCCACGTCAATATCTTAATTGCATATTTTCATAAATAATTATTTATTTGTTGGAAGAAAGACTTGACAGCAATTGCTATTATACATATATTATTGATTAGCAACAAAATGCTCCATCAACCTCCAACCCAGGGTCTCTTGCCTTTTCGATATACGGAAAGCAGCGAAAAGAGGTTGGGTAATAGGTTGGATGCTTGATAAGTTACAAAATATGAGAAGTCACTAAATTAAATTCCGAAATATAAACTGAAATAATGAATATTTGGCGTAAAAAACAATGCCTTATAAAGTATTGAACAGCCATTTAGTTTTTCTATTTCTCACAAACTATTTTTTTCTCTTTGGAAAAGGTTTATCATAAATGTTGTTGAATTTGCTTGTGGGGCGTTGAACATTGCAAAGCAATTTGGTCGCACTGGAAATTGGTGTTGTCATTATAACTTCCCTAACCGCCGGACCATCTTGTACCAATGACCTGCTGCCTCCCAAAATAATTTCGAAGAACACCCTGACAGAATTTCTTGGAAAAAATATATTTTACACAATTTCCTACTTGTTAAGAAGTTTACTTTCATTTTAAGTGATTGTAAAGGTTGGCAGAATTGTCAAACTCACTGTGACGAAGCTCATTTCCATGGCGTGTATGTTTGTGTGATCTCTTTGTGTTCGTTTGTATATAAAACGAAGTACACCACAGTGATTAAGAAATTTGCCTAGCGGGATTCATATTCAAGAAAATAGGTCAAATTTTAGCAAATAAATATTAGTGAAATAAGAATAACCTGTCACCAAAAGTTTGTTTCAAGAATTAAGAAAAATTGAGCCTTAATTTTTTTTGTAAATTTAGAAAAGTAAAAAGTCTGCTGTTGATTGCCCTTACCCAACGGGCAAAATCGTCAAAAAGTCACTATGTCGAAGAGCATTTTCACTGAAAATTGCACGTGCATTTCTATAGAAATACACTCCCTCGGAGTGACTTTTCAACAAATTTGCCCACTGGGTACTTCCTTTCTGTTTCCTGTAGCCACTAGTATTCGTTCACCACTTTCAGATATAATACTTTCGCTCATTCTACATGCATATGACATGCATAAGTACTGACACTAACATAAGTACTGTTGTAGTCATTAAAAGGTAACAATACTTTGTATTTGTTTTTCTTCCTACTTGGTTGGGACGGTGACCGGACTTGTTGAGAAGTGAAAATGTAAGTCAAGCCTTTTTACTGTATCTCATCTGAACAATCTAAGCCATGCGTTGGTTATACAGTGGACTCTCTATATTTCGACTTTCCATTACTCGAAATCTCCATAATTCGAACTGATTCAAGCTAAAACTTAGCAATATCACGATATATATAACTGGAACTCTCGATTTTGTTTTCCCCTTCGATGTCCGAGTTACAGGGAGTCTACTGTACATACATCTGAATACACGCTTTTTTTTTTATAAGAATACACTTTATAAGAATGTCCATGATGAAAATGGCCAAAAAATTAAGAATATCGTAAGAATATTGCCATCATGAAAATTTTCATTTTTTTTTTTTTTTTTTTATGAATATATTTTCAAATGCATCTAAAGCCTTCTCGAGCTGATTTAGCTGATTTAGCTTTTGTTTTTTATGCATACACATAAGAAAGTCTTCTGTTTTTACATTACTTTTCGATGATTTTGAGACTATGACTGGTAAAATCTAAAAATTAACCTTAAGAATATGTTAAGAATATTATATGATGATTTCGACCAAAAAGTTAAGAATATCCATGATGAAATGGATTTACACCATTCTTATAAAAAAAAAAGCGTGTAGAACCTATCATAATACAGCACGATAGATGTCATTTATCTGTTCAGTGATGAAAAACTATATTTTGGCACAAGATATACTGGGTGAGTCAAAAAACAGTACCGGTGTTTCACAACAAATATCTTTAGATTGAATAACTATGAAAGTTAGTTTTCTTTATCTTTGATTAGAGGAATCCGTTAAATTTATTTTGACGTATTATTTTCTAGTTTTGTTAAGTAGAAAAAAAATTATGGACAAAAAACTGGAAGCGGTCCTTGTAAAAATCTTCACAAAATGGACAAAACAGCACAAAAGTAAAGTAAGTAAGTAACGGGAGTTTTTAGTCCTTGGGCTTCCATCCGTAACGGTTGATTCTTCCGCCCGCCGACTTGCAACTATTAGTTGACTTACCGCCAGAGATACGTATAGCATTGCTCTAACTTGCCCGAAGGCTAGTGTGCAGTCAGTCGGTGGCTCCTAATGGGCTGACACGCTGCTTTTAAAGCGCATCGGAGTGGTGTATTGAGATACGACATGACTGGACTCGAACACGGGTCGCAGCGGTCGCACTCAAAGGTCCTAACCACTACACCATCGCTGCAAATATTCTGGAAACACTTGTTTTCTTCATTCAGAGATTCAGGAGAATGAAATCTATATTAGTGTTAATATGTCATACCTGATTGCTTCTTACAATGATCATATTTTGAAGTTTGATTTGCCTCTACAACTACATTGATCACTACAAAATTTATTTCATTGTTTAAAGGCATATTATCATAAAGAAAGTACTAGTCGGTAAAACAATTCATCAAGTTCTTCTTCAACAAAGAAATCATTGTCACTATGATGTTCTTCTGCAGGATTAGCCACCCACCAAATAAAATTTCATCGGTTTCTGGTGATCAAAGTTTATGGAACAGATACACGTGTTTTTTTATAAGCGACAAAGGGCAGACATTAGTAGTAACATTGCTTAAAAATATA
Source organism: Turritopsis dohrnii (assembly GCA_027922465.2). Lineage (NCBI taxonomy): Eukaryota > Metazoa > Cnidaria > Hydrozoa > Anthoathecata > Oceaniidae > Turritopsis > Turritopsis dohrnii. The sequence goes on from BQMF02000027.1 coordinate 130,398, forward strand.
CCAAGTGCTTAATTTGTTGCTAAGCATTAACCGTAACACATACATTTCCTATCTTGAAAACCTTTTTGTATGTTTTACTTTTGAATTTATTAGATATAACTAGGGTCTTATCTCAGTAAGTAAATACAAGTCACGTGACTTCAGTATAAAAGGGGAAATGGCGCGAAAACAGTCACATGTCAATTAGCTTCGAACCGGTAAAGTTAAACTTCCTTTGAGGATTTTGTGTTATAAGAAACTGGATGGCTATATCTAGCATGTATGTAAATGTTCATACGAAGAAATTTATTATTGTACGCATGTTTTTGTTTCGCTCGTAACATTGGCGATCTAGTATCTGCTTCATGGTTCCAAGGGTACGTTTCCTCCCACGAGGGGGTTTTCGTATCCGGCGCAGTTGCGATTGTTGCGATTGTTGCGATTGTTGTTACTGTACGTGCTGTTAGTCAAACGTTGTGTTTATACTCAAAGAGATCTATTTATTTCTCTGATCACGGAACAGTGCATAAAGAAAGAAGTGATCATCATTATCTTGTCTGAGTCTGTGCAGATGCCGTATTCCAGATCGTGTCACTGCAATAGGCTAACAGGAATACTGAAATATGATAAACGTATTTGGAATGTTCTCCATTATTTGATTGTACAAAAATGTCTTCTTTTGAATCGATACAGTGCTCAATATTTGTTTACATTACAAAGAGAGTTAGATACCTAGATATAGATATTTGATTGTGCATATAGCTGCAAAAGAGAAAGTTGCAATTATGAAAACGGAGTTTTTTGCAATTTTGTAACGGTTCGCCTTGCTAAGATGACAACTCTACTACAAGATAATCTTTGTTTCTTGTCCCCATATATAAGAATTAAATGAGGTTATTTTCGGTTGAGCAAAGCGAATTAGAAAGTAAGTTTAATTAAAGCAGCAAGTATACAGTCTAGGATATCCAAACCATCCTATAGAGAGCACAACATAGTCCTACAACCTAACATAACAACACAGTGCAACAATTTTAGGAAATGTGATGTGGATATGCTAATGTTTCATCATTTCAAAATTGCATGTTGCTAATTGATATAAAAGTCTGCTAGTATGTTGCTGCAGGTTTTCAGAAAAGTGTTGTGTTGCTTATAATCAATACCTTCAAATTGGTCAGGAAATTAGCAACAAAAATAAAAGAAAACCGTTTTTTTATACTGTTTTTTTTTTAGATTTGTACATCGTTATATTATATTTATGCGATCATAAAACCTTCATACCACATTTCTGAATTTTAAATGCCTTCCCAACAGACAGAATTGTTAAAAAATAACCAAGAAGGAGTGCATTTCCATAGAAATACCGTATTTCCTCTAATAAACGCCGCGGTGTTTATTACAAATTCAAGGTTTTGGATGCGGCGTTTAATAGAGGCAGACGTTCATTAGAGGGCGGCGTTTATTACAAAATGAAAAATTGGACAGAGAAGCAAACTTAAACAATAATATTTCCTTATTCTTATTCTTATTGCGTTTTAAAGATTGAGAAAATGTTTTACACAAAAGATACGTTCACAAAAATGTCAAAGAAGAGCAATATCACTGTCGCCGTTCTCTTTTATGAGATGAAAACTTTTTTATAATTGTTGTTTAACCTGTTTTCTAATAAACGCTGCTTTTCAAGATGCAGCGTTTAATAGAGGGAGGCGTTTATTACAAACGTTCGGCCATAAGTGCAGCGTTTAATAGAGGGCGCCGTTTATTAGAGGAAATACAGTATACACACAATTATTCGCCGTAGCGCTTTATTTACAATTTTGCCCAATATCTTTGTAATGCCAGCTGATAAAATCACAAGTTCTCCTAACCAGGAGTTTGTGCTATGACTATCATGTTACTCAGCATTGATTTCAAGTTCTTAAAATCTTATTGGAATGTTTCAAATGTTCACGTCTAGAATCAGACATTTTCTTTATTTTTTGGGAATGGCAATGCCACATCAAAACTTCTCAAACGTTATCAAACGTTCATAAAAGTTAACCTCATCCATGGAGGTCGTTATCAAACGTTCATAAACGCTAGCCTTATCAACATTAACCTTATCGGGGTTAATTTACGCATTTTGCGAAATTTTACTAATACTTTCTTATAAATTTCACTTTTTCAAAATTTTCGTCACTTTTCCCCGACAAAATTATCTCCGAGAAGGTATTCTCGATGTAACGAACTTTCCCCTCACTATATCCGGATTTTATTGTGGAACACAACCCATGGAATGACGATTTAAAAAATACAATTCTGACCCAATTAAATTTCCATCAGAAGTTTGGGTGTAAAAAAAAAAAACGTTTTTGACTTTTGACTGACAGTCCTTGCAAAACTATCAAAATAACAAGTCCAGCATAAATATATTCAAAAATGTTCTAAAATTGCAAACTGAAAGATTCAAATCTCACTTTCTTTGTGTTATCACAACAGAAAGACAGGGACCGTGGTTAGCAGAACAAGGTGGTTAGTTTACCAGAGACGTCACATCAGAAAAAAATTGAGATTCAAACTGCTATGATTAGTTGGTTAGTTTTGATTAGTCCCTTTAAATAATGACGGTTTTTACTGAAAACTGTTTTTTATCATCTACTGAGTGTATTTATTGCTTACCGTAAACGACCGAACACAAACAAATTGTTATTTGAACTGTCTCTTAAACGAATGTAGTTCTTTCGTGGTGTGGAAACGTTGTGAAGAAAAGAAAATACGCAAAAAAAACTTGAACGTGGACCTCTTACGATGTAGCCGTCTCTTTCCTCAACGTATTAGTGGAAAATTATTTATACATATATACGCAAAATATGTATATATAATATATATAATATTAGTGATCACACGAATATTAATATCAAGATTACTGAAATAACAAACAGAGCTGGAATTTTGCCACACTACTTTTTTTTGCAAAACTGCAACATCGAAAAAACTGTTAATGTCAACGGTTATGAAGTATTTGCTATGGCTTGTTTTGTCTGTTCCTTCATGCATTACATGTCAACGTTTTTGTTATAATTTTTTTTCCTAGAGCTTTAGTCTTCGTTGCTATTGTCGTTTCTGTTTTAAGCTGTAAGAACATATCCTTCTTTGGATGTTAAATGGGCGGTTTGCTCATCATAACCTGTTTTTCGTATCAACATCAATTCAACCAAATTGCAGATCAGAGCAAAGATCAACATACAAACTCCTGCAGCGGCCACATTGAAAGAATAACTTCTCTTGACATCGAATTTCAATGTTTTTATTAATTTTCCCAATCCTGGTTGCTCCTTCATTCCGATCTGTTCGATCTCCTTCATTGCATTGTCATGCTTCTTGTAAACCTTTTCGTTGAAAATACCTACCGCTGCTAATCCAACCAGTACTATAAAAGTAAGATTTATTATAGAGATTAACACGAATATAAGGAACATTCATATAAGGAACATTCATATAGGGAGTTATTAAAAACACATTAGCATTATTTTGACCATCAGATGATCGAGAAATAATAGGTTTACCTCCAAACACACAAAGCAAAATTGTTGCCAAGAGAACAAGTTTTTTCTGCGGAATCTTAAAACATGGTGCTTTCACAAATGCACAAATGATACCAAAAATTGAAAAAACCAACGCAATGACAATACAGATGAAGGTAGCAGTCATATCTATAATTGAAAAACACCGTGATTCTCAATATGGACAATTGATGACACACACGCGTACCACATCAGATATGGATGACGTTACTTACCATCGTAAACTCTTTTGGTTTTTTCCGCAGCTTCCTTGTTTGGTGCAACTTTGTCGGCTTGATCTTTTAGGAGGGAGATATCGAAACAGGCTTTTATGTTACTATTGGGTATTGAAATCCCCATAGCTTTCATTCCATTCATGTTTAGGCCTTTTCCCAAATCCATCTTTATGTTCATACAAAGTGACTTTAAACCGAAATTATACTTAGCGGTGTACTTCATATCTTTGAAAGTATTCATAGTGTTGGGGTTAAATGTTGGCATGGTAAATCCACTGGGCATGGTGAATAGATTAGGGTTGAACGTCGGCATGGTAAATCCGCTGGGCATGGTAAATCCGCTGGGCATGGTAAATCCACTGGGCATGGTGAATCCGTTGTTAGGGCCAAACGTTGGCATGGTGAAATCATTGGGATTAAAAGTTGGCATTGTAAATGAATTCGGTCCCAGTCCCGGAATACCACCTCCTTGACCTGATACGTTCATCGCTATCTTCATTAAATCGCCCATATTAATAGAGTAGGTTGCCATCATCCATCCTTTTGTTGCTAATGAAACAATCAGCAATATGCTGGAGAGAGAGAGAAGCCCTATACCAAGTATTGAAATCACGTGATGGCTCTTCATCGTTTTGCTTCTTAAGGAAATGTTTATCTAAAATAAAGAACAAAAATATTAATAATTATTTATGATTTCTGATGATCGTAAAATATATATTTTTAAAGAAATTTCTTTGCATGAAAACGACAAAAATTGAGATCATTTTTTAAGAACCAGCCTTATTCAGAGTTTATCAGAATTTATTAATTCGATAAGAGGCTAGAATTGTTGAAGATTACTCGAAACTTTTAAACACAATTTTCAAAAAATCTTTACACTTTTTAAGAGTGTCTTAAACTTTGCAATGACCTTCTCAGAACCACAGCTTGTAGACAAGTAGACAAAATACTCATGTACCAAACATAAAAAAAATATAAAATGATTTTAAAAAGTTTAAGTTCGCTGAACTTCGCAGAATCTTTGTAACTGCAAGAAGAAGAGAGCTTCGAACTTCGAAGCACAAGACGTTACCAAAAACAAAGCTTAAGTTTAATTCACATCATAAATGGTTCTTATTTTCCACGAAAATTTAGGCTCAGACTGTTCTTAATTTTTGGAACAATGATTTGAGCCTCGGGTTGTTTTTATTTTGTTCTAATTTTTTGATCAAATCTGAGGTTCGTGTTTTTATAAAATTCTTATTATAAAAAAGCGTGTATCAAAGGTTTTTATGCTTGCATAATCTAACATTGTCATTGGCTTAAAATTAACTGCGACGGATACACGGATGAACTCTGTGGTTGAAGTAGAAATTATCATGCGAAAACAGTTACTGAAAATTAGATATTTTATTTGCTATAAAACAAGAAACTGTACAATGTGTTTCAAAACTTTGGCGTCAAAAATTTTCATCGCGATTTTGAAGAAAATATCCAATTAATTTTTATAAATTTTATATCGATGGAATCCCTATTTTTGGTCTTTCTCGTGATGTAGTTTTTGTAGAAAAATGGAAATGTAGACGAACAGAAAATTAAAAAATAAGTATGGAAAAACTCATTAAGATTTCAACGATCAATTTAGATGTTTAACAATAAGGTCCAATTTCCGAAAACAAAAGCAGTTATGTAACACTTTTATTATTTTTTTACATGTCTGCTTGGAAAGCCTCAACAACCCTATCCAGTGGAAAAATTTGTTGATGCACCTTTGAGGGAGTGTATTTCTATAGAAATATACACGAATTTCCATAAATATGCTTTTCATCGCAGTGTTTTTTTATGTGTGTTGATTTCACATCATATATATATTTAATGCAAATGATACCACTTGGAAAAGGAGCTGAATATGAAAGAAAAGAAGATTTAGCAAGCCACGTTTCCTGTGTACGCTATAAGAAGTTGGTTTGCTATCCTTATTTATTTTTATCCTTTTCTCATTTTTATACAAGTATTTTCCAAGTTCACATCCTGCCAGCTAGAATATAGTTTAACACAGGGCGGTAGAGAAACACAGGGAAGTAGAGAAAAAATATTGGAAATGGTACTAACCAAAATTTATCGTTAGCTTGAAAGAAAATTGAAAAAAAAAACACTTCAAAATTCAAAATTCAAGCTAATTCTTTTCTTAATTCTTTACCTGCACGTTCCAGAGGTCATCTTCATCTTATAATCAAGTTGTATGCCCATAACAATACATAACAATACATAATACGTAACAATACGTAACAATACATAACAATACGTAACAATACGGGCTTTTTGTTATTGTGGGTTTGTTTTCAAAATTTACTGTTATGAAAATAGCTTGCTGTTTTATAATCAAAGAAATTGCATCCCACTGTGAAACTTTTTTAATCACTGCGGTGGAGTACAAAAGGAGCACAAAAAGGCCAAACTTCTACACTGGGTCTTTTTGACCCACTAAGAATAACGTGTTCTTCAAACCACTTTCCACCGTACTGACTAAAACAAGGACCCAGCTGGAACCATCAGGAACCGGCTGGAACCACCAGGAACCAGCAGAGAACCAGCTGGAACCACCAAGAACCGGCAGTAAATAATTCAGGAACCAGCTGGAACCAACAGAGAATCATTGCTAAACAGTGGTTTCACGCACTCAAATATTTGAATTTCCGTAGTGACCAAAACAGGGACCCATAGGCCAGAATTGTCAGTGACCAAACTGAATCAATTTTAAATGAAATACTGTAGCACATGGATGGGTGGGATACATAAGAATACTCGGAATGTGTGGGATATGTGCCTTAAAAATAGTTACAAAATCAATGCAAAAGTGGTTAATTTATTTAGTTAAAAATTTTTGTGTTGATATCCTCAGACAACGGCTTTGGAACGGCTTCATCTGAATCTGAACTATACATATTTGAAATAATAAAGAAGATCGAAGAATCGATGGACACCACTGCTCAACAGTGTGGTGGGCTTACGAAGAGGCTTTTTCCATGCGATCTCTTTTCACATGCTGTTTTCGTTTAAAAGCCTGGTCGTTTGTCCGTGTTAAAAACGCTGATATTTCTATGTTTCTCATCTAGGTCCGTTTGGCCATACCAAGTCGAACTAATTTCCATGCATCCAAAGTATCACAACATATTCTGATCGCGAGCGGGGATCGCGAACACGATACGTTGTACGAGAATGACCACGTCTTTTTTTAAAATATTTTGTAACTCTGCTGGTTCCAGCTGGTTCCTGAATTATTTACTGCCGGTTCCTGGTGGTTCCAGCTGGTTCTCTGCTGGTTCCTGGTGGTTCCAGCCGGTTCCTGATGGTTCCAGCTGGGTCCTTGTTTTAGTCAGTACGACTTTCCACATCTTCAAAAACAACAAACAATTATAAAGAACTGTCAAAAGACTAATCAACTTTTTGAACTTTCTTTACTGTTATTATTATTTTTGGTTTTTTGAACTATATCTTGCGTCAAAATATCATCTTTCATGACTGAGAAGACAAATGGGACTTTCCATGCTGTTGATGTACCGTATTTCCTCTAATGAACGCCGCGGCGTTTATTACCAAATTCCAGCTTTTGGATGCTGCGTTTAATAGAGGGCGGTGTTTATTAGAGGAAATAATTGTAAATTCTTAATTTACAAGAAAATTGAGAGTCAATCTTTTTTTAATTCTTGAAACAAAGTTTTGAGTCTCAGCTTGTTCTTATTTTATTTGTATTTTTTCCCAAAAATTTGATCTATTTTCTAAAATATGAATCACGCTAGGCAAATTTCTTAATCACTGTGGTTTAATTCGTTTTATATACAAACGAACACAAAGAGATCACACAAACATACACGCCATGGAAATGAACTTCGTCACAGTGACTTTAGAGAATTTTGCCCACTGGATAACTTTTACAACCATTTTAAAAAGTTGAAAGTTGAAAAATCACTGCGAAGGAGTGTAGTTCTATAGAAATATATACTATTCAATAAAAATGCTCTTCATCGCAATGACTTTTTGAAAAAATCAGTATGAACAAACCTCAGTAAACACTGTCTGTTAGCGGTTGTGTTTTCCAACTTATGCAAGAAAATATAGAGATATAGAGAAAAATCTCTGCAAGGAGTGCATTTCTAAAGCAATACACATTGTCGCAGTGACTTTTTGATAATTTTAACAACTGGGCTGTCGCTTCTTCGCTACGTTTTAGTTAACTGAAAGTGTTCCGAATTTTCTTCGAAAACAACAAAAACTATAAAACAACAAAAACTATAAAGAACTGTCAAAAGACTAGTTAATCAGGTTTTCGAACTTTATCTTGTGCCAAAATATAGTTTTCCATCACTGAGCAGACAAATGAGATTTTCCATGTTAATTGATGTTTATTCTGATAGGCTGCTCGTAAAAGTTACCAGGAAAATGTTTTGAAAGGGAATCCCCATTTTGTCAGCTTGAAAGTATACAGTGGGTCTTTAAAAAAAGTAGCGCGAATCGATGATAAAAATTGTGTTTTCTTCTTCCCTGATTCTTTCCACCTTTCGAAATTTTAATTTTTGAACAATTTCAAAACATTTCCTATCGAGTGATATAAAAATTAAGTTTATCACAAAAACAAATAAAAAGCTATTTACATCACAAGTTTGATGATGCCTTCCCAGTTGGCAAAATCGTTGAAAAGTCACTGTGACGGAGAGCATTTTCATTGAAATAGTGTGTATATTTTATAGAAATGCACTCCTTCGCAGAGAAATTTAACAATACACAATACACACTGTAGATCATCACAAGTGACAAGATCATTACTAGTTTGTTGATTGGGTGTGAAAGCCAATTATACTTGTAATGTGACACGTTTTAAATTTCAATGAATATTATTTATATACATACATAACCCCCTTGTGTGCACACCACGTGTTGTTATTGGCTTGTTTCATACTATTATTTTATTATTATTATTTTATGAGGGCAAATTTTCGCGCCAATAACTTTAGCAACGGTGTTTGCAAAAAGATTCACTTTTTTATTTGACCATAAATAAGTACAGAATGAGGCTGGGATCTGAGACTGTGTCCTTGAATCTAAGAACGCAAAATAAGAACTCAAAAATAGAGCTCAAAAAGTTGTTTAACAAGTCTTTTTTCAGTATTTCATAATTATTTATAGTTTTTTATAGATATTTCGTTTTTAAAATTTAATTTAATTTAATTTATGCAATGCATGTTTATGATGTAATAAGATAGTAGCTAACACCTTTCATTGGAATAACCATCTTAAACAACTTTGCGAGTTCTATCATCCCTTGAAATATCATTTTGGACGTAGGAGTCATATTTTATTTTTTACTTGTATATATCAATCGAATAAATAATAATAAATAAATAATTAAAGTCATATTTAACCTAAAATCAGCCAACTGTGACATTATAGAGAACACTTGAATATTTCAAATTGATGTAATATTAAGAAAAAAGCTAAGGGAAAAAGTGAATCGTTTCCAAATTTTTTTCTCCTCGACAGCATTAAAATAAATGGAAATCAAGAAAAGCAGCAACTGGTTCTTTCTAAAAATTTCTGTTGTTTCTTTGAAATGTAGCGATAACATGTTATACACATATTTTTGTTCCTAGTTTTCGTTTTCAACAACAAAAATAAAGTTTCAAACACGTATTCGTTTTAGAAGAAACCAGTAAAAGGCCCTAGTACTGAGCGTTTCACAAAAATTGTATAGATTAATTTTTTCTTGATTTAAAATTTTAAAATTTTAAAATTTTTGACGATAGATGATAAAAAAAAATAAACATAGCATTAATAAATTTTAAGTTTTTTTGGAGCCGAAAAATTTCAGTACTTAAAGTTTTTTGAAGCCCCACCAATATCTTGTTTAATATAATATAAACGGGTTTCTTATAATAAAAAAACGTGTACCAACGCTAAAAAAACAAACTTACACGTTAAATGGGTGCAGCTTTTTATTTTCTCCTTCGTCTCAACTATATTTCTTCAGTTAATGTAACACATTTTTTTACGTTATATATAAGATTATTCCGCTGAGGTCGCATTTGAACATAGACGGGGGTTTGAACTGTGTAATCAGTATTCATTCAATTCAAAATATGATGAGATTAAATCCGTAAAAGGACGGTTATTGCAGATGAAAAATTGAACAGATGAATGTTTTGGTACTTTGTTGAACTCGCATCTACAAAACTGATTTTAAATATGCACCTTTAACTCTGCCAATCAGCATTTTGGATAAGGAGAAGTATACTCCCAGTAGGAAAAATCGTTAAAAACCCACTGCGATGAAGTTTGGTTTTCATTTCTATAGAAATGCACTCCTTCGCAGTGATTTTCAACAAATTTGCCCACTGGGCTGTTAATAAGAAATAAGTAATGAGGGGGTGAAGCATGTGTGAACCAGGTGTAACAAAAAAAAGTTGCTGAGTTTTATGAAATGGAAAAGACGTCATTATAAAGTAAACCAGAATGAAATAAATTGAATTATCTTGATTGCGGAAAAAGCAAAAACCTGGGTCAAAGTGATTTAAAGATATCTAAACAAACAAACCGTTGTTATATCTAAAAGCCTCTTACAATAAAATCACAAATACGTATTTTCCCTTAGCTACATCACCTACCATCCAGAAAAAAACTGTGTCAGCAGTTTTCTTGTGAAAAAAACTCCACGAGGGAGCCAATCAATTTTTTACTTTGTTTGAACGCTTTGTTAATAATAAACTGCTACTCGTTGCTAGATCATTTCTCAGTTGTTCTATTTCTTTTGACATCAGCATTGTGCAGGCCCCAGCTTTCTATATAAATGTTTATGTAACTAGACTCAAATATTACATTAACACGATGTGAACCATGACTTAACTATGAACTGCGCTAAGCAAGTTTAATTTTATTTGTTTTCTATTAACAAAGTTTGCTAATGAAAGTTTTCATCTCATACAAGAGATATTGGTCTTCCTTGACATTTTGTGAACATGTCTTTTGTGTAAAACATTTTCACATAATAATCTTTTGTAACGTTTTTTAGGATAAGGAAACATTGTTGTTTAAGTTTCCTTTTATCTCATTTTTCATTTTGTAATAAACGCCGCCCCCTAATGAACGCTGCCCTCCGCCCTTAAACGGCGCATCCAAAAGCTGGAGTTTGTATACACGTTGTTTACGCTGTATAAGAATGTTCAAGATGAAATTTGCTAAAAAGTTAAGAACGTCTTAAGAATATTGTCATCTTAAGATTTTGTAAGCTCGAAATTTATTTTGTCAGAATTTATTGTGTTTTATATGTAGCTAGGTGCTATATTTTTGTAACTATCGATGTAAAAACTCTCTCTTGTGGCTCTCCTCCATTGCTGTTTTGTTGCCTTTTCAGCTTTATCTTTTGTTTCTGGGCACGAAAAGTTAGGTACGAATTAGGTAAGAATTTCTTAAGAATTATATTAGGATGAATTTGTATTCTGTTGTATTTCAAGAATATTCATCATGAAACGAAATAAACCATTGTTATAAAAAACAAAAAGAACGCATAAACGCGCCGCGGCGTTTATTAGAGAAAATACTGTAAATCCATAATATACAAAACATTTTGTAATGCTCGAAAAATTTTGAAAAGATTCCTTTGATATGAATCGTCATCTGGGATGTTATCTTTTTTTTTTTTATTTTTTTTATTTATTTATTTATTTCGCCAATATTTATACAAACTTTAATATACAATCGTATATAATGGCTGGAGCAAGCAGAAGGCTGGAGTGCCTTATCATCAAGCCCCATGTAAATATAACTATTTCATCTTAATATATGCTAATAATACTTACTAACTTATAATATATAATGATATATACAAAACATGAAAACAAAATACCTATCTGACCAGAAATATTTACAAGCAAAAGGAAAGCATATTACAGACCAGTACTCAAACACTCGTTATAAGATAAAAACAAACAACAACAACAAAAAAAACAAAAACAACAACAATTACAACAACAAAAAAAGAAAACAATACAGAATGAAAATGTAAATCAAGCGAGAAATATTAAGAAGACTAGGAGGAAATATAATATGACACAGCCTAAAAAAACTGAGAAAAATCAATGTCCCTATTAAGTAACTTCATTTTGACAGATCTTGTGAAACAGTAAATAGAGTTGGCATCCTTTTCTGCATTTTGTAAAATATTATTCCATAGGGTAGGACCACGATGGAGGATAGAGAAGGTAGTTATTTTAAGACGCTTTTGAGGAATTTTAAAATTATTTCTTGAATGTCTGGTATTGTATTTATTTTCAATAGTGGAGAATAGGTCGCGGAACATCGTTGGGGTTAGCTCAAGTTTACTTTTAAACATGAAGATTAATACTTGGTATATGTTTAATTTGTAGATACTAAGAATCCCAAGTTTCTTTAATAAAGGTTCGGAGGGTGTGTATCGATTTACACCGAAGATAATCCTGCAAGCATGTTTTTGTTTACAGTAGAGTTTCTTAAGCTTAGTTTGGTTAGTACTTGCCCAGACTATGTTGCAATAGGTTAGGTAACTATGTATAAATGAAAAATAAAGTAGTTTTAAAGATTGCAAGTTGACATATTGTTTTGCTATACGAAGTATTCCAAGGTTTTTAGATATCTTATCTTGAATAACATTTATATGATTCTTCCATGTCAAGTTTTCATCAAGAAGAACTCCGAGAAATTTTACGAATTTTTCTCTTTTTATCTCATTATTATTGATTAAGAGTTTCGGTAATTTTAATGGCAAGTCATCCACATTCGAAGGCTTACAAAACAAAATATATTTAGTTTTATTGACATTTAGAGACAGTTTATTACTTCTGAACCATTCTTCAATATATCTAAGCTCTTTGTTGACAATATTAAACAGTGATTTTATGTTTTTGTGTGAAAAAAATAGGTTGGTGTCGTCAGCGAAAAGGATGAAGTTTAAAATATTAGATGCTCTGAAGAGATCATTAACATATATTAAAAAGAGTAATGGACCAAGAATAGATCCTTGTGGTACACCACATGTTATAAGTTTAAGAGATGTTGTTTTTGCTCCATACGAAACACATTGTTTTCGATCAGTGAGGTAGTCTTTAAACCATAAGAAATTATTATTGCGTACACCATAATGTTTCAGTTTTGTTAGGAGAATTTTATGATCTACTGTATCAAATGCCTTTGAAAGGTCTATGAAGACTCCTAGTGTGTAAAGATTATTATTAAAAGCATCACCGAGATCATTCACTAGGGTTAATATTGCATGGTCGGTGGAATGCCCTTGCTGAAACCCGAATTGCTTCTGGTACAGCATACTGTTATTAACAAGATATTTATACAGTCTATTGTACATGATACGCTCCAGGATTTTTGAAAAACAAGGAAGTATGGATATCGGTCTATAGTTCGAGATATTAGACTCTTCTCCTGCTTTGAAGGTTGGAACGACTTTTGCAATCTTCATACTATTTGGGAATTTTCCTGTATTGAGAGAAAGTCTGAAGATATGTAACAGAGGAATTTTGATTATATCAAAGGTGTGTTGAACAACATTTACGCTGATCTCATCAATTCCTGGACTTTTATTGGATTTAAGACTTTCGAAAGCGTTAAGTAGTTCAGTTTCTGTCAAGTCGGACTCTTGCATGATGTTATTGAAGTCTTCGAGGAAGAACATCGGTGACTTATTGCAGGCAGGGATTTTTTCAGCTAAATCAGCTCCTACTCTTGCATAGTAATTGTTAAAAGCATTTGCAATTTCCTCTTTATCATACACAAGTTTCTTTTGAGTTTCAATGAATTTCGGTAAGCTACTTTTCAAAGTTTTTGATTTCCCCAAAATTTCCTTGATAACGTCCCACGTTTTCTTGGTGCTGGTACTATTTTTGATCAACTTTGAGTAGTATTCTTTTTTAGAATGTTGTTTGATTTTATCAAATAGTTTTTTGTAAGCTTTATATTTAGTTTCATTTCTGTATGTTCTTTTCTTTAGAAATATATCGTATAGTTTCTGTTTTCTTTTCGATGATTTAAGGAGACCAGGTGTCATCCATGGACTGAGGAGACTTTTAGACTTTAGTTTAAACTCTTTAATTGGAAACGCTTTGTCATACTGTAGAGAAAACATCTTCAAAAACAAATCATATGCAGAATTAACATCATTGGTTTCCTGAACAAGTTCCCAGTTCATTTCAAGGAGAAGATCATAAAAATAGGATATTGATCTTTTATTGATAAAGCGTTTTAAAATAGTCGTGCTTGTGTTATATGTGTCTTTAATATTGTCCTTAATAACCAAGAAGGTTGGAAAATGATCAGTCAGATCAGTCTGTATTACACCAGAAATTAAACCGTTTTGATAATGATTATTTATAAAAATGTTATCAATTAGAGTTGCTGTATTCTTAGTAACTCTTGTTGGTTTATTTATTGTCGGAATTATATTATGTTGAAGAATTAAATTCACAAAGTCTTTAACCTTTTTGTTTGAATAATCTAACAAATTTATGTTTAAGTCACCAGAAATGAAAATATTCTTATTTGAGCGGCTTACGTCAGAAATATGAGACTTTAAATGATCTTTGAAGAGCTTAAAGTTACCAGCAGGTTGTCTATACATGGTAGTAATAATAGTATTTTTACCGCTGTCATTTATGATTTCGACACTTAGAGATTCACAATCAGTATTGTTAATTGTTAGATCCTTGCGCAACTTGAAAGAAATGGAGTTATGAATGAATATACACAGGCCTCCTCCGACTTTGTTCTCACCTGCACGTGCTTGGTGAACTACTGAGTAGTTAGGAATTTGAAAGTTAGAGTCATGCTGTAACTCATCCCCTTTACACCAGGAATTTACACAAATGTTCCTATGGTTGAAGTTATGCAATTTCCTTTCCATATACATAGCTACACGAAACAAAATATGAAATGGAACGTATTAAGAATTTTTATTTTATAAGTAACCAAGTCCAGGCAATACACCTTTCCCGAATTTCTGTTTAAATGCAGAGTTAATGCTTAGTTATCAAGTTTAGCCTCGTTTCTATGTTTTACATAGTTTTTCTAATTTCATAATGTTTTCAGTAAGTAATAGTTACTCATTTTTTCAGTTCCCCAGTGGAATAATCAGAAGTAATTAAGAGTTTGAAAAAGAGGCGAAACTTAGAAGCTAGGCTATAACACGGTGTATAGACAGAAATTCGGGAAAGGTCTATATAGTATAACCGTTTTTAGTAGTAGTGTTGCTTAATTTGTTGGTAAGCATTCATTAATCGAAAATATGTTCCATCCTATCATGAAAACCATTATGTACGTTAAAGCTGTTTAATCACACATCTCTGGTTTAATTCAAGTGATCATATGGAACTTTTCATCCCGGCAGGGTGAGACGGGACGTTTTGACGAGATCCTAGCTTTTATACAATTCTCACTAGATTTTTTTTTCTGATCATATGGAAAACAAAAAAAATCACCCTGTCCCGGTTGTAAAGCCGGTTAATATTATTTTTAGATTTCTGCGTAAACAAGAAAGCCATTTAAGCCGTCGGTTTTTTTCTTACTGTCCAATTATACATCCAATATTATGCCGTTAACGAAAATAGCAATTCAGCGATAACCTGCTATAAAGTATAATGAACATTTTTAAAAGTATTGCATGCAATAATAAGCTATATTTTTAAGTTTCTTTACTGACCATATAAAGCCTTCAAGCCTTTACAAAAACTACTTTTTCATTTTTCACTAAAATATACTAGCCAAAAGAACTTGAAAATGGCAGTTTATTGATGTAAAAATTATTCTGAAATTCGGTAAAAAGCAGCTTTAAAACAAATTCTCGTTTTTCATCTTTATAATTAATGATTAATAATTATGACATAATTCATTATAATAAAAGAACTTCATAAGTTAACTTTTCGCCAAGTTATCGTCACTTTTTGTAAAAACAAAACAAATACGCCATTTTTAGTTAAAATGAAAACGAGGTAAAGGCTCCCATAATGATAATGCTGGATAACATTGAAAATAACTTTTCTATTTAACATTTGGAATTTTATTTAATTATTTTTTTTTTTGTCATTTTGGGTCTTTGATTGCTTACTGGATATGAAAAAATGATCGTATCTTTGTGATGACTTCATACATGGTTTAGTTTATTAACAGTGCATTTAAAAAACAATGCAAAGAATTTTGTCTACAGCTACAAGAAAGTGAGGTCTTTTTTTAAGTAAACCCTTTTCCGTTATATATCTATTTATATATCTGTATATAATTTTCCATATCTTGTATTACTCCTAACATTGGTAACTTTTATTTAACATTGTAAAGACTTTTGAAAATACGTGATAAGACTTTTTTTTCTGTAAATATTTCACTATTTTAACCAGATCTACGTATACCACATTGTAAAGGGTGCCCACGATAAAGCACGATGCTTTCTTGGGATCCCTGCCTAGTATTTTATTTACACTAGATGACTCTGAACTAGGATCGACATTTATTAGTTATCTAACTTTTATCGTTTATGATGTTATCTTTTGATTTTATGGACTATGTTGTAAATAATTACTAAAGGCGAAATACATATACACTACACTACAACATTCTACTTTTCCATTCATTCAACTATATGATTTCCAATATGGTCATGAGAATGAATAAATTATGAATTGATGGATTTGAGTATTAGGGAAAAAAAAGTCATCACGAGATGGGTAGTTGTTTATAAATTGAAACTCATCATATCGTGATGAATGTGATGTCTTCAAGAACGGACTTTTCTTTTCTTTTTTCTCATTTTCTTTTCTAAAGCAGCAGAAAGTTTTGCGTTTCATTCGTCATTTGTATAGACCTTTTCATAAATTACGTCATTACAAACATCGCCTCGTTTGCAGGTTTATGTTCGAATTTCGTGAAAATTGTTTCCCTGAAGTGTCGTTCCTCTTTGTAAACAGCGCTGACGTCATTAATATTCAGTTTAAAAACGAGACCTTGTTTGTAGTGACGTAATTCATGAAAAGGTCTATTGAAAGCGATGGTTCACACATGTGACAAAGATTGAAATGAAATTTTCTTCATCAACAACTATCATCGCCCAGTGGGAACCAAGCCTTAAAAGTTAAAAAAAACAAACAACATTTTAGCTACTTAGGTCAATTATAATAGAAAAGTTTTTATTGCACAGCAAGTGTTTTTTTAAACTCCATGCTTGATTTGAAGTTTGTTTTTTACTTCACCTCGGAATCCATTTAATTATTTATATGTTGCTCTCCTCTGCATAAAAACGGAGAAAAGTTTATTTTTAAAAGTTTTTTAGATGTTATAAGAATAGAACAGCTTTATGCTCGCCGCGTGACGAATTGCTTTGATTCCAGTAAAATTCGACAAAAATGCGACAATCACCTTATACATATTTAATTGACGCAAGAACATAACAATACTGGAGCGAGATCTCTCTGATTCATTCTGACGTAACTGTAGGGCTACCATAGTTTTTTTAAAAAGTTAACCCACATTAATAAATGCATAGTGAATTACAGAAAGATTGAAACAGTGTTTCTACGGAAATGCACTCCTCCACAGTGTTTTTATATAAATACACTCCTCCTCCACTGTTCAACAAATTTTCTCAAATTTTCCCACTGGACACTTAAATCAGCCATTTCAATTGAAAAGAGTTATTCTCGGTGGGTAGTTCGAATATTTTTTGTAGCCACAACAAATAGCCAAACACTCTGATGATTTGAAACTTTTATCGATCGTGGTTGCACCCACCAGTTCAAAGTTTTCCTGAATTGACGCCAAATTTTCAAGAAAAAAGACTAACTTGAAAAAGCAAATTGAAAAATCTTTTGCGAATTGATAATAAAACGGAATAATTACTTGCTATGTTGTTTGTATTTTTAGGAAATTCTGAATTACTTTTTTCTTAAAATTAATCTTGTAAAAATGATGAGAAGCATAGAAAATGTTTTATTATTTTGACTGTTTTTCATGAAACGGCTCAAACAAAATACTATCGGTAACTGTTATCACTGAGAAGAGGGAGCAAAGACGATATTGAGTCGATGTTTATTTTGATGTTTACGTAGTTTGTCAATTTTGTGATCTGCTTCTGTTTTTACTTTTTATCTTTACTTTATGAGATGTCGCAACCTCGAACCCAGGGTCTCTTGCCTTTTCGATATCCATATATCAAAAAGGCAAGAGACCCTGGGTTCGAGGTTGGAGATGTCGAAGAGTTTTAACAGGTCGAGATTTACATTTTCTGTAAATACGGTCGCCGCCATCCGTATATCGAAAAGGCAAGAAACCCTGGGTTCGAGGTTGAGTTAGTTGTATATAATAAATTTTTACTTTATATTTGCTGTGTTATATTATTGAATCTATTTGGAAAAAAAAAACTTATTATCACTGCGTCAGCCGGGAATCGAACCCGGATCTATTGCTTGGAAGGCAACAATGCTAGCCTTTACACCACCGACGCTTAACGGGATAACATATCTGATTCTTCTGATTCATTCATTTGTTTAAAATGCCACAGTCATTTTTGTGGACACTTTATTTGAGGTTATTGTGTCATTACGTATTGTGTATCAAAAAAAAAATTACTATACGAATTGATGTTATTGATTTAAGTTCGGACACACTGTACAGTGTGCCCCAGAGAATTTCGGTCTGAGATTTTAACAAGCTATAACTTTTCACACATATATCAGATTTCAGCAATTTTTACACCATTCCATAGGGTTTTATTCATAGCTTTTAAAAATATACATTTTGTTCCCCAAAACCTTTTAGTTTGGAAACAATTAAGGATTTTACCATGAAAAAATCCAGTTATCTTCTTAATGGTTAATTAACACATCCTTCAATAACAGCTATCAAAGGTCATTGTAAAAAACAATAACAAGTCAAGTGACTGTAAAACACAAGAGTCATTAAAAACAAAACTTTAAGCTGTCTCAAGCTGTCCCCCGTTTCTCTTGACACAGCGATTTGCTCTTGCTGTCATAAAGAGTGGCAAATAAAATTTTCATTTTGTCTAAGATAATTTGCTGCGTCAACAATTTTACTTTTTAACTCTGATAGACTCTGCATCTCAGTCTTTGTAGCAACTAAAGATTGCTCATACGATGTCAAAAAAATTATGTAGAAGCCCCCGTCTCACAATTTTTAACTTTGTGATGAGATTATAATTTTAGTGTGTTCAATAACACGAGGTTCGGAATTCCCGAGTTACAAAACCGAGTTACAAAACCGAGTTACGCATTATGACGTCACAAACCGAGTTACTAACTCGGAGATTTTTAAATTTTAATTTTTCTCGAGTTACTAACTCGGAAATTTTATTCACGTAAAATTTTCCCGAGTTACTAACTCGGAAATTTTTTTTTGATTTATTTTTTCCGAGTTACTAACTCGGGAAAATTTTAAAGTCTAATTTTTCTCGAGTTATTAACTCGGAAATTTTATTTTCGTAAAATTTTCCCGAGTTACTAACTCGGAAATTCTTTTTGGTTTTATTTTTTCCGAGTTAGAGAATATTTTTCAAATATTGTAAGGAATATTTTCGAAAGTTTACTGGGAATAGTGTGAGTTTTTAAAAAAGGCAAAGTAGGCCAAATTTGTGGCAAATTTTGAAAATCGTTCAATTTTAATGAAAATTTAATAGTGGAACAAGTTTGTACTGCTGATTTCAAACATGAAGGGCAACTTGTGGATAAGGTCAAATTAGGCCAAATTTGGACCAAATTTTGAAAATTGTTCAATTCTAATGAAAATTCTAGTGAAATAATTTGAGGCTAAATCCAAACAAGGTACGATGAGCAATGGTACTCGTTAAATGTACTCGTCAAATGGTACTCTTTCGTTTTATGCCATTCCTTTAATTAATTTTTAACACATTTAAACTTTTCAAAAGTTTTTCCTCCGGCAATTTTTGTTGTTAATGTAGTTTTCTTATAAAGGACTGTATAAACTAATCTTAATTGACAGATATTTAAGTGTTACTTTAGTAGTTTCAAAAACGCCAATGACATAAACCTAATATTAGCACTCACAAAAATTAATTTGAATTTAAGATCTCTGGTCTTGCAGGTTTATTTCAAAGTTGCCAATCGAATACAACAATCTAAAAGATAGTAAACAAAAGGTATTTACGCCTTTGGTGTTGAATCATAGTCGGCTTTGAAAAGTCAAACAGTAATGTCGACACTAATTTATTTGAAATCTTTTTGTATTTAGCACTGTTGAATAATTTCTTTTAGAATTAACATGATACCACATCAAGATTATGAAATAAAATAAATTCATATAGAAATATAGAATCAATTTTCCCACCTCGGCAACTTTTTATCTCGGAGTTTTCAGCTATCACAATTCATCAAGGGTAAGAGCAATAGAAAAATATGTCAGCGGTGCCATGGTCAAGCTTTAGTTAAAAATAATATCAAGGACAGCATAATCATTAGGATTAACATATTCATCGACTTGCTCAACTGATTAATTTTGATGCCATTTCTGCATTAATGAAAATCAAAACTTGCGCTATAAAATTTCTTCGTTTGCAAATTTTCATTATAGTTGAACAATTTGGTCCAAATTTAGCCTTATGTACAAGTTGACCTTCAATTTCTAAAACAGCAGTACAAAGTTATTCCTCTATTAAATCTTCATTAGAATTGAAAAATTTTCAAAATTTGGTCCAAATTTGGCCTAATTTGACCTTATCCACAAGTTGCCCTTCATGTTTGAAATCAGCAGTACAAACTTGTTCCACTATTAAATTTTCATTAAAATTGAACGATTTTCAAAATTTGCCACAAATTTGGCCTACTTTGCCTTTTTTAAAAACTCACACTATTCCCAGTGAACTTTCGAAAATATTCCTTACAATATTTGAAAAATATTCTCTAACTCGGAAAAAATAAAACCAAAAAGAATTTCCGAGTTAGTAACTCGGGAAAATTTTACGAAAATAAAATTTCCGAGTTAATAACTCGAGAAAAATTAGACTTTAAAATTTTCCCGAGTTAGTAACTCGGAAAAAATAAATCAAAAAAAAATTTCCGAGTTAGTAACTCGGGAAAATTTTACGTGAATAAAATTTCCGAGTTAGTAACTCGAGAAAAATTAAAATTTAAAAATCTCCGAGTTAGTAACTCGGTTTGTGACGTCATAATGCGTAACTCGGTTTTGTAACTCGGTTTTGTAACTCGGGAATTCCGAACCTCGTGTTATTGAGCACACTAAAATTATAATCTCATCACAAAGTTAAAAATTGTGAGACGGGGGCTTCTACATAATTTTTTTGACATCGTATGAGCAATCTTTAGTTGCTACAAAGACTGAGATGCAGAGTCTATCAGAGTTAAAAAGTAAAATTGTTGACGCAGCAAATTATCTTAGACAAAATGAAAATTTTATTTGCCACTCTTTATGACAGCAAGAGCAAATCGCTGTGTCAAGAGAAACGGGGGACAGCTTGAGACAGCTTAAAGTTTTGTTTTTAATGACTCTTGTGTTTTACAGTCACTTGACTTGTTATTGTTTTTTACAATGACCTTTGATAGCTGTTATTGAAGGATGTGTTAATTAACCATTAAGAAGATAACTGGATTTTTTCATGGTAAAATCCTTAATTGTTTCCAAACTAAAAGGTTTTGGGGAACAAAATGTATATTTTTAAAAGCTATGAATAAAACCCTATGGAATGGTGTAAAAATTGCTGAAATCTGATATATGTGTGAAAAGTTGTGAGCTGTTAAAATCTCAGACCGAAATTTTCTGAGACACACTGTATAACGGCGGTATTTTTCCGGTGGGCAATGTCCCGGGGTGCTATTTACTGGGAGGTAATTCTCCGAACACGAAAAATTTCGGAAAATTTCGGCAAGTATTTCTTTTTAAAAAGCAGAAGGGTCACAACAACACCATTTGGAGTAACAACGGGTAAATATATTCATCTTACATATATTATTGTTTCAAATATCAATATCTATGGCAATAACAATCAAAACGAGACAGGTTTATTATAGAACCTTTAGCCTGGGATTATCTACTATTCGTTTGCTTCTCAGTCAAAAATGAGAAGCTGGTTCCCAGGTTGGTGGATGTGTTCAAGAAGTTTGTTTCACGTGTCATCAACTATTAACTTCGAACCCAACTTCTTTACATTTATGCCTGAGTTCCAGATTAGTTATCAAGGCATATCAAACTTCGTCAAAATAACACAGAAATGCCTGGAAACGAGGAATTATCGGTTTTATCTTATTTCAGGAGGATTTTCTAACAAAATAACGATCAACAAAATTTCATAAAATTCGAACAAAACAACAGTAGCAAAAATAAAAAATACCGAAAAATAATAAAAGAAATTAACGAAAATAAACTTTGTGATTTCTTTTATATAATACGACATCTTCAGATCAATATAATTATAAGATTTATATTGTATCTACAGACCCTAATAAACAAAAAATATCCCAGTGAGTAAATTTGCTGAAACACCACTGCGAAGGAGTACATTTCTATAGCGATATACACACTATTTCAATAACAATGCTCTTCATCGCAGTGATGATTTTGCCCACTGGGATGGTATCTACAGACGTTCACGTCAAAAAATCTCCCGGCAAATCATCCCGTGAAACTGTCTAGCTTCCTGCAGATGTCTCACGTGATCAATCAAATCTACGTTAATTCACAAATAGTGACGATGAGTCGGCCATTTCATTTTTCGATTTCTATGATATTGGTCCGTACTATCCGCCGACGCTTTCGTCGGGTTCAACACAATGTCGCAATACTGTTGACTGTCGTCTTTTTTACAGCTGACGTACTTGTTCATATAACTGGCTAGATAAGCAAGAGGTGAAGAGCCCTGGGACAGAGCTTGCAAATGAAAATCTTTGATACTGTATAATCCCTTTAGTTGTTTCTCTGTCTCGTTTCTAAGCAACCAAATATCTAATTGACCAATCATGTATGCGGTTGCCTGGCCGTAGTTACTTTGGTACCTCGTCACTTCTTTCTTGCTTAAGTCGGTATTGTCCCAGGCGTAGTTCTCAAACAGTTCCAGCGCTTCATTCCGTGTCATGTTCTTGTAATGCATACCAGTGTCAACGATCAGGCGAAGGGCGCGCCAAATCTAAAAACATTTATTGTCATGTTGGCATTAAAATGTCAACACAACAAGTGAAATCTAAAGTTTTGAATTGCTTACCTGCCATTTCAGCATTCCGAATTTTTGCATCGGGTTATCAGCATATACGTTGGTATCTTGAGCAATGAGTGGATTTTCAGCATATAATGCCCATCCTTCAGTGAATGCAGTGTAATATGTTTTATCATCCAACCATGCTTCGGGACCACCGCATTTATCTCGAAAATGTTCTTCAAGACCTTGTACCTACACAAAAAAAAATAGTGGATGTCACTAAATAAATTTACAATCATCTCACCCTTCCCCTATTTCTCAGCTGGATGGAAGCACCTTTTCCCGTGCCTGCTGGAGTACCGGTTAATGGGAGTACGCAAGTTACTGAAAACGCCCCGGGGCCTTTGGCGTACCTGTGTATGATGTCCAGGTCTTGCTTCGTGCGCATTCACTGAATATTCCGAGAAAGTTGGGCCCAAATGTTCCAGAAAAAAAGGGATGTTGTAATAGCATGGTCTTGAACAAAATTCGTCGGATCCATCGTAACTTTGGGCGCCACTTGACGGATTGAAATCGGGGCGTAATTCAACTGGACAATTGGGCGTACTATGTGTATCACCCGTAAAGTAGAAGAAATCCACAGTATTAGGATCGTGAATGCTCATCGCCTGAAAAATAATTCGCATTTTCAGGTGGCGAAGCGTAGTTTTTCACACACTACTCACAGTTTTATTGGTATAACTCGTTCCGAATCGTAATTAATTATGACGTAATAATTATGACACTATTCCGTATAAAAAAAATAACCACTAAACGTTATGACAGGCAAGGAAACGTGATTAACATTCAGATTTATCATTTGGAGACGAGGCTACATCTCCTAAAGTAACATCTATCCATCAGCAAAGCAGTTTACCATTTGTGCGAAGCCGAACCACTTCATCATTGCAGCCCACCTGTGAGGACAAAACTTTTTGGCTGATTCGTCGTCCGTGCATTTTGTAAAAGCTTCACCCCTGGTCTCATTTTCAGGAAGAGGCTGGTCATGGAAATAGCTAATCGTAAAGTTCCGAAGTATGTTTTTAAACTTGGAGATTGCCGTGGACTGGTTTTTCTCGTTGGTGACGTTTTTAGCGATCTCGATTACCTGATAATTGAAAGAAGAAGGATGTTAGATAAACTCGCATTTTTTTCACAAAATTATTTTTCACTTGCCTTGAAAGAGAGTGGCGTCATCTTGATGTTGTTGGTATAGAACTTTCCGAACCTTTTTTTTAAAAAATTCGTAATTCTGTACGGTATTTGGCTCATCACAAAGCAATAAGCAATAATTCAATGAGACTCACTGTCAAACAGTCTCTGCGACGAAGAGCACTTTCATTTAAATAGTGCATATATTTCTATAGAAATGTTCTCCATTGCAGTCATTATCAAGAAATTCGCTCACTAGGAAACAACTATTAACTATTCTAAAGTGATGGAAATTATTTGAATTCTTTTTGGGAATACACTTGCGAAAGGAGGAAAAATCGTGAAAAATCACTGTGATAAAGAGCATTTTTATTGAAATAGTTTATATATTTCTATAGAAATGCACTCCTTCGCTGTGGTTTTTCAACAGATTTCCCCACCGGAATAATCCGACTCCAACTGTTTTTATGTTATATTATAGAACCAATAGAAAACCGGTAACATTGTGAATATGGTGCTAGTTTTTTGGAAGGCCATCCTGTAAAATGATTAATTTGAAATAAATAAATAAATAAATAAATTCACCAGATATTTCGAGACTTACAAGGGAACATCACACTATGTCTAAAATATCGCTAATCGTGTATTATTTTCACTTATTAAGTTATCAAAGTTATCGAAACATACCTGAGGGAAAAGTCGATTCAGATTCTGCCAACCCATTTCATGAACTTTATCAGGGTGAATGTCTTTCGTGGTAAAATAACCCAGAATTGCGGCATAGGCTTCGCTGCCATTTAAACGACAAGATCCGACATTTGCGTCGCATAAAGGTAATGTCGGGTCTGTCGTACTGTTTGGTACAATGCTGCCGTTGTAGAAGATAACGTCTAAAGGTAGTGCACCTAAACCACCTGCACCATAATCATTAGGACGGCAATGAAGAAAATGCTCTCCATCAAGGTAACTGAAAAATAGCAGAAACAATAACACTGTCTTAAACTCCGCACACCAGCAGACATATAACATCAGGCATAATAGAAAACGGTCTTTACAAGGTTGGCGCTATGTTTCTATGGAAACAGCCAATAGTTTGTTATCTTTAAAATTTCCGTCCTTAAGGGTTGGTTCTTCTTCATGAAAGGTTCGTGTGCTTCTAATGTGTTATTGTATGTGTATATTGCATAGGTGGGGGAGTGTTCAAGATATGAACATGGGTGCTCCTAATCAGCTGCAACACTTCCGTCGGCTAAATCGTCAAAATGCCACTGCAACGAAGAGCAATAAGTTTGTCCACTGCGATTATCGTTTTCAAATCATATAAAAGGATTTCCGAATCTATCTCCACTTTCAAAACTTGCACTCGAAAATTGAGTTTCGTGTGTAAAAAAGTTTGAATGAATAACAAAAAAATCAACTTTTATGTTTACGCAAAAACCCTTGATCGTTATTAAACAACGTAAAGACATTAACGACGTCCGTCAAACCGCCGACTTAAAAACCGACATAAGCTCATACCTCAAAACATTTTCCAGCGGCTTGCCAATATAGTCGACAACACTGTTCTGGATAAGCGAGCTAACATTCATTCCAAACTTAGTAACGTAGTAACTATCGAGGTCTTTGGTCACGTTTTTGTAATGACTGTCTTCATATAACTGTTTCACGTACCATTCCCCTCTCACCCCTAAAAATCAAGAAAAACACAAGTCTTCCCAGCCGGTACAGTTGTTAAAAAAATCTCTGCAAAGGAGTGCATTTCTATAGAAATACATACACAATTTCAATGAAAGTGCTCTCCGTCGCAGTGACTTTTTGACGATTTTGACCAGTTTGTAATAAACGCCCTGGCCTGTTAGAGGGCGTTAATTTTATATTATTGAGGCGCTGATTGCACAGTTATTGTTTTCGTGAGAGCCTCGTCTATGAGAACGCTGGCTCAACATGAGGCTGAGATTTCTGAGAAAATTCCTTAATCCATTAGAACAGCAAAATTGTCGTTTTAGTGTATAAACGCGAACACCATGAGAAACAAGGCTACCAAACTGCACATTGTGAACATAAAGAATAATATTTCACAAGCTTACTCAACTACAAATAATTTTGCAACCTTATTGGAAGAACATAAATTTAAAACATTCGAAGCTGAAAAACAGACAAGCATAAAGCCCAGACTTGGTACAGTCGAATCCCGAATTCGAATCTCGAACTCTCCATGCACCGGATAACGAGATAACGAGAGTCAACTTCATTTTTATACACTTTTTCTTGACTAAGCATCAGACGGTATGATTCACCAAGTTTACCGGTAATTACGATGCAGTATCATAATAAATTATCATAATTATCATAATAAATTATCATAATTATCATAATAAATTATCATAATTATCATAATAAACGTAACGTTAGGAAGTGTTACTCTTATATGCAATTTTGTTCTTGAGAGTTTCAAATCTACGATAGAAAGCTGTCTATGGATTTACAGTAGCTTAAGGTTGCAAAAATAGAGGGACTGCAATGCAAAAATGGTTGGAAAATCAATGCGAAGGAGTGCATTTCTATAGAAATATACGCACTATTTCAATAAAAATGCTCTTCATTGCAGTGACTTCGGACGATTTTGCCTTCTGGGAATACTATATTAAAACATGGCTAAAGGCAACTTTAGGCGATTTCCCGCGGACAGGAACGAAAAAGAACTAATACTAAATTCTAATTGGTTTATTTTCTTTTTCTTCTTTCTGTTCGGAACAAACCGATCATTCCGTGGATAGGAACGGAAATGAACAAAAGAATAATTAGCGAAAGAACCAATCACGTTCTTTCTCTGGCATTCCTCCGTTCCGTTTCTGTACGTGGAAAACTTTCCAGAAGTGGATAGTCCCCAGCGGGCAAAATCATCAAAAAGTCACTGCGACGGAGAGCACATTTATTGAATTTGTGTGTATATTTCTATAGAAATGTACTCCTTCGCAGATATTTATTAACAAGCGTGCTCACCTTTCGCTCCATTCTTTGAGATGTTCTGATGTTTTGATTTCAGTGCATCGATACCAGCCGTACATTCAATGCGCGTGCGCACCATACCTTTTCGAATCCCCATCTTTAAAACATCTATATAATCATGCAATGATTGGTTGAAATCGCGAAAATGACCTAATATCAATTCCACGTCATCGACTGTTGATGGTGTTATGGAGCCAATAGAATTATAGATCGCATAGCCGATTAAACAAATAGGCTCAGAGCAAAAGCCACTAGGTCCCATTAACCATAGACCAGCTGTATAATTAAGATATGAATAGGCGAAAGTGTTTTCAAGAAAATGCAACACTTGCAAATATGCCTTGTGTTCGCGTGGTTTTAATTTCGCGAGATCTGGTTTCTGAAATGAAAATGACAGCACTGTTACAAGTATTGTGATAGAAATTAATACAGTAGAATCCCGATAACTCGAACCCCCGATAACTCGAACTTTCAATAACTCGAACCAATTTCGAATTCCCCTTCACCAATACTTTCTCATAACATACCCCCGATAACTCGAACATTCGATAAGTCGAACTATTTTCTCGGTCCCGTGGGGGTTCGAGTTATCGGGATTCTACTGTATCACATTAGAAAATAATGCCGCACTGTGGTTTCAATATATGTCTTAAGTAATATTGATTTAGAAATTAATAATAATATTTAAGCCGAAGAATGAAGAATGAAAAAGACATATATTGAAACCACAGTGCGGCATTATTCAATTTCCGCGCGCTATGCGTAGGAAATTGTTTGGTTTACACATTCTATCTATCTCTGTCACAGTTTTTCGTCGTTTTCGGAAAGTCCGTTCGGATTTCGGATTGTTTGTCTATTCAAAATACAGTGAAACCTCTAATTAGCGGACACCATCGGGGAAACGGATCAGTGTCCGCTAATTAGAGGTGTCCGCCTTTCGGAGGGTTTTGAATTTCGGGCTCAAATCTCAGAATTAAACCGTACTAGGGTGTCGCAAATATAAAATTACGGTCTTACTTAGGCATTTTCCTAAAGACACAGGAACATGAAAGGACACGAGAAAAATTATTTAAACACAACAAACTACTTTTTGTGAATCGTACAAGAAAAGTCAAAAAATACTAAAAATAACAAAATCAACATCAGAAAAGAAAAAGAAAGCGTTATGAGCTGAAACCGTTACTTTTATTGTTTAAAAAATACTTGATTGTTTTTTGTTTTTTGTTGTTAATTCTGACAACCTCAAGTCTGTCTTTTAGCGAAGATAGAGTAGACCTTTCATTATCATTAAGTTCTTTTAAATTAATCAACTTGTCAATGAAAATCAGGGCATCGTTTGGTGTAATTTCCTCCGGTTCAATTTCTTGAACTTCATCTTTGCTTTCTGGGTCAGATTCTGGGTTTTCTTCATTTCCAGACTCTTTATTTAAATACTCGCTAACACATTTATTCACGGAGCTTACTTTCCAGTCAACTTCATCGGAATTTATCTCGGGGTATGAAGTGCACACTTCGATATCAAAATCGATATATTCCTCTTTTGTCATTGATGAATCAGCAAGTTCATCAAACAAGGCTTTAAACTCTTCATCCAAAACTTTTTCATTTTGGTACGAATTCAAAACAAAACAAAAAAATGTTTGAAATAGATGGTTTAAAAACACTCATTACTTGTATTTTCATGCCTGAAACCAGCTTTACCCTCGATGTCCGCTAATTGGAGGGAAAAAAATAGGTTTTTGACCATTCCGTGCAAAATATTTTGTCCGCTAAATGGAGGTGTCCGCTAATTGAGTGTCCGCCTTTTGGAGACATTTTTATAAGGATTTGACTAGAAAATGGCCGGGGAAAAATATTTTGTCCGCTAATCATAGGTGTCCGCCTTTTAGAGTGTCCGCTAATTGGAGGTTCTACTGTAGTTAATGACTGACCTATGCTAGGACTTTAGGACATCCGTGGTGGAGTTTTAGTCAAACCTGTCAATTATGTTGACAGGTTTGACTAAAATTGAGCAATTTAGACAAGGTGCTGATTTCGAATTTGACAGTCATTTTGTCAGAATTGACTAAAATTGGACAATTTTGGCCAAATTTGGACCAAATTTCAAAAGTTCTTCAAATTTCATGAAATTTTGCATGGATTAACATTTGAAAGGTGCTGATTTCAATTCTGGCAGTCATTTTGTCAGATTTGACTAAAATTGGACAATTTGGGCCAACTTTGGACCAAATTTCGAAAGTTCTTCAAATTTCATGAAATTTTGCATGGATTACATTTGAAAGGTGCTGATTTCAATTCTGGCAGTCATTTTGTCAGATTTGACTAAAATTGGACAATTTGGGCCAAATTTGGACCAAATTTCGAAAGTTCTTCAAATTTCATGAAATTTTGCATGGATTACATTTGAAAGGTGCTGATTTCGAATTTGACAGTCATTTTGTCAGACGTGACTAGAATTGGACAATTTGGGCCAAATTTGGACCAAATTTTGAAAGTTCTTCAAATTCCATGAAATTTTGCATGGATTACATTTGAAAGTTGCTGATTTCGAATTTGACAGTCATTTTGTCAGACTTGACTAAAATTGGACGATTTGGGCCAAATTTGGACCAAATTTCGAAAGTTCTTCAAATTTCATGAAATTTTGCATGGATTACATTTGAAAGTTGCTGATTTCGAATTTGACAGTCATTTTGTCAGACTTGACTAAAATTGGACGATTTGGGCCAAATTTGGACCAAATTTCGAAAGTTCTTCAAATTTCATGAAATTTTGCATGGATTACATTTGAAAGGTGCTGATTTCGAATTTGACAGTCATTTTGTCAGACTTGACTAAAATTGGACGATTTGGGCCAAATTTGGACCAAATTTCGAAAGTTCTTCAAATTTCATGAAATTTTGCATGGATTACATTTGAAAGTTGCTGATTTCAAATTTGACAGTCATTTTGTCAGCATTGACTAAAATTGGACGATTTGGGCCAAATTTGGAACAAATTTCGAAAAATCTTCAATTTTCATGAATAAGCATCATGCGCAAGATACTGACCCCGAAACATCATAGTGAATTGCAAAGCTGTCAAGATTAAGTTAAATAAATTAAAGAAGGGAGTAATTTGATGAATTCCAGACTGTATCAAATTATTATTCAGTGTACAAGTCATTCAGATATCTTGAAAATTAGCATAAAGCAATTTTCTCAAGGGCTGGTGCGGAAATTGTTCAAGCCTAATGGCTTCTAGTTTTCTATTACAGTAATAGCAGGATTTAGTTGATCTCTGGTGAAGATAAAATGTTTGGCAATTAACGGCTCAAATGATGCTCAAAACCATTTTCACTATTGTTAGCTTTCTCGTATGTATCCAGGTTAATAGCTACTGAATTGAAACTGGATCTACTTTTACCATTTTACTGTCACTGTGACGGAGAGTATTTTTATTGAAATTATGTGTATATCTGTATAGAAATGCACTCCTTCGCAGAAGCAATTGCTCTTGTGTATGAAAAATAATCTCAGTAGAAATCCATTTCTTTCAAAAATTGGTTAACACATGTAAAGGGTTGTCTACGGTCATAATATTGGTATTATAGATGAGTTTCCAAGTCGTAATGTTTATAAACATTCTGGTTTTTTGTTCGATTATTGTTGTTACAATGTTAAATGCTATTTATCAAGTCATTTGCCTGAGAATATGCGCGTGCGTATTGTATACATTACGTAACGCATTTGAAGATACATTTCTACACACTTCAAGATTTTACGGTAGCAGACAAAGTGATTACCGTATTAAAGCCGTTAAATGTCTGCTCCTCCTCCTCCAATTACTACTTGACTACAAATTTCACAGTGGGCAAAACCGTTCTAATTCACTGCGACGAAGAGCATTTTCATTAATATTGTTCGTATATTTCTATAGAAATATCCTCCATCACAGCGGTTTCAACAAATTTCTCCACTGTGTTTGAGATTTTTAAACATCCTAAAATTACGGTTCGCGCACATTTAACTCTTTGAAATACTTTATTGTTGTTTATTAATTAGGCCCCATTTACACGTTTACAATAATTTGAAACATATTTTACCGTTTGATGAAACGCCTTGGTTGTTGACTTTAGGTAAATTTTCAAAAGCATTTCTATAACACCTCAGGTAACTCTTCTCCACACCTGATTCCCGTTATCCATTCTAATATTTTCGGGTTTATTTTCGGAATTTTACTTGATAGTGTACCTAGACTAAACAAATGGTCAGTTTATGTAAGAACTGGAAAATATAAATCATCGGAGCGAAGATTCTCACTTCAGAACTTTTTAAACCAATCGGAAAGAAGAAAAAACTTTTTAAACCAATCAGAATGAAGAAAAAGCATGTCAGGAAACTAATAAAGGTGTTGTTGACTGGTGAAGGAAAATTTAAAGTATGCGCAATAGAATTCGCGCAGAAAAAGCACAAGTTTGTTTACATTTTCCCGCTTAATCCGCGCCTAAACGCAGTATGTAATGTTTTTCCTCCTTTGTGTGCATGAAATAGTTGATGTTGTGATCTCCTTCATCTGTTCGCTGCTGTTGAATTGCATATTTTATCGCTCAACATTTTTGAATTGCATATTTTATCGCTCAACATTTTTGAAAAGAATTGGAATTAGTTCTCCACTGTTTTAATTAAGCTTCTCCATTTTAATTGGAAAACCAGATTAGGGTGATTGACAGTTGAACCGAAACAAACTAGTTACCAACTCTAGCGCATCATGAAGTCCTCTCTGAAGAAGGTACTTAGTTTTCTTACTATTTTGCACTACAGAGGAATATGCAATTAATTGGAAACTTTTTTAATTGTAAAAGGCCTTGGGTATTCTAGTTATTCAACTAAAAAATAAAGATTTATAAGGATTCAAAAGAGTCACAGTGTAAACAGGAAATATAAATTGCAACTTATAAACTGGCCGCACGCAGCCAGGAATACTTACTAAGTTCTTGGCCTCCGCCAGCAACGATTGAGCCTTTTCCGTTATCAATTTAATATTTTCGGGTTTCGGATTATGTACTCTAAACCGTTCTTTTATCATTCTGACATCTGATAAAGGATACCACGCTATCTCTTCAGGAAAGACTTTAAAATATTCTTCGCGTACATTCGTTAAAAAATCCCCAAGTTTCACGCGTTGCGCTTCAGTAGAGTAACCACAAGCAGTATTTTCTGTCCTAGGTCCACTTACTGCTGGAGTTTTCTCGTCACACGAGTTGAATTTCGTGTATGCGAACACTATAAGTATGATCCCCACCACAAGTAGTATTAAAGCCATTCCTAACAGGATGATGTATTTTTTGGCATGGTATTTCAATCTGCCTTTATATATAGGTCCGTTCGATACGCTTTCATCAGCTATGTCATCGAATCGCATGATTTTCTTCTGCGAATCTGTCCGTGACATTTTAACAGCTTACACCATATACCTAAAAGATAAAAAAGATTCAAGATTAAATTACCTGATTAAAATTATACATGGCGTATTTTTTCATACGACTTCAGCATGTTTTGGTCATTTTATTACATTTATTGATCTGTAGTTGAATTGATTGTGATCGTAATTCCTCTAACAAAGTGAGTGTAACTTATATTCTGTCACTTGCAAAATGTTACTGCGAAGGAGTGCATTTGTATTGAGAAACATACACACTATTTCAATAGAAATACTCTTCATCGCAGGGACTTTTTGACGATTTTCTAGTCCACTAGAAGTAAAAAATGTCCCTTTGCGTTCTTTACTTGTTTAGAAAATTTTTTCCTTAAATAAGATGCATTTCGTCCAATAACTGGTACTCCAGTGGGCAAATTTGTTGAAAATCACCACGAAGGAGTGTATTTCCATAGAAATATACACACTTTTTCTATGAAAATACTCTTCATCGCAGTGACATTTTAAAGAGTTTTGCCCACTAGTACCCATCATTATTTCTACGGTGTAAAACTTGTGAAATACGTTTGGGTTCCTGAGAGTTTGCCTCGTTCTTTCAGACGATTTTAAGTGGCTTTTGACCGTCATGGTACAGATGAACAAACCATTAATCTAATCTCACAGAACTTAGTTATGAAAACCTAAATGATGAAATGAAAGAAGCGGTGCAACACATAAAATCATTCTCATTACCTTCGCCATGCATAAAAAAAGTATAAATTTTACAGTCAAACTTTTTTCCTCATCCAGTCAACAGTAAAAACAGAATCTAGTTAAAGTCGTTTATGACGTTCATTAGAACCGTGTTTATGACGTTTATTGGTTTAAGCGAACTAGTGATATTTATCCGTATATTTGATACTTTTAATAACGAAAATGAAAACCGCCAAAGTTTCGTTTCCTGGCCCTACCCATTCGATAAAAATCGTCAAAAAGCCACTACGATGAAGAGTACTTTCATTGAAATTGTGTGCAGATTTCTATAGAAATGCAGCCCTTCGTGGTGACTTTTTACGAAATGTGCCAGCTGGGTAACTTACAAAAAAATGTTTTGCAAGCAATTCTGAAATTATGTCATTTTACTTTAAATTTCAAATCGAAAATTGTTGATGGTTAATGACAGAATTATAAACAAAAAAAACAAAAAAAAAAAACCGAAAAAAATAGCGTGCGTCAAAAATGACCTGATTCTACACATAATTCCGTCGTTACGTCAATTTTGACGTATTAGGATTATATCGAAATCCATACGACAGCAAAACTAAAAATATCATGAATGAAAATAAGAATTAATTCGCAACACAATTCAATAAAAACTTTCTCATCTTCGAATGTTATCAAATAACAGATTACTACCATATTTGTTTATTTGTTTATTTGAAATCAATTCCTCAGTTTGTTTACGAGTGTTATCATATTGTTTCAGTTTCAACAAAAGACGTTGAACTTTCAGAGTCACTGGAAACCAGAATAAAACAAGCCTTCTGCATTTAGCTCCGCTTGTGTTCGACAACGTTTCAACCCCTATTCTATTTTTTCTTGCTTTCGTCAATTATATAAAAGATACTAAGTTTGGTCCAAACGTTTATGAGAAGTCTGTATCCGAGGATAAACCTGTTGGGTACGAGATTGTCACAGTTACCGCCACTGATAAGGATTCGGGCGCAAATCAACAACTCATGTACAGCATTGTTGCTGGGAATTCTGATGGTAAATTCGAGATCGATATGGTGGTAAGTGAATTGACTAATCAGACTTCATTTATAGCAGAATCTTATATGTTTTTAATAATAATAATAATAATAAAAAACGTAAAAAATGTGAAGTCATATGAAAAATGTGATAAGAGGCTTTTCCTTTCCACCATCATGCAAATGGAATTACCGCACAAAATTATTTCACTTTTATCATAGCAACAACAATATTCCATCCTGCCAAAGTCCGACTAACAAACACACGGCGAAGTAAATATAAGGGGTTAATGAAAACAGAAATTATTTGTACAAAGTCATAAATACTTGAAAGTGTGTCAAGGTCGATGATCTTCGTCTCAGGTGCAAAGAAACGAAACTCTATACCTTGTCCGTAGGAAGAAAAGAGCATTGAGATGGAGGGTTTTCCGAGGAAAAGGTCAATGGAACTGCTTCGAGTAACATTTAAAAAAAAATTTGTTTAAACAAAAAAATCTGTTGTGAGTTTTGTAAGCTACTTAAGTCATGGTAACCTATTCTCAAGATGGCATTTAGGTTGCCATGGAAGCAGATCTGTCAAATCTAAGAGGTCCTATTCATTTGTTTGTTGTTATTTTCGAACTTTTATTCATCAAACTTTAACAAGAGTACCAATATAGACCATGAGTAAAATTGCTATGTGCAGGTGGTAGTAGTTACACGTATCTCAAACAAAACACCTTGACCTAACCATGGGCGCATAAAAAGAAAACGACTCACAACTCAAGTCATTCATTTCTATTATAAAAACCTTTTATGTCGACATTTTTTTGGTTTACATGGGCGAGTTTATACGACGCTTTAGGCTAAAATTTTGTGGAATGGAAAGGAATTAGAGGAAACATGACTTGCAGATCCATCCGCCACTTTCTTTAGTACTACATTTACTCAACCTTTTTTTAAAATGTTGAATGGGAGTTACCATGAATTTCGACGAGTTCTGCAGTATTTGGTGTATATAGTTTTGACAAAAAAAATCGTCCCTTTCATAGACGCCATAGATGCTTTAAAATTTGCTGGAAGAAGAATGCACAAGTTTGCAGTGAAAGTTCTGTACGTGTAGCTTGGGCTTAAGAGACCATTAGAAAATTGTAGCTAAGTTTTTTTTCAAACCAACAAAACAAGACGTTTAAGAAAAGAAACTGATCAAATCTTGCTAAACAGGAAACTGTTGAGTCAACAATTTACAGTCATCACCTGCTTATAGTGGATACTTTCTAGCAAGAAATTTTTGTCAACGTCATCATGTTATTTTGCAGGCTTGTAAACAAAAGAGAAGTAAAAAGTTTTAATACCTTTTAAAAAATGAATCAACAAAACCACCAAAATGTTAACAGCTTCTCCAGAGCACGTCTATAAAAATAAAACCATTACACTGCAATTCGTTAATCTGTCGAGCTTTTTTCGGGAATGCACAGGAAGCTTAAATTAAAAGAAAAACTTTAAAAATTCTATGAAGTATAAAAACGTAAGGGATTAAAACACAGAAATAATGCATTATATCACAATCCCGCAATAGCAAACAGTTATGGAAACATTGAAAACACACAAAAACTAGTCAATATTGACCAACAAATGTTTAATGATTTACAAATAAAAAGAAACTTTTCATTATTATTCGAAATTCGAAATTCGAAATTCGAAAACGAGAAACAACTCTCAGTAAATTAAATTATGAACAAAAAATTTACAATAACAAAAAATGAAATGTACATGTCACATATTTCGAAAACACTTTTTTTTAAAAAACAAAATCCACCAGAGAATATGTAATACAACACATATCACCGCAGGATATTTTGTGTTAGAAATATTACGACTACCGTAAACAAAACGAACAATACAACAAGCAATTCAAAAACAACAACACAATAATAAATAAAAACATAACCGCTAACAGCGATACATAACAAAGGTTTTCACCTTAAACCGAACGAACTTTATGATCACTCATAATGATCATAATACTAAACGCTAACTTTTGGACAGATTCATAAAATTTGAGCTAGACTCACAGTGGAACCCCTATTTTAACTGAATCAATCACATCACAGTTGTTGCATTATCAAGCCAATGTAAAAGCCACACAGTATGGTGTTAAAGAGAAAAATTGAAACATAATGAAATAAAATTGAGAATATTCTAGCATCTGGTTTAAACCAATTTCATTTCTTTCTTTTTCAGGATAGATTTGTTGATATAATAATTAAATTGGAAAAAAGTTTGAACTTACAAAAGAGAGCTGGGGATAGTATCACCAAGAACAAGTTTCAGAGCCCTAAAAGATCTAAATTATTAAGGAGATCAGTAATAAGCATTAGGCTTTTCCCCAGCATACATCCCCAACAAGTGTGCATGTATTCGTAGGTGGTGCAGTGAAATCTTTAATCATAGAAATACAAAAAGTTTTCTATTTATATTCGTTTCTATATGCTTTAATTACATCTTAAATCGTTAACTTTATTATTCAAATTTAACTGCAGCAGATCACGATTAAAAGATGATACACTGGGAAAAAATTGTAAGTTTATTATTTGTTTATAAGGAAAAGACATAACGATTTTATTTTCAAAACAAGCACGACGAGTAAAAATCAACAGAAAAAAACAAAATCATTTTCATTCAGTGTAAACTAACCTTCACAGAGAAGGGCTGGCACATATCATAACAAACGAACACTACATGAAATTGTCAAATATCTACCTATCAGTACAAATCATGGCAATTAACTTGTACCTCCCATAGATTCTACTTCCATATTGATTGCTTGTTAAAAAGCAAGAATTTTATAAGATTTCATTCGTATGAGGGTTGCGGCAAAAAATAGGAAATTGATGAAACATTTTCTCAGATTATTTTCTCATCAATATTGGTTCTTAAGAGAACGTTTTGAAGTGATACTCACAAACTTCAAAATTCATTCAAACATAAAAAATATTGCACAAGAATATAAAAGCAACTCAGACGATAGATATTTCAGTCTTGCTCTTCAAAATAATTCTTCGTCAGAATATCTAATTACTGAGAACAATATTCTCATCGTTTACAATATCTCAAGAAGCAGACACACAGTTTAGATCCAGTAACGGGAACTGGTGACTGGTTTTCTTTTCAAACTAAATTTCTGAAGCCAAAAACAACAGGATATTATCCAAACGAGGTTGAGATGGTATATACACAACAACACAAAAAACCTATGACGTTTCGTATGAAATTAATCGAAACACTACACAAATTTCACAGTCAAACATATTTGATTGTGTTTTCCCAGTGGGCAAAATCGTCAAAAAGTCACTGCGACGGAGAGCACTTTTACTGAAATTGTGTGTATATTTCTATAGAAATGCACTCCTTCGCAGAGATTTTTTAACAATTGTGCCGGCTGGGATTCTTCCTTGGACATATTTTCCATCTTTTCATTGTGGAAAAAATATGGATGACAAATAAATGTGCAGTTTCTTGAAAAAGAAAAAAAACTTGCATGGTTAAGCTCTTATGAGGAAGACATTCTCTCTCAAAGAGAACTTTTTAATTCAAGAACAGAGAGATTGAAAAAACGTTAGGACAGGTTTCTTGGTTGTTCTCACATTTGTTAAAAATTCTCTGCGAAGGAGTGCATGTCTATAGAAATATATACACGATTTCAATAAAAGTGCTCTCCGTCGCAGTGAGTTTAAAGATGTCTGTGTCAAGGACAATAAAGATAAGTATTGAGAAAAACTTGAGAATAAAAATTTAACTTGCATTTTGCTTTCTATTTACTTTTTTACTGTTTCGATAGAATTAACATACAATTTACCAATTTTTTCGTTACAGGCATTACATTTTTGCATTTTTACTATGTACACTGATGATGAAGTCAGAGGTTCGGAATTCCCGAGTTACAAAACCGGGTTACGCATTATGACGTCATAAACCGAGTTAATAACTCGAAAAGTGTTAATTTTTCTCGAGTTACTAACTCGGAAATTCTACTCTTGTTAAATTTTCCCGAGTTACTAAAGTCTGTTCAAAAAATATGTGGACTGATTTCAGCTTTTATATAAAAACCAGGCTCAAGGGAATTGATGTAATTTGCTAAATCTGGTTTCCACATGGTAACTGAAATTAGTCCACATATTTTTTGAACAGACTTTAACTGGAAAATATTTCTTTGTATTATTTTTTCCGAGTCACTAACAGAAATTTTTAAATTTTAATCTTTCTCGAGTTATTAACTCGGAAAATTTTATATGCTACACGTTTTCCGAGTTAGTAACTCCGAATTTTTAATTTTCCTTTTAATTTTCGAATTAGTAAATAAAAACTAAATCACAATTTTAGTCAAGTGTAAAAATGTTCAAAAACAAATTAAGCACTTATAAAATTTAGGCCTTTTTGCCCAAATTCTAAATAATGAATTGTTTGAATATTTGGTCCAAAATTCTCTTTTCATTTCATTTTCATTTCAGTTCATTTTGTGATTTAGTTTTTAACTAGCTCGAAAAACATAAAGAAAATTAAAAATTCGGAAAACGTGTAGCAAATAAAATTTTCCGAGTTAATAACTCGAGAAAATTTATAATTTAAAAATTTTCGAGTTAGTAACTCGGAAAAATAATACAAAGAAAACTTTTCGAGTTAGTAACTCGGGAAAAATAAAAAAAATTGACAATTTTCCAGTTACTAACTCGGTTAACGGCGTCATAATGCGAAACTCGGTTTCGTAACTCGGTTTCGTAACTCGGTTTAGTAACTCGGTTTCGTAACTCGGTTTTGTAACTCGGGAATTCCGAACCTCATGAAGTCAAATGATTATTATTACAAAAAAAATTTTTAAAAATTATGATGGCTTTGATTGGAAAACATCGGTTTCTTAGATGCAAATTTTTTTACTTTCAACAGAAGTTGATTAAGAAATATAAAAAATATTTTCGCTGTTAAGTACTTAAATTTTTTAATCCTTTCAAAGTCATTCTATCATTGCTGAACTCAGACATATTTTGTTTGTTTTTTTTTTCAAACCTCAAATCAAATATCAAATGAAAACATTTTATACACTGTAACCATGAGAACCATTAAATGAGCAAATAATCCAAATTGCATGAGTTTTTTTTTTGTATATTTACACTCTTCCATTTCAGTACAAATCAAATTATGTCTACACTATAATTACTACGATTCGGATGACTGATTCAATGTGAGGGTTTCCCCAGCCGATTGATCAATAGTTTTGATACTGGTCTTCACAGCGTGTCCAGGATAAATGTTTCGAAATTCGTTCTGGCAGTTTGCAATTGCCATGCCAATACCGACACCACTACCAAAGGCAACTGGCCAAATCTTACGTCGAAACAAAACTAATGAAGAAACAACACCAATGCCGATACCGACGGATGTATTAAGGAGTGTGTCGGTAATACATTGGTCATATTTGGCACCCAATTCATCTTCACTCCTTTTGTTACTGAGTACAGACATGATATACTTCTAAAAACACAAAAGGGTGCAGCATTAAACAGAAAGGTCTGAAAGCACACTAACGGTAAATACAATAAACAGGTATAAGTGTGATTTTATGAATACCAACAGTAGCTAGAACAGGAATTAAAACAATATTCAACTACAGATGGAATTAAAGACTGAAGTTTTCCCAGGAAATTATTTTCAAGAAATCTTTTGAAATCTTTGATTTATAAACAAGAAATAAAATCCAGGAGGAAAATACGAAGAGCACAAAACCATGAATCGTATGAGGATCTATTTCAGAATTTTGTTTTTTAATTCAGTTGGATTCTACTTTTGGCTTTATCTTTATATTCCATGGGATTGGGGATTGGGGATTGGGGTCATACGGGTATCAAATTTTGTGTGAAACATCGTTAGAAAGTTAATTATAACGACTTTCAGAAAATCTATGTTGAGGGGTCTAAAGGTGTCTTATACACTGACAGGTAAAAATTTAATGCACTGTTTTTGGACTTTCCGTTGAACTACCGTAAAATCCTGAATATAGGTCCTAAATGGTTCTAACACAAAAATACCCATCCCGTTTATAAACCCTCCCAGCAATATGGTAACGTCACGAAGTGAAAAAGACAAAGAAAGGCCTTTGATCAAACATCAACCCGAGGCTTCTGAGGATTTGACGGCAATACATTTGAATTTATAAGTATACAGTACAACCCCGTTAAGTCGAACACCGTTTAAATCGGACACCGTTTAAATCGGACACCGTTTAAGTCAGACTTTTGTTTAAGTCGGACTAAAACCTTGTCCTCCTTGAATTTTCTTAACAGTGTCTGACTTTAGATGAAGTTCGACTCCCCGTCAAGTCTGACAGACTTAACGGGGTTGTACTGTAGTTTATATATTTAGATAGAATTGGTCAAATCAACTTTCCAGAACCAAAATTCATAAATGTTACAAGATCATCCTCAAAGCATCCTAACATCAACAATGCATGATGGTTTTCCTCATTAAACCTCAACACACAATCTTGTGAAACTCTGCAATATTCTATATCGCCTAACACATTTTTTTCACCATTAATAGGCTTCATATAAACACAAGAAAAATCCTAAGTCCAACTACCCCAGTGAGCAAATTTTATTAAAAATCCCTACAAAGGAGTGCATTTCCATAGAAATATACGCATTATTTCAATGAAAGTGGTCTTCATCACAGTGAAATTTTAATGATCTTGCCCACTGGGACATGACTATGTGATGGTTATATGATTATGTTTGCTCAATCCCAAATTTCAACTAAAACATTGGTACCAATTATCGAAATATTGGCCAGTGATTGTTGAAAAAACAGAGATGAAAGTCAAAAACACAAATTTAAGAATCTGGAAAAAATGTACACATAAATAATGTCATTGACATACATGAAATCTTTGCATGTATCTCGTGCATATTAAAATAAAATTGAACAATAAGACCAGAATGGAAGAATTTCATATGAAAGCCATCTACTATATATTTCTATATATTCAATCATTCCATTTTTCATCAGTGGACCTAGAAACCGTTATTTCAATTACTGTGTGTGAAATCTCTTTAATGAATCCAGCATAATAGTTTTGTCACCGTGCAATATTATGAATAGTCAAACCATAACATTTATAACTGCTGAATCAATTTTATTAACAGACTGCATCATAAATCGAAGTCATTATTTTTGTTTTTGTCCTGATGTAATCTTCCCCAACCACCACGTCCTTCATCAAAGTCTGTGCGATATTCATCACGAACTTGACCTCCACTTCTGCCACGTCCATATTGACGACCTTCTTCAAAACCAGCATCCCAATCTGTTCTTACAATACGATCATCTAACCTGGTACCATTCACATAACGACAAGAATTTTCAGCTCCTTCTCTAAAGTAGTACTCAACAAAACAAAAACCACAAGGTGTTTTAGTATTACGGTCCAACCCCATGATAATTCTTTTAACATCACCAGCTTTTGAAAACAACTCATATATTTGTTCTTCAGAAGTGTAGAAAGAAAGGTTACCAATGTACAAAGTAGTGCTCTCTTCCAATTTTCTTTCCAGCTCGGAACGAGATCCTTTAAAATGTTGATCTCGATAGGCACTAAGACCAGCCATTTCTTTCTAAAATAATGATTTGAACAGAAATAAGGGTGACCATCACACTATTATCATATGAAAAAAAACATTCATGCTGAAATAAATTTGGAGATAGATGCAAGACAAGATGTCCTTACAGGTACAAGGATTTCTGCAAAATCACCTGAAGTACGAAAAACAAAAGACTTATGACATTCTTGACATTTGAAGGCTGAATACAACATTACATTACATTTCTAATCACGCACTTCCTAGGCCTTTGTGAAAACATAACTGATACTATCATATAAAATATAAGTATCCTGGGTAAAACATTTTACCGAGTTTAATTTGAAAAATCGATGAGTCAAATCTGCCATGAGGTTAATTCCGAACAGAAAGTGTGTCTAAATTGTACAGCTTGAAAAACTGATCAAAGGACCAACAACCAACCATTACAGAGATATCGCTGATCAAATATTTTGATGACCTCATAGTCGCAGCACCCAAAAATATTTAGACCCAAAACTTTCATCACCCTAGCATCACCGACCCCAAAAAACGTCAGTTATCCCTATTGGTTCTTGAGATATTTCCGGAAAAACTTTGGGGATGTAATGCAATGGTTCCCCCATGATCTTAAAAATACTGACGCCTGTTCACCTGTTCGTAGTTTTAAATGCAAGTAAGAAGAACTTGACCATAAAATTATTATCACTCCCTAAAATAAATGTGTGACACTTTTACTTGATTAAGATTCTTCATTTCATTGGTAGGAAATAATGTAAAGGATATTGTATTGATCCTTTCAGAGATCACAATGAGTATCCACATAAGTCATACATTCTAAACATTTTGTATTTGTGCTGTCAATCATCAACAGACTTTCCCAGATCACATTCATGACCTATTTATAAAAGTCTTAAAGAAATTCAAAGAAGGTTGAATGATTTTTACAATAAAACATTTTAGTTATCCAGGGCTTCATAAAAGTATAATTGACACTACGAAGCTTAATTGTACAATAAATTTATTAACATCTGAATGAAAAAATTTATTGTTAAGTCTATTGATCCTTTCAGATTTCAAAGTGATTACGTACATAAATGATGTGCTTCAAACACTAAACATGTGATATCAATCATCTAAATTACAAATGGACTTCCTAAATCGCACACATGTTTTCTTAAATCGTAAACAATATACATTATGATTATAAAGTTTTTGTATTTACTTATTTATTTACTATTGAAACTGAGTTATTACGATATGTATTTATTTATAGAGGGTAATTTGAAGCAGAACAATATTTTTAGTTTTTTTTTGTTTTTTTTTTAATTAGTCGCTCAATACAAGGTTTAAAACCACTAATGTGTATTGAGGTACAAGGAGGAAAGGTGACGATGGACATTACATTTAAAGTGTTGAAGATTATAATGAGAAGGAAAAACAGACTGGGGTAAAGAATTCCAGAGAGTGGAGGAGCGAGGAATGAAACTTTGTTGGTAAAAATTCTTTGATGATTTTGGGATGCTGACAGTGTGATCATGGCAATTAGATGAATATCTTGTGTTTCGCT
Source organism: Turritopsis dohrnii (assembly GCA_027922465.2). Classification (NCBI taxonomy): domain Eukaryota; kingdom Metazoa; phylum Cnidaria; class Hydrozoa; order Anthoathecata; family Oceaniidae; genus Turritopsis; species Turritopsis dohrnii. The sequence goes on from BQMF02000027.1 coordinate 173,851, forward strand.
TGAAAGTCTTTAATGCAGGGATGAGAGAAGAGAGCTCAGTTGAACATTTTCCGTAAAAGTATTTATAAAAGAGGCAAAGAGATGCCACAGATCTGCGATGGGAGAGTGTGTCAAGTTTACTTGCAAGTTCATCACCTACAGCATTACAGATTCTTTTCTGGATACGATCTAAAAGATTTAGAGAATCAGAGGGTGCACCACCCCAGATATGGCAACAATACTCAATACAAGGTCGAATAGTAAATTTATAGAGGTAAAGAATGGCATCAGGGCTGAGGTATGCTCTTGCACGAAGAAGGGAGCCCACCTTCATCGAGGCTGACTTAGCGATTGCCTCAATGTAGGAGCGCCAGGAGAAGTCCTGTGAAAAAGTGATGCCGAGGAGACAAAAGGAGTTGTTTTCTTCCAACTGGGTGCCATTCATGGAAATTGACGATAAAAAGGGATCTTTAGTATGATTTACAGATAGAAGTTTCGTTTTTGTGGAATTGAATGTGACCAGCCATTTCTCTCCCCACTCAACTATAGATTGCAGATCAAACTCAATTTCGCCTGCCATTTCTACCTGGCTGAACAAATCTGATTTTGGAGTACAGGAATAGATGGTTGAATCATCAGCATAGATGGCAAGCTTGGAAATAATGTCATCAGGCAGATCATTGATGAAAAGAAGAAAAAGGGTTGGCCCAAGGACAGAACCTTGGGGAACACCTGCATTGATGGAATGTGTCGATGATGATTGCCCGTCTAAAACAACCTTAAGCCTACGATTACCAAGGAAGGAACGAATCATCTCATAAAAGAGACCCTTAACTCCATATGCAGCAAGCTTTTTCAAAAGACCAGTATGCCATACTTTATCAAATGCCTTGGATATGTCAAGAGCAACAGTTGCTTAACCAGTTAGGCTCTCAGTACTGGTGTTGCTTAATTTACTTACCAAAACGAGTACCGTTGCTTATAAAGGGGGTTGCTTATAAAAAAAAATCGTGTAATGTTTGTATTTGAAATTTCAGTTCTTTTTTTCTATTTTTTAAGCATTTCTAAGCGTCTCCAAATGAAATTGTAGAGCCTTGTTGAATATTGGGCCATTAAAATTTCCTTCAGGCCACCAAAAATTCTAAAACTAATCATGTCAATGGCCCGGCATGACACCCATATAAAATCTTAATATTAGACAATGATTGAATAATCATTACTTTTTTCATTTCTTTCGCTTCTTAATCTTTCCATTTTCTCAATCATGTTAGTACTTCTGATGTGCTTACGTGATGAAAACTAAATAATTCATTTCTTTTTCTTTGACAACTGGTGCCATTCATTTTTTGAGAGGAAAACCCTAACAGAAACAATAGCGAAATAATGACAAGTATCTGCATTTGAGTGCAGTTATTTACTATTCTACCGTTTTACAGAAATAAATCAATCAAATTTTGATGTAAATAACATCTTAGACAACAGCATATTTTTGCAGTCGTAATTAATATTTTGCCATCACAATTTTGAAGTACGATGGCATTTTCTTCCTAATTCAGTGGGCTGTAACGGAAAACTGAAATTTTTGTTACAGCATGTGCAGTGTTCGAATTTATAGAGTTGGAATATGTTTCAATTTATTATCGCAATTATTTTATATATTATCTTCCTAATTACGAATGGACTTCCTAAATCACAAACAATATACAATATGTACATATATATAACTTCTTTAATTACAATCCATTTAAGATTGATCAAAGAAACTTTTGTAAATCTGAGAGGGTCTCTTTGGTTTCATATAAATGCGTACACAAAATATAAAAAAACGCTAGAACTAAAAATAAAAAACAAAGAGAAACCAAAGCCAGTTGTAATGTATTTCTTGCTTTCGCAGAAATCCAAAGAATAAAACTTTATCATAACTTTTCTACCTCTAACATTTGCAAACAGCTGTTTTTCAGTTAAACAGGTCCTAAACCAACCAGTAAATAACACAAACCTGCTGGTATACAAAAAATTATAAACTACAGTGGAACCTCTATTAACGGTCACCTCCATACATCGGTCACCTCCTGATAAGCGGCCAGAAAAGAAAGTCCCTGCCGAATTTATGGTCAAACTCTTATAAAAAAACCTCCATACATCGGTCACCTCCAATCAGCGGCCAAACGGCCACTTTCTATTGTCCCAATGTCTAATTTTACCTCTATTAACGGTCAAAAAAATCTTTACGCAAGTAAATGAATGTAAAAATAAAAAAAATTGTTACTTTATTTACAATAATTATTTACAAAAATAAAGTCAAGTCAAGCAGCCTTATCTATTGTAGATGATTTGAACGACTTTTGTGAAACATTAGGCGGCGCTGACTTAGTAAGTGCTTTGAATCTTGTCACACAACGACTTGAAGCACTTAGGCTCAATAATGTTGTGTTTATTTTGATCATGAATCATTCTTTATAACCCTCCCATCCTGACCAGCCCTTTTGATAAAAAAGTATATTCATATAAAACCTCCATACATCGGTCACCTCTAATGCAACGGCCACTAAGCTGGGTCCCCCAAAGTGGCCGCTATTAGAGGTTCCACTGTATACTAAATTCATGAGAATACCGTAAAGCGGGGTGACTTCGATCAGCGGGGTGACTTCGATCAGTAAAAATAAACTGTTAAAACTTTGAAATTAAAGTGCGTTTTTCACATTTTTTAAGATTTTCATTTAGATTTTTATTGTAAAATATCATCGGAATCCTCTTCAAGCGAAACAATCAATTTCTTCCGAAATTAACAACGAAAAACATCAAAATTTTCACCGCTCACATTGGTCATCGTTCTACGTCGTATTCAAGAGTTTAGCCTGGACATTTTTGGTACATATGTGAAGTATAGAGGCTGATGGTAAAGAAAATTATATGTCTGAAAGAAATTCTGTTCTTCATCGCTATATTCTGTTTTTCTTTTCCTTATTCCTTTATCGATAATATCGTGTTTATAAAAACACGAAAAAAACGAATGTTTTATATCGCTATAAGTTACATGTTCGCAAGAACTTTGTGAAAAGTCGTCGTATCTCATGGGAGATTTAATGACTTACCGAAGAAATTTTGATAAGTGTGCTCTTTCCCCATGATGATAGATCTCGAAAATTTTGTTTGAGATACAATGAAATTTCAATGTTAATTTCGTTTCGTATTAACGAGGGTCACACATGTGTGAAAGTCTTAAATATCTTTTGTTTTACAAACATTCGCTGATCTTTTATGGTCGAACATTTACCGCGGATGAGAAATGGTGGTCTGTTAATATTGTAATAATGGCACTTTAAAAACATTCTCAAATATAATTATATATAAGTAATTTGGCGCTTTCCATAAGCTGATTGAAGTCACCCCATAATCGATATTGTCGTTTTCTTAGAAAGATCAGGTTATTTCTCTGGAATTACAAGTTTAGTTAATATGAAATTTTGCACTGAAATAGAAGAAATATGTAATGTAATGATTCCAAAGTTTCAGAAGTAATGAGTATTTCGGAAGTTACTTTTAAAATAGTGGCAAAATTGATCGAAGTCACCCCGCTTTACGGTACACACCAAGATTATGATCTATTCTCTTGACATAAGTTGATGAAGTTTTTTAAAAAATATGTTTTGACAAAATTATTTGTTCACCATTTTCCTAATTCCTTCTGCAATCTGTTAAAAGGAACTGTTAAATCTTTGAAATTGAAGTGCCCTACTTTGGCATTTTTATTATTTTGAGACTTCTTGTCTTGCAAGAAATTGAGTTAAAACAAATTGAACAATAAGAGTTTTGTGATATTTCATGGCTTTAGTTAGTCCTCACAGATGACATTATGTGATGATTTTCCACGAGTAAATGAAATTCAATTTACTATATATGACGATTAACTTTCTAAAAGCATGTTCTGAATTCTTTTTCATTCCTCAACCAATCCTTGTAAATGTAAATTTTCGACCAGTCAAAGCCCTCTGCTGTTCCATTACCGATATTTCATGACATGACACAGAGGTGGCCATTATTATTTTTTATCCATAAAGTATGACTACCATTGTACACAAAAAGCTCACAAAAATAGCTATGCATGGCTCTAAAAAAGCGTTGAAATAAATTTTAATTAGGAGAGGAAGGTTGTTGTGTGGTGTGGTGGTTCAGTTACGAAAAAAATTACAGTGGAACTGACTTTCTTTCCTTTCCACTCTTTCTCACTTTTTTTTTAATTTTTGATACAAACGAAACCATGCTAACTTGACTGCCATCTTGAATCTGAGAAAAACGGTTAGCAGATTTAAGTAAAGGCCCGTTTCCAACTTCAGCGAAATGCGAAAATTTTCGGTCGAAAAGTTTCGCTCATTTAAAAAAACCTTTTCCACTTAAATTAAAAAAACATAACAATTGTAAATCAAATGTCAATCAAATCAAATGATTTTTTATTTGTGGGGAAAAGCGGGAAAAATAAATAACAAAGCTGCAATCTGATTGGTCAGAATTTTATTCGAAATATTTCGATAGGAAAAAAGTTGAACTTTTTTCAACTTTTGTCGAAGAGAAATATTTCGCAGGAAAAATCAATTTGTACCTACTGCGCATGCTCACTTCACATTTCCATCGAAATATTTCGCATTTCGCTCAGTTTTTTTAAGTGGAAACGAGCCTTAAGATCCGAAATGAGGGGGCGCTGAGATGAAGGCGGATATAAAATCAGGGACGCCAAGATGAGGGTGGATACAAAAATGGTGTTTATATAGCGGTTGCACATTACATTACATGTGGAATTATATCGTTGCGATACTTTTTTTGCACATCACATTATTTCGGATTGAATATGCAAGATTTTGATGAATCATCATGCAGTAGTGAAGGAGGTAATGATTTTGTGATTTATATTTACGATAATGACAATATTTAATGACGATGAGATTTCGATTTTGGTAGCCTCATTTTTGGTTTTTTAAACACAAATATCTTGCGAGGAAGGAACGAAGAAGGTTTTTTTTTTTTCGAATACGAAAAAGTTCGATGGAACATCACACAAACTTTACTTTACAAAATTAAAATTGTTGCCTTTCTTTGTTTTTAACATAAGCCAAAAACGTATTATATATTATATGTTTAATTTAAAATGTGCGAAAAATTTTCATTTCTACATTTTTTCTTTTTTGTTGTGGTTGTTTTTATAGATGAAGGATCTGATGATGCCGAATATGAGGAAGATTATTTCAAATTCTCTAAGGATAAAGAAGTCAACATTAAAAGTGAAGATAATAATTTTGTTGTTGTTCTTTGTAAATAATGTAGATTTGAATAATAACTACATTAAAATAACAATTGATTCCACCAATAACTGCAAATACTTTCAATTACTTCTTGCGCTCCTCGTGATGTCAAGACCATGTAGTGTGTCCTCACTTATTTGAACTAGCGGGAACTTGAAAGTCAGTTCAGATAATCAAAAATGTCGGATAATTCCAAATTATGAAATACCTTTTGTTTGGTCCCCAGATTCTAATATATCCTCATTGTTCTACTTGAGCATAAATGAAACCCTGCTTTGTGAAAACCGATAAATTAAATCGTTTTTCATCAAACTTTTTTACATAATCTTTGAGAATGTTACTAAAAGTTTATTTGAAAAAAGATCGAAAAAATAAAAAAAAAAAACACAAAACACAATCTGGCATCATATTCGGCGGATAATCGAAGCTCGGTTATTCAAAAACCTGACGAGTACGCACTGAAGAAGCTTCGCCGCGCCGTTCATACATCGAAAAGCCAAGAAACCCCTGGGTACGAGGTTGTGTATAAGTGTATTTTTTTTTCTCGCGCACTTTTGTATCATGCGCACACACTAAAACACTGGCGGGATAAAGATGAGAGGGCGTTTGATGGCGTGATCGAACGCCCCCTCATTTCGGATCTTACTTAAATCTGCTAACCGAGAAAAACATCCACCAACACAAGCTGCCTCTACCGCAGAGACCGAACTACAGAACACGTATTTGCAGCTAAAACGATAATTGAAAGAACAATCAACTCAAAAAACGAAACTGTTCACCTTACACTCCTAGACATGAGCAAAGCATTCGACAGTATACAGCGAAACACCTTGATCGAATTTCTACGAGATACTATTAGTAACGATGAGCTGCATATCGTCAAGAAAATGCTTGAAGTGACATTTGCTGTAAGATGTGGCAATACCATCGCCGAAACGTTCAGCACAGACGGAGCACCTCAGGGTGACTGCGCTAGTGCGAACCAATTTACCTACTATCTTGCCAAACCACTTTGTGAATCAATACCAACCATCCACGACCACCACTGTGAACGGCACATAACTTCCAATAAAATACCAGACGAGATCACAGAACACAACTACGCGCAGTTCACCCAAGTACGACATGTCAACATAAATATGGAATATGCAGACGACATCAGCGTGATCGCAAGTGATTTCAACAACGCCCACAGCAGATACGAACGTGAAAAAACGAAAATGTTATCAGACCTAAGTGACTTTAAAGGACGATATCTTGCGATCTGTTTCACTTTTTTGAAAAATTATTTCGCCTTTTGAACGACCAAAAATTGAAGTTTGTCTCACAAAAAATTGAGCTGTTTTGCTCTTTTCTATAAAAAGCGCGTTTTTATCATCTTCGTTTTTCTTCTTCCATTTTCATTATTCTTCCAATTTTTTTATATCGTGAAAAAGTGCTTTTTAAACTTGACACAGCACAAGAAGAATTTTTCAAATATCTCATACCCTTCAAATTTGCCAAGCATTTATAAAAATTGTACAAGTTCATTTGAAACGTACTTTTAATAAATGACAGCAAAACTGAACGTTTCGTCATCAACAAAAAGAATGATTCGTGGAAAAAAATGCAAGCTGTTAGGATCTCTCCTCGACACTGAAGATGAAATCAAGAGAAGAAAGCTGTTAGCAATCAATGCTGCTAATAACCTCGAACATTTCTTCAGAAACAAAAGTTTAACCACGTCAACGAAAATGAAAGTAATTGACACCTATGTAGAACCGATTTTCATATATAATTCCGAAACTTGGTCTTTGACAAAATCCCAAGAAAATTCAATAGACGCTTTTCAACGAAAAATCATCCGAAAGTACGTTTTCGACATCAAATGGCCGAAAACCATCAGCAATGATGAATTATATCAAAAAGCAAAAACCACAAGTTGGAAAAGTAAAATCACTCTACGCCGTCTGAAATGGTTCGGGAAACTGGCGATTCAACCAGAGGAGATTCCAGCAAAAAAAGCGTTACGATACGGGCTGCAACCGTATCAAAGACCGCCCGGCAAACCCAAAACAACTTGGTTGTCAAAAACCATAAACGATTTAAAGAGAATGAACTTTTCATGGCCAGACGCCGAAAGTCTGGCCAAAGAAAACCTAAATGAATGGTATAGAATATGTAAAGAATATGTAAAAACAAATTAAAACATTTTCGAATTTCAAACCTTTTGTATGTTAGGTAATGTAGATTTATTTACGGAAAAGCCTATGAATGAATGAATGAATTTCGTCTACCATTTTTAATTTCCACGCGATCCAGAGACCTGGGAACTAAGAACGTTGGTTTAGAAAAACTTCAGTTGCTGTTTTATAACGTACCTTTATCATCATCGGGGTAAATTTTCGTCACGAAGCAACAATTTCGTCACTTTTCCCCGACGAAATTATCCCCGATTAGGTAGAAATATTTACCTGTTTGGTATTAGTTACTATCAATGCAGTATTATTGATACAAATTATATAAGTTATTCTTATTATTATTAAGTTGTTATTATAAGTTCGAAGAAGTGTGATGCAGAATTTACGTCGAAGATTGTCGTTTCCTTCAACAAAGACTGCTACACTGAATTCATTATGTCGCACGTAATTCATTTTTCACTTTCATACAGTCGAATTTTCGCCGCACTAGAAATTTTATTCGACACGGCGATTATGCGGCTAAAGCTGTTCTTAGAAGGACTCGGGACTCCCAAAAGTCAAAGCGATTTTGTTGCCTTGCTTTTAAAATTTTGCTGGAGTATGAAGCGTTTGTGCAACTATAATTTACAGTTTGAATGATAGCTGTATTCTTTATATTTACATACTTGATCATTTGAATTTAAAGTTTTGGATTTTTGTAAGTATTTTATGTTCTCTTTCGATGCTTCTTTTGTAAGAGATGTTAGAGAAACAACGTGTCTCATGCAAAACGAGCAAATATGTTTATTATTGGTTAAGTAAAAGTGTTATTTTATAAAGAAGCCTTCCCTCCATTGATTTTGTGTTTCTTTATTCAATTTCCGCGCTTTTTTAAGCATAGGAAATTGTTTGGTTTACTCATTCTATCTATGTATCTGTGTCGCAGTTTTTTGCTGTTTTCGGAAAGTCCGTTCGGATTTCGGATTGTTTGTTTATTCAGAATAGTTAATGACTGACCTATGCTAGGAACTTAGGACAGGTTTGACTAAAATTGGGCAATTTAGACAAGGTGTTGATTTCGAAGTTGACGGTCATTTTGTCAGACTTGACTAAAATTGGACAATTTGGGCCAAATTTGGACCAAATTTCGAAAGTTCTTCAAATTTCATGAAATTTTGCATGGATTACATTTGGAAGGTGCTGATTTCGAATTTGACAGTCATTTTGTCAGATTTGACTAAAATTGGACGATTCGGGCCGAATTTGGACCAAATTTCGAAAAATCTTCAATTTTCATGAATAAACATCATGCGTAAGATATTGGTGAACTGTTTTTCTGGCCCAGAAACATCATAGTGAATTGCAAAGCTGTCAAGATTAAGTTAAATAAATTAAAGAAGGGAGTAATTTGATGAATTCTAGACTGTGACTGCGGAAATTGTTCAAGCCTAATGGCTTTTAGTTTCATTTTAGGATGATGAGATATGGAAGAAATAATAATGGATACGATATTTCACAATGATCTGCTACATGTTCGAATAACTCCAAGCATACCAAGTGTACCAAGTATACCAAGTGTACCATGTTTTTCAGCAAGACCTATAACTATGCTTAAACTCTTTTACTTTGTATATATTCTGTTGTGTTATTTTGTTTTAAATTGATGAGAAAGTTATGATACAAATGGTATAAACTTTTTTATTCAACTTAGATGTTTTACTTTCGCTAAGATGGGCAACAAATCTTTGTAAGACGTCGAATATAATCTGTTTTTTCCGTTTTTAAGACGTATATAAAATGTGTCTTAAAGACGTCGACTAGATCTTTCAAAAGACGTCATTTAGACGTATAAAACAGACGTCTTGAAAAGTACGTCTTAAAAGCGGACATTTCAGAACATTTTCACACGTCTTCACACACAAAAGACACCTTTTAGGCGACTTTTAGACATCTTGTTCCGGCTGGGTAGGACCCCACATGGAGACTAGTCTTTAACAACCTACATATCTACTTACAGGCCTCTGTTCCGCCTACTTTACACTGATGCAAATTTGAAGATGTTAAACCTCGTAACCATGTTTTCTAGTCACATTATACTCGACCGAATGAAAATAAAAGGAATTAGAATATGAATCAAAAGATCAAATCATACTGCATTTGGTCCAAAAAAAAGCAAAGCAACTACAGTTAAAACCATCAGTTTTTTTTCTCCATTTATTTTAGCGAAGCCAGAGGGAACTGACAGTGTACTTCACTGATGTCGGCCCCTCCATACTCCTTACCGAAAAGTACCACATCAAATTAACCAAATATTTCAAGATAAAAGAAATGAATCCGCATCGCGAAAGAATAAAATTACAAATAGGAAAAGATTAAAAAACTACTCTTTCACGTTGACGACAGACAATCAAGGCTAATACAGCTTGCAAAATGAAATTGCAAGAAGGTGCGGAATCTTCTATCGAACAAGGTGCATCAAAATGGCTAACGGTTCTTCTCATTCGCGAGGATTTCACTTAATAAGCAAGAATTTTGGGATTGTATTTATTTCCGCTATGACATACCACTTGCACAATTTCCATCACTGTGCATGTGTGGGGGACGCTATAGTGTACAATATGTTCTATAATGTCCAACAGCTGCTTTTGTTTATGACGTAGACATAATGAAATTTTCAGGGACAACAAAATTTGAATACTTTTCTAAGCTTTTTCTATAGCAATGACCCAAGGCAATGATGACAAGCTGTACTAAGAACATTAACAAACAATGAAATATATGGAGACCACAGCATTTTTGTTCTGTTGCTGTGTAATGACCTACGATTACCGTATTAAGCCAACCTCGTAAACAGGGTTTTTTTGCATTTTCGCCGCCGTCCGTATTTCGAAAAGGCAAGAAACCCTGGGTACGAGAATACAAAAAGTGATAAAAGCAACTGCCACCTTTGTTCGGCGTTGAAAAGTTTGTATTCAAAAGACTGGCCTGAATATTTATACCATTGGCAAGGAGTCGAAAAGCTGCAAACGAAAGGAAAAAGTCATGACGTTAAAAATGAATAAAAATGGAATAATAATTTATAATAATTTATAAATAACACGATACATACATAGTTTACCCCTGTATAATTCATCGCAACAACTAATTCCAAAAGAGCTATAGTTGTGATAAAATTTATCAGATTTTGGAAGCACAATCGGTAGTCTATGGCTGTTTTGGAAATACGGATGATGCATACAATCTTATAAAGCCCGGTTCAAATCACAACAAAAATATTTTAGCACAACAATGATAGCAGAATTTCTTCTAATCTCAATCTCTAGTTTTTCAAGCATGTTGCGCGGTTTCGAAACTTCAAGCATGTTGCGCGGTTTCGAAACTTCAAGCATGTTGCGTAGTTTCGAAACTTCGTAGTTTTAGATGATAGATATTCTACTAACACTGAAATGATTTCTCGATTTATCTCAAAATATCCTACTATAAATGGCCGATTGCCTTGCTCACGATTATTTTTTTATGTATCCCGACAACCCCATGTAAACACCACTGACATTGGAACAACGCGAACATATCAGAACACAACCTCGAACCCAGGGTCTCTTGCCTTTTCGATATACAGATAAATTTTCTGAGTTGTACTGTCATTCACGCGAAAAGGGAAAGAAACCCTAAGTTCGAGGTTGATCAGAACAATATTCCATTTCCACCAGTCAACTGCACCATAAAAACGTTTCGGTTATTTTTCTCTCTAAAACTTTTTCAGGACCACTCATAACATTTGGTTCAAATAGTCACTCGAATAAGTTTGGTGTTTCTTAGACTGCGTGTTCCGTGCATTGGTTGCAGGACGCTTCAAAATTTCATCAGAGTGAATTAATACTTCAGATTCTGATGGAAAAACATTTCCAATATCGTTCGGTACATTATCTTCATGGTCTCGATTAGTTAAGTGTGATTGGTGGTAACTCTCATCCGACTTGTTGTACAATCGAGAAAACGATGACTGTTTTAGTTCAGAATTATGTTTAGTTTCAGTTACTTCCGGTATGACGTCGTCATCATTTTCAGCCTCGCTTCCACTCGACTCTTTCTCAGGCCTCCGCTTTCCAATGGTGATCTTGTATTTTCTCAACGCCTCTTGAGCAAGGTATTCTTCACGCTTGATTTTCAAGTCTAAAGTTCGTGGCATATCGGGAATGATCCAGGCTACTGTTCTTGTTGCCATCGTTACTATCCATTGAAAGAGAAATGCGAACAGTAGTCGTATCGTCATCAATTCCCAATGTATCATGTTGAAATTGTAAGGATAGTACGGCTCGTGGAAACCTGGGTGTCTAAATTGAGAAAAAAAAAAAAAACAATAAAAGACGAACCCGAAACAATCCCCTTAAAAATTGTCAAAAAGTTTAAACAGTTGCTGAACAATTTCCCTAGGTGAAATAGCATACAAGACGTTTCCATGGAAACTAGACTCAATACTAATACTAACATTAACGTTAACTTATGGCCCTGTCTTCACCACGCATAATAAACAAGAAAAACAACCAAGATAAATAAACAAGACCTAAAGAACGTTTGGAGAAAAATTCGAAAAAACCAATTGGTTTGTTTCATCACCAGTTCTCCCTAATAACCGGCTGGGTTGATTTGGTAAACATCCTCCCTAATATTCAAAACCTACTTGGAACTTGATGAAACCCATATTCTGAAGACGGACTTTAAATACGTACCTACAGAATGTCTGTTGCACAGGCACGTGAAGTGTAGGGTTTTCTGGTCGTTCATTCTGATCGAAATCATTGATGTCGTATACTGACAGACTCCAATTAACGTATCCTTTTAAAGTACCATCCACACTAAACTGATGTTTATAAACCGTGCGTGGTATAAACTCTGATGTGAGTGACAGAACGAAACCATTCACCAAAACACCGAACTGAAAATAACAACAACAAGACGTTGCCATCGAGATTAAATCAACAAAAAATCCAGAACTTGTTAAACGGTTTATTTTCATTACTGACGAATGGTCAAAGCTTTACATAATAACTCTTAGTTTTAGTTTACGGCAATGAATCAAAGATTTGGGAAAAATTATTTCGAAATATAATACGTATGATTAATGTGTCACATATAAGATCAACATGGTCAAAAATCACTGCGACGAAGAACATTTTCATTGAAATAGTGTGAATATTTCTTTAGAAATGCATTCCTTCGCAGATGATAATAAAATAGAAAATAAAAGGAGATATATTTTTGGGGGCTTTTTTATTATTATTATGTCACATAATTCAAATCGCGGATACGCGAGGTGTTTGGAATGCAAACCGATCGTCGTCGTGAAGCCAAAAAATGTATACTTCGTGCATAAGTTTACATGAAATCAATACATGAACCAAAGAATTCGTACAGTGCACGTCTTCAAAATGCCAGCACAGCAACCCACTTTTAGATTTCAAAGCTTCTTGGATTTAAAGGAAATTAAAGATGAAAAAGATCGTAAAGAAGTTATCAATATTTTGTGAACAGATTGAAAGAGATAAGCTTTTGTTGTATTTTTATTTTTGTTTTCTTTTATGAATGTCTGAGTGTTCGCTTGTGCACGTGTGGGTTATTGCTTTTTAAGCCCTGGATTAGCACAGCTTCAGCTCAATGTCCTTCTCAGCTCCAACATCAAGAATGTCTGTCTACTGCATCACTTATATTTGATGTTTCTCTAGCTATTTAAATGAATTTGTGGCATACAAATCATTTGGCTAACCCACAGTATAAATTTTTACTTTTTGTTTTAATTAACCTTTTATCGATGATATCAAATCAGTTTTTAATTTTCACTATTTACTACGAATGCACCACGGCAACTAAAAATTCAAAACATTGCACAATCTGCATTCAATACAAATTTCTGCTTTCAGTTACATATTTTTGGTGCAGATTTGTGTAAGTTTGGATCATGTTTTGTTCGTGATGGTTAACTTTTTATGTTTACAATGTAGGAATTAGGAAGATATATACATACATATATCAAAGGTTTAAAGCATGTGATTTTTTTTTTTTTTTTTTTTTTTACATTCACAGTACACACCGCCATTTATTTGCCGAATACATTAAAAAGCATAATACAATAGTAAATAAATAGTAACACTACCTCAAGTGGATTTTTTTTTTTTTCTCACACATGTGAAATCACATGTGAAATCACAAAGCATGTGATTTACGTATGTCATAATCATTCTCATATATATCTGAAGGATCAGACTTACTATTATTTTTTGTCCCCAAAGAAATGATGTTTTAGGTCTTTCAGATGAATTTTACATCATTACATTACACCATTAGTTCATATATGTATACAAAGTTTCACAATGCCCTGGAGTGTATATGATATTAAATTAATGTCATAAATAATTCAATCTTTTTTCGAATTTTGTATATATATATATAAAGAGTTTTGATATAAATACTGGTCTTGAATATGTCAATTCAGGTCAAGAATGTTTGTAAATCAACCTAAAGCACAAATGTCTGATTTCAGTTATGTTGATTTTGGTATGGGTACATTTTGCATCACCAAATCTATGTTTTCCTTTTTGCGGTTGTGATTTTGGAAGTTTCGTCAGAAAGATTGGCAGCATAATATCAAATTCAGAAATTCAGAATGTTCAGAGTAACATTAAAATAAGTTACGTGGATACGCATCATCCTTTAATATTATTTTTCATGTTGATCTAAAAGTCTTCCTAAACGCGATTTGTAAATATGCAAAGCATTTCTTGTTAAGAATTTAATTTAATTAAAAAATAAGGCAGGGTTCGTAGCACTTTACCCAAAATATTTTCCCTGACTTTAAGGAGTAGAATAGGTATCATTTTCCCTGACTTTTTTGCCTACTTAAACTGCCACAGAGTCAAGATTACACATTCAGAAGTATCAATTTACAGACTAGAGAAGGGATAAAACATTTCAAATTAAGATTGAAAATATTACAATACTATGCTAGTTAACTCTGAAACGAAAAAAAAATATTGATAGATGATTGGGTAAACAAAATTATCATTGAACAAAGTCAGTAATAGACACTGTTATAAACAATCTTATGAAATTTTTCCCTGACTTTCCAGAAACTTCCTGTCAAACAGTTTTTCCCCTGATTTTCCAGACACTGTGAACCCTGAAGGAAGGAATCCTAGAATCTATTTAACTCTGTGTGATGACAAGTTTAAAAAAAAAATGAGGTTAATAGTTGAATGCGCAAGTTAGACCACCGATTTCAACAAAAGCTTTTTTTTCAATATTATTTAAAGAAGATCCCAAGAATTGGAAGATAATTTGTCTCAATTCATCTTTCCTATTACTTACCGCAGTCAAAGTAGCTAGGATGTCGTACCATACTCCAATGCCTTCTGATTTATATGCTACTGGTCTCCTCATGGTGCGAATCATATTGATGGCATCAATTCGTATTTCTACTAGGTTGGTGATTAATGCCACTAAGGGTGCAAGTGGGAAAGCTGCTACAAACATTGTAACAAAGCCATACTGTAAAGCTAAAAGAGAATATGAGAAAACAGGAAAATTTGCTCATTAATGGCTTTTATTTACAAAGGAACCCAGTGGGCAAAATTGTCAAAAAGTCACTGCAATGAGGAGCATTTTTATTGAAAACGTGTATATTTTTACATAGAAATGCACTCCTTCGTATTGATTTTTCATCAAAATTTGCCTAGTGAGAATAACTAGATTTGTTTTTTCATATATAAACTTACCAACTTCTTGATATTCCCAAAACAGTGAGAGCTGGTCAAGCTCAACTAGTTGGTAATCAGCCTCCCAAACAGGTACATCTCTGGAATTCTTAACTTCATTCTTCCACGATTTGTATTTCTTAATGAGATAGCTAAGAAATCCAAAACAATGTGATAAAAACAAAATATGGGATGAGTACATGACAACTAAAACACCATTATCAAAACACAAAAAGCAGAAATAAAACCATTCATAAATAATCTGAAGGAAATAGAATCCATGGTAAGATAACAAATGCATGTGAAGGTTCAGAAATATCCTTTAATCATACATACGGGAAGAGCAACTCCACAACATTTCCAAATAATTGCTGGCCAACCATTAATATAATCAACTGCAAACAAAGTTCTAAAAAACATCCTTGAACAGAGCAACCCTCTAATCGATAGTTTTTCGAACCAAACCGGCGATAGTTAGTTGGATGTCCAACAAAGAATTCACTCTTAAAAAATGCCACATAAAAAACCGATGCATATGTATTGCAAAACTGAAACCAAAACATTTTAATGGTAAATGATTTCTCATATGCTGTTCTTGTCCGTGGGTTTTCCCAATCAGTCAGGAGCACTGCTAAATGTTTGTAAATGTACTTCAGAATATTGATCATGAATAAGTTTATCGTTGCTGCCGTCCCTGTAACAACAATCCGTGAGTTAGCACGCAGTTCACCTCCACTAGATACCAGTACCCCAAATATTGCCGCACGATACATGATCACACCAATTAAGGCTGCAATGACCAATAAGATAAAAAAGACCACCACCGAAAATTCTCCAGACACCTTAATCAAGTAATCTTTTCGTGACATGCTTGGTTCGTATTTGCCAGTGACTTGGTTTTGCTTCAATTTTTTGTTTCTGGCTCGAAACTGTGGTCGAATCACCTCTTCCTCAGAGAAATGCATTGTATGCCATTTATACGATAAAGACCACTGACGACGCTTCCAGTATTCAAGATAAACTACTGACCAGATTGACATAAATACCGCAAAAAATGCAGTAAAGTCATTGTCAAATAAGTGTGTAACTCGGGCATAAACACACGACAAATCTTTTAGGTAATAATATGAGCATATGCGGTCACATAGTGGACACATATAGTAGAGTGATGCATTTTTAGGAGAGCAAATTTCTTTCAGAGGTTCAAACCATATGTTTGAAAAACTTCCATATAGAAAACATAAAATTCCTATCAGTGATGCTGGAACCAAATATGCTGTATAAAAGCCTATCCAAGCAAAATAAAAGGCAACTTTTACACCAAAATATTCCATAATGGCATCTAATGGCTGATATTTGAAAATTTTATTGAATGTCGCCCATTCTGCATTTAGTTTCTGACGATCATTTGTGCAAGGTTTATTTTCATCAGCCAGCAATGAGCCACCATGGCATGGATAAGCAGCAGTGAACACATTAAGATTAACAAGGGTAGACTTTCCAATTTGTGTAGGTTTATCAAGATTGAAGGGTATGGACTCCAACAGATAGGACACCAAACGAGAGCGTTCTGTTTGTGTGAATAGTCGTTGTGGTTCTTTACCATAGTAGAATTCTTTTATTCGATTTTTGTCAAAGGTATCTGCAAAGAAACTTTTTGGTGTTTCAAAAAATGAATCATGGATCATGAATGGGTCACGGTTATGCCACCAATCTTTGAGATTTCGCAAGAACTTGTCATACCTGCAGAAATATGTTAAAGGAGAATGTAAATAACTCAGAAACTTTTAGTGATGCACTGCTAGAATCTTGTATATATAGTGACAAACACCAGCAGGTAACAAATCACTTCAATTAAACGCTGCATCATTATAATTTCCTGAGTTATTTATATGTTTATATGTCAGCAATTTATTCTTGCACGTTATGTCACGTTTCCATGGAGATCAAGTTTTGAGCAAAAACTTTAAACAGCAATATCTCGTGAACAAAAAGTGATTTTTTGAAAATTTAAAAACTGACTTTCATCATTTTTGAAAGTCTTCCAAATGGTACAAAACACTAAATTTCGATTTTAAAAGTAGACTTCCCCTTTAAAGAAAACTTTGATTGCAACTTGAAGAGAAAACACATGGATATATTGCTGGTTACCGTAGTTCCTCTTATAAACACTGCACTTATAACCAAACATTTGTAATAAACACCGTTCTCTGATAAAAGCCGCCTTGTAATAAATCCCACAGCTTGAAAAGTGGCGTTTATTAGAAATGGCTAAACAACCCAGTTGGCAAAATCGTCAAAAAGTCACTGTGACGGAGGGAATTTTTATTGAAATTGTGCGCATATTTATATAGAAATGCACTCCTTCGCAGAAATTTTTTAACACGTGCCGACTGGGAAGAAATAGTCTATGGTATCTCTAAAATAGTCTTGTATCTTTAAAAAATGCTACCAAAATTTCCTTGTCTGACATAATCCTGTACATTCCAACCGCATAATAAGAATTCACCTTGTTTGACTTGTCCTGCTGTATTGAAACAGGCTATGGAAGCACTGGATCAATGAAATGCAATGGAAGTTTTCCGATATGTCATAGAAGAGTATGGGGACAGTGATTCTTCTTTGAAATTTTTGTATAACTTGAATATATCTTTTGTGTAAAACATTTTCACACAATCTTTTGTAACCTTTTTTAGGAAAACAAAACATTGTTGTTTCTAGTCTATTTTCATTTTCAATTTCCATTTTGTATTGAATGCCCCCCACCAATGAACACTGCTCTCAACGCCACATCAAAAAGCTGGATTTTGTTTATCATGTTTAAAACAGTTTCATGCTCAGGTTGATCTTAGCAGGATGGGTATTATTGAATGGTGTTCCCACCAAAATAACTTTCTAGGCCATTACATAGGGATGCAAAAACTACTTACTAAAATGTTATGATTTCGTAAATAGCATTAAATCTTAATTTGGTACAACACCATGTTTGCAAGTCTTTTTCAGAATTTCAGAAAAACCATCATTTTAAGGGAAATCTTCCAGCGAGTAGTATCACATGAAAGTGCTTTTTCCAAAATAAAATCTCACCATGCATGTACTACAATGTCATTCGGTTGAGTTGGTAGCCGTACATTTAGATCTTCTGCCAAATCACAAATTATTTCAAAAGGGGCATATACATGCCAGAAATTTGTTTTTCCATCCTAAAATGAAGCATGGAGTCAGCATAATATTTGTGCATGTTGATGATTGCCTAAGAATTATCTTGTTTCTAAACCAAATTAGAACACTCCCTTTAATTCTGAAATGCTTTTGATAGATTTCGCAAAATTTGTAAAAACTACTATAATTGTAAACTGTAAAATCTCTTCCATAAGTTGTTTCTACTTTGGAAGACATTTAGTTATATGTTTTTACAGATATCTTAATGCCCATTTTCAATGATTTTCCTGACTGGTAGCCTTGTGGTAGAGTGGTCGCTTCCTGCTTGGGAGGTCGCGGGTTCAATCCCCGATCGAGTCATGCCAGTGACTATTACAGTGTGAATCACTCCTCTCTGCTTAGCACTCAGCAAGAGAGTAGGAATGATGTCTAGGATGGTTGTCTAGTTGAGCGGTTGCTGTTAATACAGCTTCCGTAGCCCAAATGTGGGCTTTAAAGGAGAACGGAGGTCAAGAATTTTTTTTTTTTGAAATTGTTGCCTTTTATAATCACAAAGTTAGGTAAGTGATGCTTCTTATAGGTTTTTTGTTACTTTCTGAGTGTTTTTCTGCTGAAAGTGTTGTGCACAGCGATTCCGTGTATCCTCACATTGCATATTGATTGGTATAAAGAAATTAAAAGATATTTGAAAAAATCACTTTAGTGGCTTAACTCTTAATTAACTCTACTTAAATTTCAGCAAGATGAAACTAGTAAAATAAGTTTTGTAGCTAAGTTCGCACAAGTTTTTTTTTTTCTTTCTCCTTTGGTAAATAAATTTTCTTTTTATGATTAGTACCATTGTAGTTATGAATAATTAATGAGAAAAAAAGTAAAAAGGTCGCTCTCCATCGTGTCTTTATATTCTTATAGACATGCCGACCTGCATTGCGTATGGGTGTGGAAATGCATCAGGATAAAAAAGGCCTTTATATTGTACCAAAGCCAAATAGCGAAGAAGAAAAAAGACGTGCAGCTAAATGGCTTCATAACATTGGCACTGGTTGCACTGTAGACTCGTTCACATTTACTGGCGACAAACGAGTTTGTGAAGACCACTTCCATCCAGAATAATGACTCCACGCAGAATATTGTTTATAAGCCATAAATCGAAATTGCCTACAAAAGCAAAAATGAGCATAATCTGTTACAATGAAGGAGAACACTTTTTTCTACAAAACTCCTTCATGAATAATTAATTAGTCACAACTCTTTATTTAGAAAAAGAAACCTTGTTGTAAATATAAACGACCACATGTATGTGAACTATGAAAAAAATATTCAATATAATTTAATAAAATCAAAGTAAGATAGGAAGGTAAACGACGCACTTGTTACTTATTTCCTTGACAAGCTTGAATTTTTTTTGGTATCTCTGATACTAAATGAATGCTGTGCTCAAAACAATTTCATTTAAACAAAGTGTTTGAAACTCCTCGTGTTAACTTTCTCCAACTTCGAAGCCAGCAATTCACTATATTCTTTACAGCACTTTGATTCAAATACAGCATTATGCCACAGTTTCCACATGTGCACCAATGTAAATTTTCCAGTTGGCTGGTGTCCATTTCATCCTCACTATTTTCTTCGCTAACTGAATCATCAGAGCAGTCAACTGCTTCAATACCAAGTTTTATTAGTTCTTCCTTGGAATATTCTGGCTCACAAGTGTATCCGTCATTACCGCTGAAATCTAAGTCTTCATCGCTAATATTTGAAAGATCTTCAGTTTCCTCTTCAGAGCTGTTCATTGTAAACGTTTACTCATACTGAGCAATAATTCTTTTTTTAAATAAATTCATCTAAGCCTGGTGACGTCATTTCATAAATGCAAATGGCGGCGACCGAAAGAAAGAAATTAGTTCTTTTTACGTATTTTTCATATATTTTGGGAAGTTTTAATGTTATTTCACGATTTCTTATGTGTCTTAGCAAAAATTTATGAAAAAAAATCCTTTGACTTCCGTTCTCCTTTAAATACTGTAGGTCCTGGGAAGTCAAACAATTACTCTATAAAGTCAAAGAAAGTCAAAGAAAATATTATATACATACCTGTGACAGAATGGGATCTGATATTTTTAACCTCTTCTTGCGTAATTGTGAAAAATAAGTCTCTCTTTTAATATCATGATCAGCATTAACTTCATTTTTTGCTGCCAAAACAAAATCTATTCTTTTCACAGTTCTGCGCTTTCTGTGTTTCCGGGATTTCGACTTTTTATTTTTTTCTACCAACTCACAACCATCCTGATCAGCCAATAAGTAATGTGATGATTTACTAGACATTTTCTCAATTAATTAACACTCATACTTCCATGGAATAGCCTAAATCAAAAGCAATGAATTGTAATTATATAAATGTAGGGGGGGAGGGTCTTGGGGGCTTGAGTCCTCCCTCAACCCAACTTTTTGTCAATTATGAGGAATTTGTTTTTGTCTTTCCTAAAAATTGAAAATCATGTTGAAATTATAGATTTTGAATGCTTTTATAGGCAATCTAGAGGTATTATTTTTCAAAAATTTTCTTGCCGTATCGGCCCCAACCATGGTGGGGCCTCTTTCAGTAATACAGATTTATTGAGCCCCCAACTCAAAATGTCTTGCTACGTCCCTGCTGACTGTTTTTATTAATTTGTTTTCAGAATTTACAGCTTGAGATGTTCATAATTTGTTCTTAATTTCTAAAAACATTTTCAGGGTTCAGTTTCGGTAAACATGAGAATAAAATGACCAAAGTAAATTTGAACAAAATTCAACTTCAATCATTTTAATAAAAAAAGATGATATTATTATAATTGAATCTATACGATATAAGCATGGTAATGCAAGAAAAACAGACACTAGCTGGATGATGTTCTTGATAATGTACCTATTTATATCAGGTTGAGGTTGTTCTTGTTCTTGTTTTGTCGCCACAATTTGAGGCTGTTCTTATAGAAGAAAAAAAAGAGTATTTGTATACATGTCAGGTCACTAGCACAATCATTTTAAGTTATGATTTATTATAAGAAAAAAATTTCATTATTATAACTTACCTAAGGATGGTTTTAAAAACTAGAACATTTCATTGACATGTATAATAGTCTTTCTTTTAAAATTTTTATTATTTTACCTTTAGCAAAAGCACCCAACAGTTTGTTTATTACTAACCAATCAGTTTCACCATTTGTTCTGGTAAAAGTATTTGAAATGAATTTAATATTTTATGTTTCAGATTATCCAAATCTCCCTTCTCATTTCCAACACAAGCAACACAATTTACAGATTTTCTGAAAGAAAACATTTAAATTAATCAGAAATAGAATTATATTATGCATTTAGAAAAATTGAAAAGTTTTACCAAAAGGAGTTACTACTTTTTGTGCTTACATAGATTAAAAATTAGAATGGAGAAATCCCAAGACATTTCCTTTATGTGTACATAAAACTAACATCTATTCCATCATACGATTACAATGAGTTTAATCTATTCATTACTTGTTTAGCTATACAATGAATGAAAATTTTAAATAATTTAAAAAGAACTCTGCTAATGTAGCTTGATTTCAGACACTTAAAGAATTATATATGTATCAGTCTATAAAAACATTATTCGAGAAATTGGTAATGAATGTGCGCGGCTTCTGTCACTCTATATTATCTTCACAAAAGTGGATTTACTTTTGATGACAGGGTTAAAGTCAGCACCTTTGTCTTTGTACCTTTGCTATTAGTCTTGACCACCTCTAATACAGTTGTAACTAATGTAAACAAACAAGCAAATTACCATAATTATGATTTTCCAGATTGTATTATCATGCGAGCCCTCCGGAGGGCTGGCAATCCAGCAATATTTTTGATTATATGCCGAGTCAACAAAAACCATTAAAATCTCTGCGGTGGAGAGGCAAGACCGACAATTTACAACACTGCCATTGATATGATAGCCAATTAGCCAATTAGCCAAAATTAGCCAGCAACACTACGTTTCTGTACACACAGTACATACACGTGAAATGAACAACAAAGAATGGTTAACAAACATTTAAAATACATCACAATAAGTCACAATTCATAAAGAACGCGGGAAAATTCAAAAGGGAACAAACATGACACATTAGATCTAACAAACATTTACAAACACAAACGGAGGAGAACCTTACCGGAACAGGGTTAGCGGAAAAGTGGGACCCCAGATCCTTTTAAGTGAGTGGGACCCGGTAAACCACTTTTTGGTAATGTTCCTTAAACTTCCTAAAATTCATTTAAAATTCGCAAAATTTTTTTGGTTCCAATTAGTCAACGTCTTTATTAAATAATGTGCTCAAATTATGCTTATGCATCATTTCAAAACTACATATTGTTGCTAACTTACCTACTAAGATCCTGATGGTACTGTTGCTCAATGTTTTGTGAAAATTAGGTGGTTCCTATACAGTTTTTTTCATCAAAAAGATGAATTTTTCAAATTTTCATTTTTATGCTAAATTAGGTAGACAAATATGTCTAGTATCATGTTTGAATAGTTAAAAAAGAAAAAAATGGTTACAATACATAAAATTTGGGCATCTAGTAAGATACACTCATAAAAATGTCCCTAGCAACGGCCTTAGCAACAGCCTGGTTCATGATCATCAGGGTAGTATATCTCTTTAAATTTTTGGTCTGGAGAGCCAAAATTTCTTGGTGATGTAATTTACAGACCAGGCTGTTCTGCTAAGTACACATAATGTCGTAAATGGTAGAAAAAGCTTTTTAATAAACAGTGATAGGAAGTGGCAGCTGATTGGAAATTTCGAATTTTAGCAATACTAAAGAATTACATTACTAACCACAAAGTAATCACACTTTTTAGAACTACATAATAACGTTAGAAATAAAATACCCACATTATGGGAAATAAGAAAAATATTGGTCGAAAGAGAAAGCGACACTTTGGTAACAACCAATATAATACAGTTAATCTAACAAGATCCGATCATTAAAGTTTGTGGTCAAAACATTGTTATTTACGTCTGTAATAAACGAGCAAAACTGTTGTTATTGCCTCGTTCTTTCAAACGCAAATAACAGACTTTTAACCATAACGATAGCATGATCGCATCTTGTTAGCTTAACACACTCATATACAAAACAGCATCAACACCAACAGCACTATGAACCTGCCCAGAAAAAATCCTTGAGATCTTCCAAAATTAATTCAACTGGAGCATCCCAAGATAATTCTGATGAAAATGACTATTTTTTGTTAATGAACTTTGGGATTCTAAAGGATATGATAACTGAAAGTTGTACTTGTCGTGAATGTGGTGGAGAGTTGATTCTATCGAATGATTTAAAAACACGCCAAGGTTTTGCAAATCAATTAATCTTACACTGCAAGTCTTGTAAAAACAAATCCAGTTATTTCACTTCACCTAAATGTCACCCAAAGGAGAATTCAACAAACAAGTTTTTTGAAATAAATGTGAGATACGTAATGGGTTTTCGAGAAATTGGTAAAGGACATGAAGCCATTAAATGTTTCTCACGAGTTTTGAATATGATTCCACTATCAGAACCTGCTTACCGTAACATCAACGATGAACTCTTCATAGCTTATGAAAAGGCAGCTAACAAGAGTATTTAATCCGCCCTAATTTTGTTGACCTAAGCAAAGACGAACTATTGAGAAAAGTAACACATGGCCAAACGCAGAATTCGAACGAGGCATTAAATAACATCATATGGAATAAAGTACCGAAGACCACATTTGTTGAAAGACCAGTGATTGAATTAGGAGTAAACTCAGCAATACTTGAATTTAACCAAGGGGCATTTGGTGTTGCTGGTGTCTTTAAAGCCTTTAGATTCAAGCCAGGTGTAAATTTTGTGACTGGTTCCAAAAAGAGAGACAGGAAAAGCGTGAACTCAATGGAAAACAAGTCGACCGAGGAGACTAAAAAGAGAAGGAAAAGACTCAGAGCTGTTAAAAAGGGACTTGGGGACATTGAAAAAGATAAAGAGGGTGGGGAAGCTTATGTGCCAGGAGGAGGGTTTGATTGATTTTTATTTTTTTTATTAGAAAACAATCTTTTTCTTATTTTACTCAAAATGTGAATTTTACGCTAACTAACAATGCTTGATGCACGATATCTTCGGACCTAGTTGCTCAAATTAGATGAAATTTTCAGGAAATGTTCATTATTACAGTACCAGTTGGATGAACCTCAATTATTACAATTGCCTTTGTCATTGTGGAGTTATGATACTAAATACTTTTCACAAAATTCATTTTTCGGAAAACTTTTGTGTCAATTTACATGAAGTCAGAACGAAACGTGTAAAACTTTTCATTTTGGTTTAGCCCAATTATACATATGTCATGGGTGTATGTGCAAAAAATTGAGGCAGTAGCATTTGTAGATTGGAAGTAATGATGTTTTAAAGTTTATACTAATTTTGTACCTTTTTATGCATGTTTTGAGCATTTTTGGGCAAAAAAAGATTTTTTTTCAAGAAAATTGTATTTCCTTATGAAAATAAGCCATTTCCCATGAGTTTTATTTGATTTCATTCATTGTAGCATACTTCTAAAAAAACTGTATAGGAACCACCTTAATTGCTCTGATGAACTGGAGGCATTTTGAGCATTGTTATTAAGGAAAGCAACAGAGTTTTTCTGCTTTGCACAATGATGCAAAGCAATGAAAAAACAATAGAAATTTGATAACAACGTGTTGATGCATTATAGTCCAAACAAGCTTACATTATCTTTCTTCTCTATATAACTCTGTGTTCCATCATAATTAATAATCTTATCCTATTAATGATCTTAATTAATAAAAATCTTTAGCCTGACGTTTTCAACAACCATCTTCCGGTGTCATTTGAGCGTATTTTGCTTATCTGTTTAGAATAAGGAAAATGTTTTAAGATCGTATAATACTGTTTTTTCCTACTTTAAATATCCTGGCGTTTCTTTCGTAACTTCTTTCGTAAAAGTGTTTTTAATGAGTCTATTTTGGGACGCACTTAATTTTTATGTGGTATTTGCAAGGTTTTTTAAAAAGGTTTTCTAAAAACAAGAAAAGTTATGAAACACAGCGGTTCGTTTAAAAGATTAATATAAAAGTGGTAAATTATCCATATATCACTTCCGCTGCCAAAGTTATCTGATGAAAGTTAACCACCAGACACTCAATCAATGTGTTTCATGTCGCATCCTTTTCTCTCTGAGACAATAGCAACAATAAAAATGTTGTGGTTTTTGTCAAGGGATCGAAATAATTATGTTGAGATATAAAGCGGGTGTCGAGTTAGAAATGTCGAGATAATAGCGGGGGGAATTTCCATTCAAAAACGTCTAAACTGACGGGACCGAAGTATTTAAAAATATTGTTTGTTTGTTTGTTTGTTTTTTAACAAGCTGTAAACAACCTGAAAGGAAATATGTTCCTTATTTTCTTTTTAAAAAAACTTTTTTTTTTAAACCTTTATGACCAGTTCTATCCACATTTTTTACAATCTAACTACTCGATTTCACACACTATGTCTGTCGGGCGTATGGCACCGTGGGTTGAGATGTCCCCCACAAAGAGTCACGCTTTCGAATTTTGAATTTTAAAACTGATCGTAAGTTCCTATGCAGACATAAAACAGTCAATGAGTATTTTTGGGACAAGTTCTTCTAACTTTTCATTAATACTACTAACTTTCGTTCTTTTGTTGGGACAGATTTTGTAAGCTGTGTTAGCACTCGTCTTTTTCACTTGCACAAATTTCTCAATGTATGTCAAAGTATATCTTTCAATAGATTTACAGCTATTATTCCAAATATGTACCATAAAGGTATTGAAAGTTCAACTATTCCTCCTTTCCAGTCAGGAATTATTCGAAAAATCTAACTAATTTTTCGGAGACAATGGATTTCTTGTATTAGGACTGCAAGGTTCGTAAAATTAGTATAAGTACAATCGTATAAGAATAATCTATGTCTAATATCAGTTTAGGTTGAAAATAATGTTTTTTTGCAGTGCTGAGTGTAAGCCATCTAATAACTAGCATAATTACGAGGTTTGAAAAGTACAAAATATGACCTATCCGGATTAAGTGATCATTGCTTCCTGGTGCAACCCATTTTCGTAGATTGTACCTCTCCAATTGAAACAGAATACTGGACTTTGTCTACCTAGCGGGCACAAACACGTCGTAATGACGTCGCAGATACGTCTTTTCAAGGCGTCCCTAAGACGTCGCGAAATGGTCGCGAAGTGGGAATCTCAAAAGACGTCCCAATCACATCTTCACCGAGACATCTCGATGACATCCCAATGACATCGTTACGACGTTGCAGGATTATGAAATTTACTCGTTCATCTTCGTAAAGATCACAAACTGATCATATTGTATGAGATCGTTTCGATACGACGAATCTTTACAGAGTTATAGTCGAAAAATGTCATTGGTCCTGTTCCCAAATAAAGTTATGCCGAAACTTTTCATCACCCGCAGAATCGCAGACCCCAGTAGTAGAATTTTTGATAGACCGCAAGTGGACCCGAACTCGGAAAATTTTTATTTCAAAGAATAATGACTATACATTGGATTCAAAAAATATATCGCAGTTCTTGAAGGATCCAATTAATTTTTATAAATTTTATATCGATGGAATCCGTATTTTTTGTCTTTCTGATAATGTTTTTTTGTAGGAAATGGAAAAGTAGAAGAAGAGAAAGTCGAAAAATAAGTTTGAAAAAAATCATTAAATTCTTAGCGATCAATTAAGACATAAAGCTAACAACCGCATCTTTATTTGCAGAATGTCCATTATTAGGGACTGGTTATATGGAAGAAATTGTCCCGCTTAGCCCCGAGACGAGACGTTTTAACGAGATCTCGTTATTGCATTCATTTCTTTTGTTTTATCAGATTTGGGTTATATGATAAAAAATCATACCGCTTAAACGGGATCTCGCTTGCAGAGAAGCGGGATCTCGCCTAGCCGGGACGTTTTTTGCTCATATGTTATATGAGACGGGACGATTTTAGATTTTATTTGATATCAGCCGCATCCGTATGATAAATATAAGTTTCAAAGCAAGCTTTATAGATGACGGATAAAATTCTGTCTCGCTTTGCCGGAATGGTTTTTTTCATGTGACCTCGGGACAAAGAACACCCATAAAAAATTTTTGTTCCGGCTAAGCGGGATAATTTCTTCATAGTTTCTAATATTTTAGTTGACAATACTTTTATTTATATTATGATTTTATTTTGACTGCAGCGTTATGTGAACTATATAAACCATGAATGTTTCTTATAACAGGAAATAAATTCTCTTATCATTTGTGTTGAATGAGACGTAAGAAAGTAACTGGGAGTTCTTTGTCTTTGAGTTCTTTAGTACAGTGTCATATTTGTTCAGGTTCTTGTCAACATTTTCTCAGCTGTTACTGCTGGAGATATCAATGGTCACGAAAGATCAGAGGGTGGTGAAATTTCTTATGCATTCAAACAGAAATGAAAAGAAATTAAAGGGTTTCTGCTTGATTTTTGCGGATGGAATAACCCCACCTTGTTCTTAGGGTCTAAATTCTTCTCAGTTTCTAAGCACTGACTGTATAACAAAAGGAACTTTGGACTCCCATCCGTATTGGAAGGCGGTACTTCTGCCCACCGACTTGCAACTAGCAGATGGCATACTGCCAGAGATACGTAGACAATGATTGGCTTAGACTGACTAAACTAAAAGTCACATGACTCTAATATTAAAAGTAGATAGTATTGCTGTAACTTGCCCGAAGGCCATCCAGTGTGCAGTCAGTCGATTGCTCCTAATGGGCTGATACGCTGCTTTCAAAGTATATCGGAGTGGAGTATCGAGATACGACATGACTGAACTCGA
Source organism: Turritopsis dohrnii (assembly GCA_027922465.2). NCBI lineage: Eukaryota > Metazoa > Cnidaria > Hydrozoa > Anthoathecata > Oceaniidae > Turritopsis > Turritopsis dohrnii. Next base: position 202,100 of record BQMF02000027.1, read on the forward strand.
ACACGGGTCGCATCAGTGATTGCAATCAAAGGTGCTAACCACTACGCCATCGCTGCACTTAAGTAGTTAAAATCATCCACATTACCGTCACTCACATCAATTGTTCTTTTCAAACCTTGTAAAGCTTCTTTTTCAATGCAACAGTTCAAATGCTACCGGTTTTCAAAGCATCATTTCAGAGGATGACAAGACCGCTCAAAAATGATATATTGTATTTTTTTGTTGATATATTCTTTGCTATTTTATTGAAAAACGTTCTATATTTTTATGGGTATCGTGGGTTTCAGTATCAAAAACATACAAAAAAAGGAGTAAACATGTATAGAAGAAGATTAGTGAATCCAGCTGTCCCAACAACCGGCACAATTGTTCAAAAATCTCTGCGAAGGAGTGCATTTCTATAGAAATATACACACAATTTCAATAAAAGTGCTCTCCATCGCAGTGATTTTTGACGATGATTAAACTCTAAAATAGGTTAAAGTTAATACCATTCACATTCTCACAAAAGCTTTAAGATGGCGGCCAATGTCTCTTTTGGAGCAAACTACAGTGGAATCTCTATAAGACGGACACACCATAAAGCGGACAGTAAACCCAGGAACGGATGTATTCCCGGTCAAACTCTGATAAATCCCTATAAAGCGGACAAATATAAAGCGGAGATTACGTAAAGCGGACGGGTTTTTCAGGAACGAAATGTCATTTTCCCTTGAAAATACTCTCTCAGAATAGTCACTTTTATTTATTTTATTTATTTCAAGCATTTATCTATTTTGTTTGAGAGCGCATCAGCACACTTCTCGACGCTCTTCTCCAGCCAATGCACTGCATTTTTTGGGCAACTCTAGACCGAATTTCTAAGAGTATAGAAGAACTGCACTTGCGAAACAAAAAGCAACAATCCATTAAGGACTTTCTTTTGTAAACGGGACGATTTTTGTTTTTTTCTTTCCAAAAAGATGTGTCCACTCATTGTCTGTTGAACCTTCTGTTGTATTCCCAACCTCATCCCCAAGTTCTCTTAAGAAGAAGAAGCCAAGAAACCCTAGGGGAGAGGCTGTTCCAAGACCCTCTTTTATGCAGTGTAGTGTTGTTCTTATGTACCAATGCATGACTAACTTTTCTAGTACTAAGGAAGTGTCCATAAATTTGTCCAAAAATAGATTTTAGAAGTTTTATTGGAACTTTCTATAAAGCGGACACTTCCGTAAAGCGGACACTTTTTTTTCAGGAACGAATGGTGTCCGCTTTATAGAGATTTCACTGTATGACTGATAAAGCTCGACGCTTCTTCACCGGCGAACCTTAATAAGATGATGTTACTCGACGAATGAAAATTCGACAAAAATTCAAAATTCAAAATGAAAAACGACTCTACATTTCAGTTTCTTTGCTTGCTCACCTCTATTCCCGGCATTTTTCTCCGTGCCAAAAAACAGACTTCTCTCCTGTTGTCCTGCACTCAAAACCACTATAAAGTTCATGAAGTTTTTTTTGTTATGCATCAAAACAGTGTGCTTCGCTTGTCTACTATCATCTGAATCAACCCATACCTACTCAGTATTGGGTTTCGATCATATAATTCTCTCTTCTTTTCGGGGTGATAGGGCAGTCACCAGAAGAAAAAAGTTCAAGGAGTTTCGAGTGTTTTCTCTAAGTTGGAAGTCTGGGAATGAGGGTTTTAAAGTTGTCGAAACCCAAGTTTTGGATGATAGACAGATTCAAGATGTCGTCATACAAAGTGAAATCGAGTTTCCCAAAACTGATAATATTTAGCTAACTATATGATACTGTAATTCATGTTTATTGAGGCTAACCAAATATATATTTGAGGGTTTGGCAAAACCTGTCTAAGACCTTGGTAAAATTAGATTAGCGTTTACATAAAAAGGGGGAATTATTATTTGGAACCACCTTTTTTTAACTCCCATGTATTTGGTGACACTGTGTTTCAACAGAGCATTTCCTCTTTAATTCTTACTTGTCAAGGTACCTGCTAGAGACTACCAAACAAATTACTGAAGCTATATATGTTACAAAAGTTTGTTTTAAAGGGATCTGCATCTGTTGTTTTAAATGCAATCAATAAGAGAAGGCTCTGTGCATTTTACAAAATACGATATTGTATACTGAAAAACTTCAAAACACATGGGTTTGTAGAGAACTGAGATAACAAATTACAAGTTTCCAAGCAGTGGTTGGTGATAATATTAGAAAACAGCCTAGAAGGATAAAAAGTTTGTCTCTGCTTTAGTAGAAAACACAACACACATTTGTAGCAGTTAGCAAGTCTTTTTATCTTGTTTACATGAATGAATAAGTACAGTGTGTTCTTTTTATAAGAATTACATAAATTGGACCAAGCCCATATGATTCTTAGATTCTTCAAAAATAAATATTCAAATATTCTTACATGATTCTTAAATTTCTCTTGAAAAGGAATAGTGTTTAATGGAGTGGAGCAGAAGAATAATTGCTTGAAAGTTTAAGATCATATAATTTTCAGTGTTCAATTTCACAATTCATTTATTTAGTCTTTTCTCGTATTTTTGTATCTTTTTTAGTCAAATAAATCAAATTCGTTCGAATCGCAACATTTTAGATTTCAAGTTGTTCAATTTGTCCTGAGCCTGAGGGTGATTCTTAGAATATTCTTAAATTTTGATGAATTTGAGCCTCGTGATTCTTATAAGAAACACGAACAAAAACTGTTTAAAAAAACATACTTACCGTAAATGATCGATTAAGCCCCCTGGGGCTTATTTGTCAAAATGGGTTTTGGGGGAGGGGGCTTATTCGGGAGGCGGGTTAAATGGGAGGGGGGCTTATAAAATTATGCAAAAATCTAGTGTGCTAAAAATAAAAACAACTATTTTAACACAACATATTTTTCTAAAAGTATAATAAAAACAAACACTAATCGATCTCAATATCACTATCGCCTTCTTCGTCCTCGTCTACGATCGTCTCTAAGGGAGCCGCATCAGTCATTTCTTCGGCATCTGGGATAAATGGGTTGTCTTTCGTCTCGTTTACCAGTTGTATTTGTTCATTGAGCATTGCAAGACCAGCCTGACAGGGTTGATGCCCCTTGAAACAATGGATCTCTTTATCCTTGCTCCCATCAGTAGCCGATGTTAAGGCACACGCTTTGAACGATTTACGTATTAATTCAGCTGGCAGCTCCTTCCAGGAATCAAGAATCCAGTTTACAATTGTGCTGCGAGGCAGAGGTTTCATATTCCCGCCATGGGTTATTTGATGAATTCCGACGGTTTCAAGCCATTCATCGTATTTCTCTGTGCAATATGCTTTAAACGGCTTGTTTCAACTAACATCTGGCGCCTGAATATATTTAGTGCAACCTCCAGGGACCAAAACGGTGTCAATCTTTTTAGCTTTAAGAGATGCTCCGACAACTGGCATTAAATGACACTCATATGTATCCCAAGCTAACAATCTGTGTTTAAAGTTAAACTGTCCGAGAACAGTATTTGTCCAACTAACTGTTAGATCGGTATTCATCCATCCGTTTGTTGAGGAAGCTATTATGCACCTATTTCCATATAATACTCTTTCTTCATTTTTTCAACATCACGCTTTCCTCCCTTGAATACAATGAAGGGCTTCAGTTTTGTTCCATCGCCTTTCACAGCCAGTCCAACGGTTACACAACATTTTTCGTGTCCGGTTGTCTTCATACTAACAGTGTTTTTCCCAACAACATCTACTGTTGTGTTTGACACCATATCTGCCCAAATAGGTGTCTCATCAAATGCTATAATATCGGCTGGCTGGTAGGAAAATTTCAATCGTAATCTTCTAACATGTAATATGTACGAGACGATTTTAGCTACTGAAAGATCGAGATCTTTCTGTGCTATGGAGGTTTTTCTTCTTAACGATAAGTTATTTCGTTTCATAAATTTAAAAAGCCAACCATTCGTTGCTTCAAATTTTTCGTCATACCTATCTGGATCTGTACGTTTTAAATCTCCATAGACAATAATTGCTTTCTTCCTGATAAGTTTCCTTGACACACGAAGCATCTTCGTACGATGTTCAACTATATAAAATGCTATTGGCGTTTTTAAATCAACCGATGAAGTAACACTACTGGTTGGACATCTACCAATAGAAATTTATTGTTTACTTACAAACTTTTTAAATGCAGCGCCTGAAAACAAACTTGAAGCATTTGTGGTTGGAAAGAGAAAAAGGGAGGTCGGACTTGTTGTTCCAGCAAAGTATGTTGCTTTAACAGGGAGCAAGATTTTCGTGGGGGCTTATTTGTCAAAATGGGGGATGGGGCTTATTCGGGAGGGGGATTATTTGGGAGTGGGGGTTTAATCGATCATTTAAGGTATGTGGTTTTGGCATGATGGCTTGCTTTATATGTATTTTGGGCATATGTAATAGTGAATCATCAATATATTCAGAGGTGGAAATAGCAGTCAGCTTACAGCGAAAGCCAACTGAAAATACACTTTAGCCAACTGGGAAAAAGTCAAAATTTGATATAAAAAAAGCTGACTATAAATTCGGCCGACTTCAATTTCAAAACGAGAGAAAACACTTTCTTTATTATACTGATTCACTTAGTGCATACCACTTTTATTTTAGAGAGTGATAGATTTTGTTTTTTACTAACGGTCAACTCCTTATTTTTTCCCAATTTGTCGTAAAACCACGTGGAGGTGACAGACACTTTTTACGATTATTAAATTGGGAAACCCGGCGCTGATCGTTTTCATTGGCTAACAAAGGAAAACTCTTAAAATGCACCCATTTGATTGGTTGACGAATTCCAAAAAATTCGATCACTAATAATGGTTTTCATTAATCGTTGTGAATATGACGAAGGAACAGGTCTGTATACATATGAAGGTTTATTATTACTACTTTAACCACTTTCATAAATAGCGAAGTATCTTCTGAAATCAAATGTCTTAAATCTAACCTCCAGAATTCAGATTTAACATTGGTAATTGTTTAATCATTCACTAGTTATCTGTATAAAACATTTTGTTTTGTTATAATTCAGTTGTTTTTGTTCACATTTGGTTTGTTGTAAATAGTAGATTCTCTTTGGTGGTTGACCTTCATGGTGTTCAAGCTGCTCCTATGATGATAATGTCCCTGGTGTCCTGCCAAATTGGGTTCTTATTGATATAGGTCGCTGCTAGAAACAAAAATGAAAATTTAGTTACTAATAGTACAACCCTTTTAATTAGGATTTTTTTTCCAACGGCAACATTTTGCCGTCGTGATATGATGATCTTTTTGGACACGTCGGCAAATATGTTTTTCACGTCGGCAAAATTGTTTTTATTAAATATGCCTTTCCACTCGTTTTCCTATACGTATCTAAAAGTTAGAGCAATCGGCGCACTCCCGCTCGCTTTTCGATAATCCTCGTGAAATTTTATCGAAAATCATGATGGATGTCATAGACTAGGTTAAACAAAAAATTTGTCAAGTAAGTTTCTTAATCAGAAATACTTCTCGTGGTTAAAAATAAAACATTTTTGCAAACGTCAAGGAAACAATTGAATAAAAGAATACTAGCAAGTAAAATAACTTTATCTTTTAAATGTACATAAAAGAAGTTTTAAAATGTGTCATAAAGTTTGTTTTTTTTCTATTTTCTTAATTTCTTATTCATCATCGGAATCTGTCTCAGACCATCGCGATTCATCACTCGAGATGTCAGAAAGATCAATCGGTTCCTGCTGTTGGTTTTCGCTAGTTTCGCCACTCTGCTCGTCATCATCACTAAGTTGAACTATTCCAGGAAGGATTTTCTTCTTTGTTCTTCTCCTGTGATGAAATGCGCTGCCATCAGGTCTACGAGCTCTTTTTCAGACTTCACCATTTGGGTACTGGCTCAAAAACATGTCAACCACTTTATCATATCTCAATGGTTTGAATTTTTGGTCACCACGAATACGTAAGATAGCTTCTTGGGTTTCATTTTTCAATAAAAATCTAAAATGGAAATGAGATCAATTCTAAAAGTTATCACACTACTTTATCTTATAACAAAATATAATAACATAATAAATATTAATTTTACCCATCACTTGTCATGATTTTTATAAATCCAGAGAACACCCTCTCTACCTCTGCATTAGAAATCGGTAATACTAAGCATATATCTACCAGTTGAAGAAGGTTATGGATTTGAAGCTTCTGCTTCAGTGCTTAGCTTCCAATGGCGACTTAAAATGAATGGCGATTTGATCACATGCTTCTTTTATTTCTTGTTTTTGTACAATTGTGAATCCAAAAGAATTGCAGCACTCAAAAGCATTGGATCTTCAGAAAGGAAAGCTAATCGATCATTAAGAGATGTTTGCAAATCTTCCAGAACATTTAAGATTTCATCTTTGTTTTTTTGTAAAGCATTTTCAAGATTGTTGTTGCTAAGGGTATATAAGGCCTCATCAAATTCAATCTTGGGAAGAAAATTAATGTTTAACGTTGGAAAGAGTGATTCATTTTTCAGGGCATCAATTCCATCCTCTTCAAGCTTTGATTTTAATTGTCCAATTTTCTTCAAGGTTACATTGATAGCTGTAATTGCTTCAGGTAGAATTAAGGATATTTTTTCCATGATCAAGGACGTGGGTTTTATCAAACGAATAACATCAATTTTGATAGCTTGGAAAACAAGAATAACTAAGTCACTACAATCACTTAACACCCCTTCTAGCCTGGGACCTTCTTTCTTCATTGTTGCGTTGTAGGGATCCGAAATCTGGTTGTTTAGGTAGCCAAGTAAACAAGCTAAATTTGATAAAAATGAATCTAAAGCATCGGATTGATGTGCAACCCAACGAGTACGGCCTGGGCGTTTGTAATGACGATACGATTCGCCAACCATAATGATGATTTATTGAATGTGTCATGAACAGCCAATTCTAATTTATGATTAAGGCAAAGAACTAAACATAAATGATCTCCAACATTTTTCTTTTCAAGCCTGTACACAGCTTTGTTAGTTCCATCAGAACCAAGCCCAATTTCACGTTCACAGTGATTGAAAGAAAACTTTGCTTTTTTGATTGCATTGTCTAAAGACTACTTTAATCCAGGGGCATCCGCATCCTCTGGTTGCTCAAGCGATAAAACATCGAAGCAAAGCTTACCATTCTCACATGTTTTAATGACGTAAACTTCTTTTTCATCCATAGTTTTTGCATTGGATGAGCCATCAAACAGCACACTAAAATAAAGCCTTTCTCCACCACTTAAAGGAGCTGTTATATTTTCTTCGACGATAGATTTTGATAAGTACAATACCATTTCTTTCGCGAATAAATTATGAAGGTAGCCGGTTCCGACGTCTACGTTATAAACATCTTTCTGTAAATGTACCAGATCTTTATAAAAATTAAAGAATGTGCTTACTGGAATTTTTTCACCAATTGCGATTTCTGTGATTTCGATAAATCTCCTGCATGCTCGACGGTAGTTTTTTGCATGCTGGAAGATTGCGCGATCTGTTGGCCTGTGGTAGGAGTCTGTTTTTCTTTAAGACGTTGTACAGCTTTGTTATGAGTATTGGATTTCAAATGACCGCTCGCATTATTCTTTTTCACTGTGGAACTTCCATCGATCTGTTTTTTGACTTGGATTTTCACTTGACCCTGTAACTTGTTCAACTCTTTTGGATTTTCGCTATAAAATTTGCTGCACACCAAACATTTTATTTTCGTAACTTTTGAAGGATCTTCTGGATTATCACAAAAATACTTAAATTCCTTAAAATTCCAACTTTTTGCTATTGACAAATTAACCATGTTTACGTCTTCAGTGTTACAACTGTAGCAAACAACGAAAGGCACGCTCAAACTCAGCAAACAAAAAAGCTGAGGCCCGGTGGGAATTAAAATTATTTCTTTTTATGCTGAAGCAATTTAAATGAATGAAGAAATAAATGAACGTGATGAAAGAAAAAAAACGAATACTGAAAGAAAAAAAACAAATACTGAAAGAAAGAAATGAATGAACGAGTTTGTAAAAGAAAAGAGAACATGTTTTTTTCCTTTGTTTTATTTTTTTAACGGGTTGTTAATTCTAGCGACGGCATATTTTGTTGACGTGAAATGGGCTTTTCTCAAATTACGACGGCAATTACGTTCCCAACGTAAAAAATTTGCACGTGTGCTGGCACGTGCACGTGCGATCGCACGTGTCTCCGGGTAGGGACTGGTTGGTATTTGTCGTGTGCCGTCGTGAAATAAAAGGGTTGTAGTACTAATACAATTTTAATTTATTGAATTTTTGACAATTCCTTTTGTTTGAACTTGCTACATGATACTTTTTATATTAAAGTCTTGAGATTCTTTTGAAAATAAAATTTGAATGGATATACAGTAATTCTGTAATTCAAACATCAAAGGAACTGAATAAATGGTTCAATTTATGGGGGGTTTGAATAAAGGAGGTTCATTCATAAGGAAATGATAAGTGAAGGGACATTAAAATTCGTTCGAATTAGAAAAAGTTCGAAAAATGGAGGTTCGATTTGTAGAGAGTCGACTGTATATAGCAATTAATTGAAAATGAAATTCAAAAGGTTTGTTACTGTGATTTTTGGTAGATTTTTAAAAAAAATGATTTAAAGTACTGATGATGTGCCTTCAACACAAACCCGATATCATTTCAAAAAATGGCAACAGCTGGTGTTGAGACGAATTTGTTTTACTGTCATGAATGTGCTCATGAAGTGTCCCTGAAATTGCCGGTGAGCTAGTTTGTTATAATCCTGTTGTTTTTATATCATTTTGTAAAGGACATTTTAATCTCGAGATATTTTTTCACCAAAATATCAGATCAATAAAATCATGCTTGCTTGTTGGTTTGTGTGTATGGGTAAAACCAGGCTTATTACATACACTAAATAACTACACAGTTTTTATCCGATAGCAAATGTTTATTGTATCAAGGACAATACAACAACATGTCCAACGAACATATCTGTAGACAAACAAATGAGAGCATATAACATACATGAAACATAGGTAGTAAGTAACATATAATCAATGGAACATCCTATACGCCCTCCCAAGCCTTTAGGGTGTGGTGTGTCTGGAACAAACACAAAGGCTGAAAAGTCCAATGTTCACTAGTTATTATAATCTCTTGTTTCTCAAACGGTTTCAGGTAAAGGTTTTTCTTTTAACCCTGATTCGTTATACGGTTGCAGGGCTCTAAGAGATCGAGGCAGGCGGGCTGGCGTGTGCTTAGAGGTTTGTCTTCCTCCACTGTCGGTGCCACAGGAGGTTCAGGTGTCTCTGGACCTGAGCTGTCGCCAAGGTGGTCATCACACGGTTGGGTATTAGTTACTTGGGCTTGGCTGTGTATTCTCTCGAACAGTGAATGGCTTGGGTATTGTCGGAGAAATTTCTTGAGGTGCTGGTGGTAATCTGGGAATATTTTTAGTTTGTGGTGCTGTGGGTGTTGGCAGTGAGATGAGCGGTGACCAGGTACAACAGGAATGTAGTGACGGAGAAATTTTCTGTTGCATAAGGTTACTCTGCCAGATCCATCTACTCTGATAACGTACTGGTCAAATTGACGCACCTCAATGACTATACCAGTCTTGTCCCACTTTGTGGGGTGTGTTCCGGTCTGGTTTTGAATTCGGACACAGTCGCCCACTGACAATGGAGGTAAAAGACCCGTGTATGTGCAGACAGTGTTTCTGCGTCCTGCATGTGGCGGTTTCTGAGGGCCTCTTCTCGGTTATATAGAGTCTTGCCAAGTTTTGTGGGGAAGATACTTTCCAGGGTGAATTGGAATAAAATCACGGATCGGTTGTCCAAAGATACACATGGCGGGGGAGAGTTGTGTGCCCTGTCAAGTGTATTGCGGTGTTGTAGAATAGCACGTTGAAAGGAGTCTGTGTCCAGGCAGCCATCAGGGCCATTGTTGTCGACTATCATACGCTTGATTGTTTTCACGCCTATTTCAGCCCTGGTGTTGCTGTGAGGGAATGCTACGGATGAAAGCTGATGATGAACTCCCCAATTGTGCAAAAATGTTGACGATAGTTCATCACTGATGCCAAATGTTGTGAATGTTTGTCGTAGTTTGCTGATGAGGCCTTTGGACCCGTCATGTGCCTTTTCCACTATTGGCCAGTTGCTGTATCTGTCCACGATTACCAAATAATTGTGTCCAGCTTATTTGAAAAAGTCAGCGCAGATACATTGGAATGGGTATTGGGGTTGTATTGGAGGGGTGGGGGGAGCATTTGGTTGCGATGGGGCGTTACGGTTGCAAGCCGCACAATGTATACGCATGTCACTGATTGCTGAGGTCATGCCCGGCCAGAAGAATCACGCATCCGCTCGGGAGCACATTTGAGAGATGCCTTTATGGGCGGAATGGAGTGCTTGGAGGATTTTGTTACGTAGACTTCGTGGAATGACTATTCGGTCATTAAACAACACCACACTGTCAAAGCTGTTCAATTTGTCTCTGAATTGAAAATACGGCCGCAGTTCAGTTGGAAGATCTGCTTTTGATTCTGGGAACCTATCTTCAATTAGGTCGATTAATTTGACCATTAATTCATCACTGCTAGTCGCCACGGGGATATCATTCCAGGTAATGGAGTTGATGCCCCCGATGGAGTCTTCATCAATAGGGCACACTGCTGGGCTATCTGGTTGTGATCTGATTGTCATGAGGAAGTTATGTGGCATCTTTGGGATACTGGATGAAACCGGGGCTGTGTCATCCGGTAAAGATAGGTGACTGGGTGGTCCGACAGGGTGTTGCGAGAGGGCATCTGCAGCGGTATGACAGATTCCTGGAACGTGGGCTATACGGAATCTGTATTTCAACGTTTTTTCTTTCAAGTTCCGTAGTCGTGGATTTGGAATTGCTTCTAGACTTCTGTCACCAAACACCTTGAGTAGGGGCCTGTGATCGACAGCAACTGTGAGGTCTGGACAGCCAAGGACGAAGTGGCGAGTCTTTTCTAAGGCATCCACAACCGCCAACTTTGATGGGTGCATATCTTGATTCGGCGGACAAGGTGAATCGACTGCCTACCAGAGTGACTTTCCAGCCGAAATGGCAACAGAGCGGCTTTATAGGTGTACAGTTGCAATGTTTTTGCAGAAGCCAAAAGCCGATGCCTTCCTTGCTGAAGTCGGTTGCCAGGCATGTTGGTCTTCTCTTATCAAATGTGTCAACCCCTTTTTCTATTTCCTGTACAATGATGACTTTGGTCTCTTCAAAAAGGGTGTCAAGATTGTCGGTCCATTTGAACACTGAGCTTGGTTTCAGGAGGTCGCAAAAGGGTTTCATTCTGTTTGCTGATGCAAATGCGTAGCGACCTGGTTGACCAATCCGAACCAGCTCCTGACATCTGTAATATTGCGGGGTTTCGGGAACTCTTTGACACTGGGGTTCCTACCGGGACTGGTTCAATGGCGCCGAGTTGAACATCTTGGTCGAGGCCAGCTTTCACCTGTTCTTGCCAGTGGACTGGTACCAGGATCGGTGTGTGATATGCCACGGGTGTGGCGTTGTCTTCAATTAAAAGTCTCATGGGTGGACCTGACATCATTGGCAGTCTTTAGTGTTGGCATAGTTGAAAGTACTGCCCTTGTAGTAGTCCAAAAGCCATTGTTCTAATTTCTCTCTGTTTTCCTCAGTGGTTGGGAAAGGCAGCACCGTTGGAATTGGTGGTGGGTTTTGGCGGGTAGGGCAATTACAGCAGTTTTCCTCAGATGTACTTTTGGTGTGGTCACTGTGCAGAGGTGATGAGTCTACCATGTCTGATTCGACACAGGGAAACGTTTCTGGCACGATTCCCAAATCCTTACAGGCCTCCAAAGATAGAAAAAACTTGTCTGAAGAATTTGTGAAGTACACGATTCGACGAGTTGACCTTTCCTGTCCAGATTCTGTGACCACTGATAGTTGCAATACCAGGGCACCAGCAATCACAACAGAATTTTGATTAGCGGCCCTCATTTTCATGGAGGTCGGGATGAGGTGTGAAATGTTCGATGTGATGGTCCAGTGTTACAGCGTTAGTCAAATACTCTTCATCTGATTCGATGGGACAGAAACATTGAAACACTGTTGTAACTGAGTCATTTTGTTTTGTAGGTGTTTTCTGTTTCTGCTTGGTGGTACGGCATACACTTTCAAAATGATGTTGCAGATTGCATTTAACGCATGTATGGTTAAAGGCAGGACAAAGATTCATGCGTTCTTGTCTTCCACTTCTATGTCCTGTCTTGCCGCAGTGACTGCATAGATATGTTTGAGAGTCGTACTCGCAGTCGATGTTGTACTGACACACACTTGCTTGACCTTTGAGACGTGCGGAGAAAGTCCTTGCTGGTTCATCTCTATCCTGGCACATCTGTTGAAGGTGGAGTCGGGTCACCATTACGTTTTCCTGGCGGACAGCAAACGATTTTATGTGGCCGAGGAGAGTAGTTTCATCGTATGACGTAGGGTTGTTGAAACTCCTCGTCAGGTCTTTGCGTAGGGCTTCGTCACAACATTCTAAGAGTTGTAAAATGATGTCCTCGCCAACGAGATGAGTGGCACGTTTGTATTCAGACCAGCGTTGTGTGAAATACATCCATTCTTCACTGGTCCCCGATGCCTGTGGCCGTAGGCACTGTTGTAGAGGTGGTGGGTGGGTGAGCAGTCCTCTCATGCATGTCGAGGAGCTTCAGGAGAATTTCGGGTGGCGTGGTCAAGGGCCAAGATAAAATCGCATTGTGGTGCGGGACATTTTCAGCCATTTTGATGTTGTATAAATAACTACACAGTTTTTATCCGATAGCAAATGTTTATTGTATCAAGGACAATACAACATGTCCAACGAACATATCTGTAGATGAACAAATGAGAACATATGACATACATGTAACATAGGTAGTAAGTAACATATAATCAATGGAACATCCTATATACACTTTATCTTGATTTGTAGGAGTACACATGCTCGATGTGCAATTCCGGTTTTATAGAAGAGATTTCTGATGATAGTTCAGGAGACAGGTTAGCGGGATTATAAAGTTCAAGTTTATGTAGGAATAACTCACGATCATTCTTTATTTATATACGTAAATCTTTTGCTTTCTGTTTGTATAGAAATGACCCTGCCGTCAGTCCTTCTGTGGAGGAAAATTTACAGGTATGTATTATATAACTAACAGTCGGTGCCAATTTTCCAAAAATCTTGATATAATTAAAAAAGTAAAGCTAGAAACACAACTGCTGTAAATGTTTATAATAGGACTGGTCATTCATGTTTGAACCCATGACTGCACGTGGAAGGAGGCGGCGAGGTATTTGCTTCCCTCTAGCTGTTTTGTTATTTTTCTATGTGAATAGTCTAACATCTTTATGATTGAGAACGAATTTATCTTTGATGGCCTGTTACACAGTAGTTTATTGATCAATGTACTATTTTTGTTACTTCATAATATAAAACAAGTGTGCGATTTTGGCCATGGCAATATATGTATATTAGACACGGTCCTCTGTAGACTTAATCATCAGTGTTGTTTGTTGTTAAGGAAATATGGTGCAAGTTCGGCGTTTTGGTGGTAGTCAAAGTGGTGGTGGGATCATGTTCGAATATGGTGAAAATCCATCAGCATTCCCTATGGACGGGTAAGTTTTTTGTACAGCAGGCATTTCTATTTCAGTTTTCAAGAAGAATATTATGGGAAAGGCAATTTTAAATTTGGGCAAATCATTGTAAAAACTACTTTATGATGAAAATTCATTAATTGCAGTGTTTCATAGTCAGTCATAGATTTGAATAAGCTCATAAATCATCCCAAACATTATTTCACAAGAATCTTTGTCACTGCTATAACGTATGTATATTCATAAGTCGTTATACTATGTCATTATTGCAATGGAGAAATGATGTCATATATACATTAAACACTTTATGTTATCAGCTTTCGTTGTTTTGTGGCATACTCGATACTTTCAATATGAAATTTTCTGTCCATTGTTCACTCTGTATACTGGTTACTGATGTGATCTCCAAAATAAACCACTGTAATGTCAATGGTACAAAGATAAAAACATTGAGGGGTCGGTTACACGTAGGCGGTTTGAAAACTTCCCCGGGGCGAAACTTCAGCCCGGGGTAAATTTTTGTTACGATACATGCAGGTTAAAAACCGGGGTGAAATTCAGCATAAAAGGTGAGTTGCGCACATTTTAAACCTGGTTTGAAAGCAATTTTATGCATACACGTCAAAATCAAGCTCAAGTCGCCCCGGGGTGAATTTCGCCCCTGTCTTATAAACAGGGGTGAAATAAGCCCTGGGGTTGTGTTTCACCCCGGCTATAACGTGTATACAGACAAAGTGATTTCTTCACAGACAGGGTTGAACTCACCCCGGGGTAAAATTCACCCCGGGGCGAAATTGTACGTGTAACCTACCCAGTCTTCTCAATATGTAAATCAGTAGCAGCGTGACAGATTGCGCTGCTAAACTATCCCAAGGCGCGCGATGTCACGCACCTACTTTTTTTCGACTTTCCACTCGAAAACATTTTTGAACAGTTGTTTTAACTTACGCAAGTTTCTCTTTGTGGAAATCCCCCGGTTAAAGAGTAAAGGGAGCTGGAAACTAAGATGCTTTTTAATTTCACTGAATAACACGAAAACGAGTCCTACTGGTACCACATACGTTTTCATATTCTTTCGTTAGCTGTAGAAATGAATTCGTATAACGAAGGATATTTCAAAATTACCTTAGCAACGGTGGTCGTTCTCCCTAGCAACAGCAACTTGGTGAATGGTCACTTAATATACCTATGTTATGTTTCGTTATCAATTGAGCATGAAAACTAATATAATAGGTTGAGCATGTTTTTTACGGTTCCTCCCCCTTACCAGCAAAAATGATTTTTCTTTTTCGAGTTTGAATCCAGTTTTTACGAATATAGACAACACTTAAGGATTATGATATAAACAAAGAATAACATATAAATTTTTTAAAAAGTTAGATCATTAACGAAATACAGACTAACAATGATAGATTATGCAAAACTAATAGTCTTCATCAATATTCATGTCTTCATCTTCAGCTTCAACCTCTTTCTCCTCCCCACTACTTTCCTCTATTTCTTCTGTACTTGAAGGCACTTCATCATCGTCATCGTCACTCCCAGAATCCTCCGTGGTGTTCTTTTTAATTCGTTTTGGTTCATTATCTTCTCCATCTAGTTTTAACTTCCGTTGTTTTTTCATGAATATTTCTACTGCTAGCTGAATTAAATCTTCCTTTTCTTCCTCGCTCCAATTTTTATCGTTACATCTCAGTATTAACAGCATCTCAGTATTAACATGTTTCCTGCCATGTTGATACAAAGTAACGAAATGTACATTCGAAGAATCAAAACTTGTGTTTTGTACAAAATAAAAACGATGTCATTGCATTGAAATCTTCCATCGGAAATTCTATTGAAAAGCCTCATGGTTTCTCCATCGTTGATGCTTTAAGCAGTTCATTCATTTAAACAAGATGATTATGCAATACCACCTGCACGTTTCAAACTAGAAACATGTAGTTCATTATTATTGGTCAGCGCCGCAAGGTAGCTGATCTTTCATTTCCCCGTGTCTGTCAGTCCGTGTGTGTGTAATGTTGCAGTTGTAGGCTGATACCGTGCAGGCTGTCAGAACTTAGACTAATTTAGTCCATGGTTTAATTAAGAAACGTTCATGATTGAGTAGTTACATTTTTTTTTCATGGTAAGTGCGGCGTAAAAATGAAAAATTGGAATGCGAACTTGCCAGAAGAAAGATTCAGCGTTCAAGCCAGTTAGTTTGCGAAATTTTTGGTAAGGAACCAAGAATACATCCAGTCATACGTTTTACATCGAAGCAAAGGAATTCTTATAGTTTCTATAGTAATTCTTTTCGTTTCGTGTATTTTGGGTAACCCTAAGTTATATACTGAATTTTGTGGAGTTTTTTGTGGTGGTGTGTGTTTATTAGTATGCTATGGGTGTGTTGTGTGTGGAGAGGTTAAATGACCTAATGGATATGATAGCTCGGCTGCTTCCAAGGGTCCATATTCTCTTGGATTTACATGTTTTCATTTATTATCATGCCTCGTTTTTTATTATCATTCATGTTTTTTATGAAATAATATTGTTACTTCTGCCTCCTGAACTAAAAGTCAAAGAGAAAGACTGAAAGGGTCAATTTTAATGCGCCACACGTTAAAATGAATTTAATTTTATTGTTTTTTGTTAAAAACCTTGCAGTAAAAGATAATGAGATTCAATACCAACCAACAATGCATATATATTATTTGAGAACCAATTTCGATTAAAATCAACTTCAGCTTCAGATAATACATAACGAAAACGGTTCAACTGTTTAGAAATATCTAGCAAAGTCTAGTCATATTTACATTGCAAATACTATATACTTGACTTCGACTTTCTTGAGTTTCTTTGTGTTTTTGGGTCCTCTAGAGTATTCAAAATAAACGGACAAAAACAGTTTGAAATGTATAATATTTTATTTCCTACGAAAGTGCATGCACATGCTCAGAGGAAAATGACTTGATCAATGGTGTTCTATGATGAAAGTTATTATGTGGCAATTATCAAGTAAACAATGTTAGTGTTTATAAACATTGTAGCACTTGGTAAGTCGTCTACGTTGTTTTTTTGTATTCATCGTTTGCCAGCATAATAATCACAAGTATATATATATCAAGTATATATATATCATTCTATTTATATTCATCTCTGATGCTGAATAACACTTTGTAATTCTGATGATCACAATAACCTGTATTGTCAAAAAATGTACTTACTACTTTAGAAGTAGTAATTTTATAGATGACTGGCATTTTTTTTCTTTCAGGGAGAACAGTTGTCTGAAGTTAGGAACAGAGATAATTGATATCTACTTAAATTTCTGCTGATTTGTTTATATAAATATGACTTATGAATTTAAACACGTTTCAATAACATTTCCTGCTATATAGGTGCTATTTCACAGTCATATGTTGTTATTGGTTGGTATGATTATCATGTAAAGTTTGTTTGTAATTTTATGAAAGTGCATTCCTTTTCTTTTTTTGAAAAGGTAGAGCAGAAACTAATTTGTGATTTTCCATGATTCAAAAGGCAAATTGTGTTTCGATTAACAGGAAATTCATAGTTTTACCCAGTGCTTTATTATTTTTTTGATGTTATTGTTTTGAAAAACTGCCATTATTACAGTCTTAAGTAGCATGTAAGAGCAGGTTACTACTAGAGGATTTTAAAATTAAAAAACTTTAAGTACTAGTAATAACATGGTATTTTCGGGATGATTTGGGATTAGTAGCCCCTCGTTTCATTGAAAAAATTTCAAAATAGCCCTCACTGATTACATTTAGCTTTGACTTGTAAGTGGATACAGCATTTGTTAAAAATTATTAATCTAAAAATTCATTTAATCAATTTTATGAAAGCTATTTATGTCCTACTCACATCAACACAATGATTTTGCCAATATTGTTTTATTACTAAGATCTGATCCCAGCGCTTTTTGTAAACAATTTGCCAATGGTTTCTGATTATGGTAATCAGGACATCTACGTGCATTTCACGAGCATTAGCAAAATTGATCTGCGAAATGTGTACCTGAAAATTTGATACAATTTTTGGATTTGAACTCTATGATGACGAATATTAGACTGCTTGAAATTTGTACATGTTTGAAAGGAAGTCTAGTGTTTATTCCTCTCTTTGGTTAACGTTACTGATCTTTCATTTCTCATCACTAGTCAATCATTCTGTGTGTAATCAGTTCGCAGTTATGTGCGCCCTCTTTAACGCCCTTTTTTGTTATCTTTAAAATTTTTAGTTCAAAATCTGAAACTTAGATTCATAGCATTAATTCTTGAACAATAAGCCTTCAATAATATGTAATAATCTAAGGAATATCGCCATCGCTTTTAATTTCTTAGTTTTCTTTTGCGCTGACCTTAAGGCCCAAGGGCCTCTTGTTTTCATTACACATTATTAGACTCGTTTTAAACGGAGATGAAAGGAACAAAAAAATATTCAGTGATAAAGGCTTTTTTGAAAAGTTTTAAAAGTTTTAACAATGACTATTTACGTGCGCGATTAAAAGCGCGTCTGAGCTAGCTCTAGGAGCGCTATTGCGAGCTCTAGCGCGATCGCGCGCCTCATAATGAGAAGACTGCCTACCCCTGAGTATGCAACTTTTCTTTATTATACAGAATGTTGTTGAAATATTGGACAATATGTAAACAAGTCAAGTTTTCAGAATGAGCTCAAGTGCATTGGACAAATGATATTTTGTTTCTACATTGGTTTTAATGTACTATATGAAAAAACTGGATCCAAGAGACAAATTTTCAAAGACCACATTTTAAAAAAATTACACAGGTTTTGTGTATTTTATGTCACATGACTGGCGTTTGTCGGGTTTTTTTTGCTGTTGTCCATTTATCAAAAGCCAAGAGACCGTGGGTTCGAGGTTGTTACCTGTGGGGTTTCCGATAACTTCTTAATTTGATATATAAAAATAATAATAACAAAATATGGAGAGGATGTAAGTACATATGAAAATAAGAATTTTTACCTTAGACATTATAGAGATCAAACATTGGCTAGTAACTTGTGTAATTCAAAAACTTTCCAGAATCTGCGTCTTGCATGATCACCTACCTTCTTTTTTACTTTGTTTTTTAATTAAAGATCTATCATGCTGACCCAATGTTCAGTTTATAAAGTACCTTGAACACTTCCGAATAATTGGATGGTGATATAGTACAACATGGTTTTAAAGTTATTTAGTAAATTTTTAGTACCAGAGATTTTTTTATTTGTCAAAAGGTGTTGCTTGAGCATTTTTATACTTTTTTTGCAATTTTATCAACATTATTTATTGTGTAGGTTTATTCAACAACTATTTGGAAACTTAGGAGTTCAAGGTAAATTTTGACAGTTTGAAACTAAATCTATTCGGATTTTTCTGAAGTTTTTTGAAGTGCAAAGAGATTTCTTGGAAAATACATTTAATGTTTCTCATTTTTAGTAATGGGAGGTCCCGGTCAGATGTAAGTCAAATCTTTTGTTGTTTCATTGACTTGTTATGCAAGTGAGCTGTCTTGGTGGCAACTGTAAATTTGGTTTGGGACATTGAGATGAAGTTGTTATGCCTGGCTGTGGGAGACCTTCCTTCCTTGGAACTGTCAAATTTTAAAATGAAATTGTTGCTGGTAGATCACACCTGATTTTGTTGCTTTTCTATATCAGGAGAGGGACATTTGGTGACTATGCATGGGGACCTAATGGTTTAGACAACATAATTACACAGGTACCTGCAGTGTTTTTGATATCTATTTCCCACCAAGCACATTTTGTTAAAAAATCTCTGCAGAAGGAGTGCATTTCCATAGAAATATACACGCAATTTCATTGAAAATGCTCTTCGTTGCAGTGACTTCTTGACGATTTTGCCCACTGGGTTGGTTGTTGTTCTTCAATGACGGCAAGATTATATTTTACTAGCTGCTGAATCAACTAGATAATACAGGACCTCCACCAGCCGACAAAAATCAAATCAGATGTTTGCCGGTCGTTAAAATAACCCAACAAGAAGTTGGTAAGTTTTTACACCTACTACTAATCCCTAATCTGTTTCATTACAAGCAACGTTCACAAATTTTAATTCTTGATTCTTTTTGAACCCTTCACCTCAAAGGGAGTGTGGTTTAGCACATGTGTAATGTTTCCTTGGTAAGCTGGTAAAATAACTAAATTTGGTTAACCATGATGGTAATCATATATAATGTTTTTGTCCACTGCTTAGAAAGCTGCAGCTTGATGTTGCCTCTTCACGAAATATTTTGCGCATAAGGGGATCCTCAGGTTTCTTACTTTATAGCTGACCCTCATGTGCATCCAGGGACCACGGAGCAAAATTTTGTTTGGGGGTGGGAGGCTGACTAATTAGGAGCAAGAAAATTTTCTATATTTTAGGTAAAACATTTTCAAAAAACCTTTATTATATGCAAAAATTACTGTTTACAACGAAATTATTGGAGGGCTATAGCCTCTTTAGCTACCCTGCTCCGCGGTCCCTGACATCTTACCCTCATGTATTACGTCCATAATTTTTGCAAGTGTTCAGTTGCATTAAGTTGAGTAAAAAATTCTTAGATAAACGACCATGTCGGTAACTTTTATAGCTTCATTAAAGATAATGAACTAATATATTATGGAGAGCTGAGAGTTGCACTATGATGATGTCAGCAGAAATAGAACAATTATTGGGAAATGGTCTGGGAACGAACAGCTGTTTATTATTAACAAAGCGCTCAAACAAATAAAAAGATGATTGGCTCTCTCGTGGAGATTATCTCACAAGAAAACTGATGACACTTTTTTCTCGACCTTTTTGTCGACTTTAAGTTCGTAAAGAATTTCTTAGAAGTTAACATTTCTGAGTCTCAGTGTAGATTGTAAATATCATGTGCAAATGCTATATCCCCCTCCTACAGTTTCCCAACTTTGACTATTTCTTTCTCAGATGACAAAATCGAATGTGCCGTATGCCGGGAAGAATATCACGTCATGGAAGACGTCAAACGTCTGCCGTGTTCTCATGTTTTTCATCCGACATGTGTCGATCCTTGGTTGGAATTAGTAAGTTTGTTTCATACGTGAAAACATGGTAAAGCATGTCGGTCATGGTTTAATGTGTCACACATTCGCTTCTCTTTCAGCACGACTCTTGTCCGATCTGTCGATGTAATTTGAACGGCGAACGACCAAAGTCGGAAAGCTGACGAATGACTGTCGTGATCTATGAAAATGTTTCAATTACGATTGTAAATCGTTCAAGAGTTTCTCGTCCGCTTTTCAAAATAATTATCTAAATTATTCGAAACGTTCGATTGCGCGTCGCGTCGTTCGATTACTCCCAGTTAACATAGAACTATTTTGTCGTCGTCGCATGTTGTGCGTTTTTGAAATTGAAGAAGAAGCTTTTTCATAAATATTCTTTTTTTAAATAAAATAGCATATTCTTTTTTTATATCGTGGCGATATAATACGTCTATTTTAACGCCCTTCTCGAACACGATAGTTTGGGGCGTAAAATTGAGGCGTGACAGTAGTTTAACAGATGATTATTCTGAGACCGTGTTCATAACGTTTATCATTCTTGGAGTCTTGAATGAATTAAAATTTGTAGTTTCTTGAGTTTCACTGTTGGTACGCTTGTCGTCATTGAGATTCGGGATTATGATTGGCTGAAATTCTTCCAAACCTTTTATGATTGACTGGAATTTTTCCAAACCTCGTCATAATCCCATATGAAATTAAATTGAAGTGTATCAAGTAAGTAGCTGAATTTTTCTAAGCGCACCGACACGATTTTTGCACGAAAATATCACAAAAGTTTTTAGAAAGTATTCCAGTGGTTAAATTTGTTAAAAAATCACTACGAAGGAGTGCATTTCTATAGAAATATGCGCACTATTTCAATAAAAAAAATGCTCTTTATCGCAGTGAATTTTGACGATTTTACCCACTGGGATAGTTATATAGCTGATTTTATCGTTATGTTTGAAATTTATACTTTCTGAGTTATCACTCCTTCGCCAGTCGTCCAGTTCTGATCGATAGACATGAAAGGTTCGTATTAAATGTTGGTTTGCACGCTGCTCTCAGCTATTATAAAAATTTGTATGAGTGCGTTGGTCTAACGAGATACGATCATGTCTTTGTGGTTCAGTCTTTAATGCTTCAAAGTCTCTTATTTTCGTATGAAAGATCAAGGTATCATTTGATAATTCACTTGCTTAACCCAGACAGAAATAATAAAGTTTTGACTACAAACTAGTAGTGATCGAGTCAAACTAGTAGTGATCGAGTCTTGTTAGACAAACCTGCGCATTATATATTCTTTAAATCTCTTAGAATTGCATGGTTTTCGGTTGCCGTCATAATATCTTACCTTGTCCTGTTTAAAATTGATGATCAGAAAATATACACATTCACATTTTGCGCGTTTTCATATTTATTATTTTTCTTAAATTTCCTGTTCCTTTTTTCAGAGTGTTTTCATCTAACAACTTGAAAGCATCTAACTTCTCGGTTAAAGCTTCTTAAATTAGTCTGAAAGAACGAGGCATAGCCTGAACCTAACCCTCACTTACCCCAAACAAATTTTACAAGGTTCACACCATGAAGTTTTGATCCTTTCAAATTGTCAGATGAACTATATGGCAATACCCTGAAGATTGTTTATCTCCAATGATCGCACCTAAAGCTCTGCTGAAAAGACAACGTGAAAGAAAGAGACTTTCCTATTAAAAGTGCATGTGACACAAAGTGAATTTTAATGAGTTGTATACAACTGTGCAAACTATTGGCGTTTTTTGTAAATACTTCACCAAATGAATAAACAATATCGTGTAACTTGCTATATCTAAGAAATGGAAACAGTAATTAAATGAGTGAAAGTTTTAATGAAGTTGAACCAACCGCATGAATAACACGTGGTGGAGGGATAGAGCGCGTGTTGGCGAAGAAAGTTTGTAGACATCAACCAATATTTTACAGCTATATTTGGTAACATTTTTCTGGTTTGTGTGGCCACAGATTACAGCAATCTCTATTAACGCGTGTGTGTTCAAAAAATGTTTTTAAGAACGGGTTGTTGTAATTGCGATAGTTACGATAGTTACGGCAAGTAGGAGGCCGAATAGTTCCCAAAGGAATGATCATTTAAAAAAGCTTTGACGTGTGTTAAAGATAATGAATTTTCATAAAAAGAAATGAGAGTTATAGTGTGTTGTGCCCGCAGGGATATGTAACATATCACTGGTTGTGCCAACAGTGCGAATAATACTTCATCAATAACAAATGGGGTTTGGAACAATCACCTGGTGAATATCAAAATCTCCTTCGTGGAGATTGGTGATGTAAATGTTTTCACGACTATTCAACGCCGAACCCAGGGCTTCTTGCTTTTTCGCTATTGTCGCTGTCATCGAAAAGACGAGAACTTTGGTTTGAGGTTGACGACCTTTCCCAGTCGGCACACGACGTCTCATTTTAATCGCAAAATGGTCGTTTGGTCGTGAGATCATTTTGTGACGTCTGAAAATGGGACGTCGCAATTAGGATCTGATTCAAATACTGCCGTTAAATAGTATACGTCGGGTAACACATTAACATGCTACATATGGAATTTACATTCGTATCGAATTCTTTTCTTGGTCGTGTGAGTGTTGATTTTACGACTTTGTGCCTTTTCGATATAAGGCAAGAGACCCTGTGTTCGAGGTTGGGTTACAACACTTCATTATTATCTTAAACAAAACCCTTGCTCAATTAATTCAGAAAAGAAAAAAAACGTTAGAGAATTCAAATAAACAATCTTGTGTAATATTTTGAAGTTTGCCCGACCAAATGACGAATACGAATGGCAAGTCTTGTACCCAGGGTTTCTTGCCTTTTTGATATCAAAATGTTGAACGAATACTTTGAAAAAATATTTTCCACTACAACCTGGATTATCTATTAGTATTAGTTAAGACTGGGTACGAGAGGTTATCTAAATTATTCTGAAAGGCTGTCATCATGAGTTAAGAATACACTTCGTAGCTATATGTGTGAATTATGTAAAATCTCAATAATAGTTTCTCAGTTTTGTATCAATGTTTTTCTTCGGTTACCGGCAATTTTCGCAATTAACAGAGCTAATTTTTTCTCAATAAACCAAAATCCATAAACTACGAATACTACATAAATTCTGAGATATCAGAGGCATAATATAATACAATGTTGGTTCTGTTTTTGTACTTAAGAGAACTAAAAGGCCAACATTTTATAATTACTTTTTTTATAAGAAGTAGAATCTGCATGAGAGTTGTAAGGTCTCACTTGTCAATCCAATCGCACTTTGTAATCCATTTTGTCACACTTTGCAATCCCTCTTGTGGGAGTTTGTAATCCCTATAGTGAATTTTGATATTTCGCTGGTTTTGAGGGTTTTTTTGTGAACTTTGATAAAGTCAGTCCACGCAAACTTTTTTAATATAATAATTTTAATAATTTAATAATTAACGTTTATTAAATTTCACGATCACGTATTTTGTTCAGATTTTCGTAAAATAATCCACTTGAAATTTCAAGTAAAATCTGCAACTTCAAATGAATAATTTTCCACTTCGATCAAATGATCGAACACTAGGAGCACCACCTAGGGGACTGACGGTCATGTTACTTTGTTTTGAAATTCTAACAGTTTGCAAATTTGTTGAAAAATCACTGCGAAGGAGTGCACTTCTACAGAAATTATACACACTATTTTCATAACAATGCGCTTCATCGTAGTGACTTTTTGGCGATTTTGCTCACAAGGTTGTTTCAATTTTCGTTACGTCATGATTTTCCACTTCCTATTGTCAATTTCGCGAAAATGAATCGAGCCGAAATTTTCATTTTTATAAGTCATTCGTGGAATCTAGTCTATGGAAAACAATTTCAAGTCATGTATTCCTGATATTGAATCTATACAGAAAATTATCGATGTTAAACTAAAGTCTGTTCACCACGTTCATGGCCAAATCGTTATTTTCAGTCTGATAAGCTTTCTCATTAGCACATAAATTAAAAAATATGAAACATAAAAAATACGACCATGTTTTAAAACGGAGGTTCATAAATTTTAATTAAGTATAAAAAACCTCTTCAGGGAAATTGAACGTATGATTCTATAGAAAAGTTGAACATATTTTTTCCATAATTGCTACATTGTCCTTTAAAAAACCTTGTTCTTTTAAATAAGTGTTACATTGAATGTATTACTTACATTTCAAGAAAGCTTATTGTTCTTATATTTTCATCAAAACAACTTATATGCACGATGTGTTAGTATCCTTAAAATATCTACGATGTGTGTTCCAACCTCCAGAAAACTCTAAAAGTTCAGACTTTATTTTGTTAGCTTTATTAGAGTTAGCTTTATTTATAACGATCATTAAAATTTGAAAGGTCACCGAAGCGTTCAGCCGTGTTTATACATGAATGTAGTGAACAAACTTTAATATTTTTTTTTTTTTTTTTAATTAGTCGCTCAATACAAGGTTTAAAACCACTAATGTGTATTGAGGTACAAGGAGGAAAGGTGACGATGGACATTACATTTAAAGTGTTGAAGATTATAATGAGAAGGAAAAACAGACTGGGGTAAAGAATTCCAGAGAGTGGAGGAGCGAGGAATGAAACTTTGTTGGTAAAAATTCTTTGATGATTTTGGGATGCTGACAGTGTGATCATGGCAATTAGATGAATATCTTGTGTTTCGCTTGAAAGTCTTTAATGCAGGGATGAGAGAAGAGAGCTCAGTTGAACATTTTCCGTAAAAGTATTTATAAAAGAGGCAAAGAGATGCCACAGATCTGCGATGGGAGAGTGTGTCAAGTTTACTTGCAAGTTCATCACCTACAGCATTACAGATTCTTTTCTGGATACGATCTAAAAGATTTAGAGAATCAGAGGGTGCACCACCCCAGATATGGCAACAATACTCAATACAAGGTCGAATAGTAGACTTATAGAGATAAAGAATGGCATCAGGGCTGAGGTATGCTCTTGCACGAAGAAGGGAGCCCACCTTCATCGAGGCTGACTTAGCGATTGCCTCAATGTAGGAGCGCCAGGAGAAGTCCTGTGAAAAAGTGATGCCGAGGAGACGAAAGGAGTTGTTTTCTTCCAACTGGGTGCCATTCATGGAAATTGACGGTAAAAAGGGATCTTTAGTATGATTTACAGATAGAAGTTTCGTTTTTGTGGAATTGAATGTGACCAGCCATTTTTCTCCCCACTCAACTATAGATTGCAGATCAAACTCAATTTCGCCTGCCATTTCTACCTGACTGAACAAATCTGATTTTGGAGTACAGGAATAGATGGTTGAATCATCAGCATAGATGGCAAGCTTGGAAATAATGTCATCAGGCAGATCATTGATGAAAAGAAGAAAAAGGGTTGGCCCAAGGACAGAACCTTGGGGAACACCTGCATTGATGGAATGTGTCGATGATGATTGCCCGTCTAAAACAACCTTAAGCCTACGATTACCAAGGAAGGAACGAATCATCTCATAAAAGAGACCCTTAACTCCATATGCAACAAGCTTTTTCAAAAGACCAGTATGCCATACTTTATCAAATGCCTTGGATATGTCAAGAGCAACAGCTCTTGCCTCCCCAGATTTATCTAATGCAGTGTAAATTCTATCAGTTATCACTGTAAGGAGGTCAGCAGTTGAGCGTTGGGAGCGAAAGCCATATTGAGAATCTGAGAAGAGGTTATTAGATTCAAGGTGATTAACAAGAGCATTATTGATAAAGGCCTCAAAAATTTTACTCATAACTGGTAGGAGACTAATGGGTCTGTAATTTCGTGGATTAGATCGATCACCATAATTTTTAAAGACTGGAATTACAGAGGCAAACTTCCAAGATGAAGGAAAGCAAGATTCAGCTATGCACTTGTTATATAGACGAGAAAGTACAGGAGATAATTCAGGTGCACACTTTTGAAATAGGATGACAGGAATTCCATCAGGGCCAGTAGCCTTAGAAGCATCAAGATTTGAAATGATGGAAGATATTTTAGCTGGTGTGATAAAGCAGCTATCCAGTACTTTATTAGTCCTCAAGGGAAATTCTGGAACAGCATGGTCAGAGTCATCAAGAGTAGAGTTAGTACTGAAAATATTAGAGAAGAGTTCAGCTTTATCCTTAGATGATGATAAAACCTCTGGAGCATTGAAAATGGGAGGAATGGATGACCTTTTATTGCTGGTGACACTTTTAATGATGCGCCAAAAATCTCGAGAGCCAATTTTTTGTGAAGAGATACGATTACGAGTTTCTTGTTGATATTTAGACTTTGCATTATTAATGACAGATTTGCAGTGATTTCGTGCTTGGTTGAAAAGAACCTTATTATGAGAAGACTTCTCACGTTGATATTGATGAAAGTAATAAGCCTTAAGGCCGGTTTTCAGTTCATTCGCTGTTGGTCGCACGAATGAGCGATCTGATATTTGATTGGCTGACGCAATCTCATTCGCCTGGTAGTTCAAATCATTTCAACTACTGAGCGAATGAAAAAGCTGTTCGCTCAGCAGCAGTCGCGCCCCCCGGGGACCGCCAGTTGGTGGGCGCAGTCTTTATTAAACCGCCAGAGATTAAACTGGAAACCGGCCTTTAGTCCTGCTCAATACTTTTTTTCCTGTAAAAATTCTCAAATAGCCTGGTAAAATAACAAAAATATTCCAGAATTCCTGGATACTGCCTGGAATTTCTTCAACAAACAATTGTGGACATCCTGAGTTGTTGGCTGGATGATTGTAAAGCGTACGTCAAAACCAACGGTGTCATGTTCAAAACTTTGGCGATAGCAATAGTGTACTAGGTACGAATCATGCACAATAAAAATTCGATATTTTTTTTGTAAACAAAACTGATCTTCTCGGTGTGACGAAATAAATAATACTGAATAACAATCTGTACAGAAACGTTAGAAATAAATCATATAATTAAATCGAGGGTGGAATCCTGGATAAAAAATAGATCGTTAG
This sequence comes from Turritopsis dohrnii, assembly GCA_027922465.2. Classification (NCBI taxonomy): domain Eukaryota; kingdom Metazoa; phylum Cnidaria; class Hydrozoa; order Anthoathecata; family Oceaniidae; genus Turritopsis; species Turritopsis dohrnii. The sequence goes on from BQMF02000027.1 coordinate 229,767, forward strand.
TTTGTGATCAAACTTTTGTTCCCTCCAGGCTAGAGAATAGTCTTGCCTTAGGGGCTGATTACATGATCCCGGTTAGCCAGGATGAAATTTCATTATTCGTTATTCATTTAACAGAATACGAAGCAGTGTCCAAAATTAAGGTCACGATGCAATATGCGTTTATCTTAATCCACCTTGGAGTATTAGCCTCATATCACCCTCCTCAAATACAGCAAAATTTATAAAATTCAACCCATTACATCAAACTAAATTAATTCTTTGTACAGAAATGCAATAATAAAAATAAATATTCAAAACAATAACAATCACCGACATTCTAAAATTCGACAAAAGAAAAAACATCTGCGAAGTATCCTTTACATCCTCAGTGTATTGTTTTTGAAAAATAAATTCATTGTGGATTTTAATTGACAATTTAAAAAGGTTGTACTGTAGCAGTACTTATTACTACTCATTAATTAATAATGGAAACTTAGTTACCAAGAAAATTCGACTTTTTTAACTGGCATTTGACAAGAAAGAATCTATTTTCAACAAAAATATAAAAGATTTAAAATCATTTGTAATCTTTATCCATGTAAAAATTGAAGGACCATTATATTGCACAAATTTTTACCCCATAAAAAATAAGTAACTGGTAACTGGTAACCATAGCTACTGGTTTATTTTAAGGTTAATCATTACTGGTAATGAGCACATGGAGTTTTCGTAATGATAGCACATGTGAACTGATAAAGGCTGTTATTAAAAAACAATGACAGCATCCTTGATAACGAAACGTTTCGTTTCTATGTTCAGACAAAGCCAAAGCCAAAATATTTTCAAAGAAAACGAAAATACTCTTAGAAATATTGCATTATTAATTTTGGATTTACGCATTGTGTATAAATAAACAAGGACGAAAACAAACTTTTTTATAAGAACAATTTTTAACAAATTATCACAACATAAACAAAAACGAACAATTCAGGCTGACCATTCTTATGTCAGTTACTGGTTCTTATAAAAAAGTGATATTCTACTTCAACTAGTAATAGAAATTCCAAGCATTTCGTGGAATTCTTCATTAAGCACTATCATTATAAATATTGTTTTATATTATTATAATAACAAAATATTAAAGAATATCATAGATCCATTCGGAGAAGACAATTCCTATATCTCTTTGAAAAGAAACCTCCAAAAAATGGACTTTATAGATCTTGCATGTGCTTATTCTGAGATAAGGAAAACAGTAACTATCTAATTCACAATGATAATGCTTAGGTGGTGAAAAAAACCACTGCTAAATGTTCATTTCCTTTGGCTGCTTGGTGCACCCAACTCTTCCTCCTCATCATCTTCAGCATATTTCAACATGAAGTGTGTATCTTCTTCGTCAGCTTTTTCCTTTTTGGTATCTTCACGATTGCAGCAGTCAAAGTTGAATCGATCTCCAAACAGCTTCTGTTGAAGATTAAAAGCCCGATTTAAAGCAATGAGACTCGAACAGCCTAACACAATCACAGTTCCAATTACTGCCGGCAATGTTGGCTTAACCTTCATAAGAAGATATTGCAGAATGAATGCATAAATGACATCACAATTCCGTATCAAAACTGCCGGGCCTGCATCCTCGAGCTGTAAAGCTTCACCCATAAACATTAGACCAATAAAAGAAACAAACCCAACTGCAACTATGATCGCCCAATATTCTGGTTGAATTTCTGTTACAACAACTTTTTCTTTGCCAATAGCCATAGCAATAGGGGAAACTAATATACCAAGAGCACTTGGATAAATTATAGTCAATGTAACATCTAATTTTAAGCCGTTAATTTTGTTCAAAATAAAAAACAAGCTTAATGACATAGCAGCAAGCAGCGCAAATGCTGCTCCTTCAATATAACGTGCGCTATACATGGTAGTTGGAACAATAATGTGTGTTTGGTTATCCTTTAAAGTGTTGTGTTGGTGTGTATGAATCGCCGCCACAGAGTAGGAACTTGATATCAAATCAGGTTTTGCAATAAACATTACACCAACAAAACTGACTAAACCACAAACTGTATCAAAACAAGCACAACCTTTTCGAAGAATAAGGAAACTGAAAAACACAGTGAAAACTGGTGCAGTGAATTGAATAACAGTAGCATCTCCAACAGGCATTCTTTCTAAAGCAAGATAAACAAAGATAATAGCCAAAACTTCGGCCACTGCCATGGCCAATAACAAGAACAGATTTCTTTTCTTTTCCCCAAATGGATGGATTTTCCCATAAACCATGAAGCATAATGTGAATACTGCTTGAATCAAACTTCGTACGAATAAAATTTCAAATGAGCTAATCATAACTTTGCTCTTTTTATACACATATTGCACCAATGTGTTTCCAACTGTGAGGAAAAGCCCAGCCGCTGCCATAAGTACCAATCCAGCAATACGCTGATTCTTCACATTGTTCCCAATCGTTTGTGAAATAATGCTAACCATTTTGTCTTCAAAGGAATGATATTCACCTTCGTTTTCTTCTTCTTCGTCGTCGTCGTTCTCCTCTGAAAGTGATGTTTGGTGACGATCTACAATGAAGTGAACTTTTCTACCAACTGACCCTTCATTTGTCATTCCTAGTCATATCAATTACATAAACACCCTCACATTAATTACATTCTTGGTGAGCAGACAAAAAAATCAAAACGTGCTTATGGATTGTGGTTTCAATTTTTATGCGGAAGAGTTTGATGAGTAATGAATTAACGACCACAGAGACGTAACAAAAAGCATCGATGTCCTGTTAGGACATCACCTTCAAATTGTGTTAAAGACTTACAAGAGAAATATAGGGAATCAAACACTAATCTAGCATTTAAAACGTCATTTTAGTATAGAAATCATTTCGTTTCAGTTGTATTTTCCAGAAGGCTAAGTTAAGTTCATGGTCCTGGTTTTGTCACAAACAGGACAGCTGTTTGATCGTCGATCGGCAAAAGTTTTCCGTGTCTTATTTTGTTTTCTTTTTTATCATAACGTAAACGACGACGTGAGGCAAACAAAAGATTCACTTTACTCCTTCGATTTGGAGTCTATTTCACACCGTACTATTGGGAAATGTTTTAAATTTTACTATTACTAATATCATTATCAGATTTGCACGTTCTACACACAACGTGAAAAATAAGAATGGCAGTACTTCTGCTGTTTTGTGATTCATTGACGATGAACATCCTTTACGTCGTCGTCTTCGTTGCCGTCGTACTTTCGTAAGGTGCCTAATGATTGCAGTCAAAATCGTAAGTAGATCAAAGTTTCTAAGAAATAATAGAATAACTAGTTTACTATCTAGATAGATATATTTAAACACATTGCATATCAAAACCCGTGAGCGGAGTATCCACAAATCACCGAATCAAACCATGCTTTTATACGCGATCTTTCCACTGCGCGTGTCCACGTTACAACTACACTGCCATTACTTCTCTCAAATCACAATTTTTATTTAGAAAGAGAATTCTGAATGAATCAACCTTCAATACACCCCCCTGTTAGAAGCAAATGGAAGTTTAGGGCTTGTTTATCTAACAACTTCTGACCAAGCTTACGTTATGTTATGTTATGTAAGTTTGAAAGAACACATCACATGACAAATTTTACACGTTAAACAATGTTTTTTGAAAAGCTATTCTGGTACTTTTCTGTTATTCCCCCGCCAAAATTTTTTCTCTGTAAATTCAAACAGAAAGTGAAAACAAGTGAAATACTACTATAAATACGTCTTCTACTACATCAACTCAAACTAATTAACATTGAGTAAACTGCTCAGTTTGGTGGCCAGTACACCACAATGTCTTCCAAAATCTTGTCGAACAGGTTCAAGTTTCGGTGGCGCTGTCGCCACATCCACTCGCAAAGGTACGAGCCGATGTGTTCCATTATGCCTCTTATTGCGTTCCTTTGCAGATTTCCACGACCTCTCAACATTCTGTGTATGTGCTCCTGTTTGGGGGTCTGTGAAATTGATGGAGTGATTCACTGTTAAATGTGTGTAACCCAATGCTGCGAGTCCGCCATACGCTCTCCAGAGGTCCGACATGATCGTGGTTCCTGGTAGAATGGAGCCTTGTATAATTGGTAGTAATGTTGCAGCACTGCGATCCGGCACTGCAAACATGAAACTTTCACGCGTTGCACGGCACCAACCTCCGAACACCCACTGCTGAGGCAACACTCGACCTTGATGATTCTTACGCTGGGTGAAGAGGCTTTCATCAACCTCAACGATGGTGTTCGGTCCTCCAATGCGAATCGGGTTTTGCAGGATATCATTTGCACAAACTTCCCGTAGATAGTTATTATAGTCGATCCCCTTTGTCTCGCAGCTGTAGAACCATGGGGTGTCCATTGCCACAAATGCGGGGGTTGTGCAGGATGCCACGTTGTTGCAAAAAGTGCACACTTGATGCTTTATCATGAACAATGTTTGAAAGCTCTAGAAGATTCATCGTCACATTTAACCACGTTCAAGAAAATGAACTTTTCGAAAAGTTCTTTTATAATTTTAACAAGAAACAACTAAGTTGTTAAAAGATTTCCGTAACTTAAGCATGACATGCTTGTAATTTTAATTTGATAAAAGATGTTGTTGTGATTACTTTTCATTGTCAAAAATCAACTTTTTTCTAAGGGATTATACACTTCATTATGTATGTATGCTGCTTTCTCTCTCTTTCCATATAAAAGTCCTGTTAAGTACAATAACAAATTTGCAGAGTGAAAATAAATATATACAATGTAAAATTGCTTAATTTATATACATAAAAATTAAAAAAATAAAAATCGTCAAGAACTATTCAATAAGTCGACAGAAGTAAAATTTCAAATTCACTGGGCAATTACGTAATAACTTTTTGATCCTTATGTTCTTCCGTGGTCTAAAATACAGAGCAGTTTTCACACAGCCACAGAGATTTGCTTTATTTGCAACAAACAGAATAAGGCAGGATAGGTGTGACCTTTACTCTGTTGGCTTTCCTTAATATACTGCATCGTGATTGTTCATTTTGCTTTTAAATGACTTATTCAGCCATGGGCAAGGACGTCACTTAATTTTCTTTTCTATTACCAGGGCATAGTTATTAAAAATGATCTCATGAATTTGGTATGGTCTTGTTAATGTTTATTGTTTTGTAGACTGTAAACCAATCGACATCTCGTAACTGCTTCAAAGTGTATCAATTTACTGTTTTTAAATAATGTCTGGATCATCATAGGTACTGACACAAACTCTCTTCAAGATTACATCGTTTCTTTTTTCTTTTATTTTGTTGTCAGCCAAGCAATACATGCAGCATGTAAGAAGACTAGGATGGGAATTCTCTTTTGTGAAAATATCTTAATCCATGATATTTTCATTCAATATCTTGTCTTCCCAATTTATTTGTTTCATATGTCAATGTATACAATTCATAACCATCGATTAAATACAAATCTTGAGATTCGGCATCAGATAAATGAGTCTTCATACACAGTATAATATCAATGTTATGATATTCCTTCTCTTGTTATTATTATCAACAACCTGTATATAAAATTCTCAAAATTCGACTGTAAATCACGTATATTTTGTTATACAAACGATAGTCCTGTCTCTTTACAAGTCACATGCAGTTCTTTAATTATGAAATGATCTGTACGTAAACTTTTCCAACATTTCCAGATAAAAGTACCAAGCACAAAACACAAGCACGACCTTCCACGCGCCACCATATTGTTTTTACATGCTTTCGGTTCAGCTTTAGCCTGTCAACATTTTACATTATCATCACAGCGGAGATATGAAAATCACAGGCTAGAGCATTACCCTGATAGATAGATAGATAGAGAAATAGATACGCCGCCGAAATGAATAAGATTATCCATTCCATGGAAATCTTAATAATAATAGTTTAAAAACAAAATGTTAACATCAGAAAGTAGTGTCTCCACTGATCCGTCTAGACCTATCAAATCGTTTTATAGTACTTTTGGTTTTAAAGAATTCGGAAAGTTGTTTATTTTTAATAAAAAAAATAATGGCGGGGGAATAACAGAAAAGTACCGCTATTCTATCTACTAATAAACCTATAGAAAAAGATTTTACTATTATAATCCTCTCTCTTGTCAACACCACGTTTTACGTTGTGTGTACAAACCAGACAGAATATCTGCTAACCAAAATAAATCGTTGCAATGCAGTAGAATCACAAACTCGAATCCTTGATAACTTGATAAGTTTACCACTAACACTCTCTCATAAAAAAACTATTGACAACTCCAAAATTCGGAATCTGACGAACGTTTTTTATCAATATCGACGCAATGGTCATTTAATCCGTGACAGGAGAGATGTCCTATTCATAATTTACTGGGATCCAGTAACCTTATCAATTAAACAATGAGACGATTAAAAGAGAGTCTCAAGTTGGACCTCATGTTTACATTACTACTTTGACTCCACAAAATTTTACTTGAAGATCCTTGAACATTTGCACGTTTCGTATTCTGATTACATACACAATCTAACGAATCAAATTGTATTTCGTGCAGAACACATTGGCTTCGATAATAAAATACTTTATTATCAACGAAAATTCATGTAAAAACAGTGTACGTCATCATGGATTCACCTATAATCATAAAGTGGGTTTCAGTGAAAACATCACTCGAGTTATACTCCGAGTTGATGAGACATGTTTTTTGAAATCACTGTGAAGGAGTGCATTTCTATTTAGAAATACACACACTATTTCCATAAAAATGCTCTTAACTATTTCGTCCTCTCAAAACTCTTGCAGTAAAAACAACTCTATCTTTGTATTTCATTTTCACTTAAATGAAAAGTTACAAGTTAAATTTCATAAAGTTCTTCCATGAAATTTGTCAACATTTTATCCCTTGTTCATCCAAATCCGATTTTCATTTCAATGTACGCCACAAGTATTGTGCAAACGCACGTGAACCATTGGGTTGACAGCTCACTAACTGACGACACGAGTTCAGAACACATTGAACTGGCTATCCAACACTCGAATTAGAATCGGGAGTATCCACGTTCGAATGTGACAGCTGCTCTTTTTCTCGTTTTCCCTAGAAAGCAAAAACTTGAAAAGCTCTGGTCCCCAGTGAACAAATTTGCTGAAAACTCACTGCGAAGGAGTGCATTTCTATAGAAATTCAATAACAATGCACTTCATCGTACTGACTTTTTGACGATTTTGTCCACTGGACCTATGATGATCACACAGCACCTTCCTCGCGTTATCTCGAGTTTTACGAGAAAACGTTGAAAATATTCGGGCTTGAAATAAAAACGAAAGTTTAAAATGCTGACGATTACGATTACGACTCATACGGTCTTCCATGCACTTGAATACGGTACTGACCAGAAATGGTCTTAAAAGCCATAGAACGCCACCTGATATTAGCCTGCATTCTTACCTGATAGTAGCCTGTATGATAACCGCTCATATACCAAGACATCAGCATATTAGCGAGTGCTTCTTCATCACCCTTTATCACGTTGCCAGGAACAAATGGCGGTGGAGGAAACGGTGGAGGGCGGAGAGACGAATTCAACCGCCCATGCTAGAAAAGAAAGATTACGTCACAGGCTGTTTATGATAAGCTAACTACAACAGAGTGATATTGTTTGGCCAACAAATATTGCTGTTTCTGTTCATTCTTTCAAAACACTGAAATAAGACACATGGTGTTTATAACATTTTCAGAAAGTCTGATCACGAAAACATACCTTAATCCTCACTAAACAAGGCAATAAAAAATTATCCATTCATCTTTTAAATAAAATCTTACCATAACATTCTGCCAATCAGGATACGTCGAGCCAAGAAATGGCGGGAATGATTGTGTGGGGAACGATGAAAACTGAAAATAAAAAGGAATTTGTAATCATAATACCTTCCCATAAATGCTAGCCAATCACATCACCTTATCACAAATTAAGCCAATCACGCCACCTTATCACAAATTTAGCCTAGCCAATCACGCCATCTCATCACAAATTTAGGCAATTGTGGTCACCTTATCACAAATTTTATCTCATAGCATTCCCTCAGGTTAGCCTGGCACTAAACGTCCATGGTGGTTGACAAGCAGTGATCTAGTACTACAAGTTTTTCTTTTAAAAAGGAGAATTGTCTTCGATAGAACTACATAGAACTTTTTATACTGTGATTCCAAAATTTGCAATGGAACCACCATGGATCGCCCCTTGACTACGTTGAAGGACAGGGGAGAAATTTCGCGGCAATTTCTTTTCACAGATTCCTAGACACCACATTAATCGTCGTGGTGGTTAAATTTCGTTGAAATGAAATTAAGTCTTGGATTGGAACATTAAAAAAGAACATAAACTTCCATTTGTCACTTTTCTTTCTGGGCTTGATAAAATCAATAATGCCAAGGAAAGTAATTAACATAAAATTTGGCGATCGACATTGATTGGTTAATTTCGTGGACAACTGAATTTTCGCATTACGCGAGAAGTAAATTTCCCAATACTATCAAAACCGTGAAATAAAGTTCCTTTAAAGTATATCAAACTGTATATGTTTTAATCGTCTTCGTCTCTTCAACTGCACCCAATTGTGTTTTCGTGCATCCATTACCGGCGATGAAAAAACCCTTGCGCAAGATTTTTATGGTACAAAACTACTCACTGAAGGCGGTAGAGGGCAGTTGAAAGATGCGCCCGGACTTGATAGAAACGGATCTCTCCTTGCATCTAAAAAAGATTGAATATTAAACATTTAAAAAACACGAAATGTCAGTAATGAAAATGCGAAACAAATCTCTCCATCCAGACCATCTCACTATAATAATGGCATTACCTGGATGAGTATAGCAGTTAGTTGGTTTTGAACGCAGCTGAGTGAGTAATACATCTTTCCTTAAAAATAAAATCAAATTAAATTCAATCGTTCGTAAGAAAATTAACTCTTTCGACACTCGCCATATTTCTTTATGCTTAAACATTTTATAGAACTTTCATCGATTTCTTTTCGAATGTACTTCTCGATTTCCCACCCCGATAAAAAGAAAGGATCGATCATAGGGCAGATGAGAAGTATACATATTGCCATAAAATACTACAGTTATTCCCATAGACCTTGCCAGAAGTTGTGTTTAAACACTGAATTGTGGCCGAGGTTCATATCTTACTTCGTTCTTATACGATTCATTGTTCCACTGATTACATTATGATCTCTAACATCTCAACAATAATCACATTCCAATAATTAAAAGCAGTCAGAATATTAAAAGCGAGGTTAGAAACGATAACTCGGTCACAATGCATCGTTTAAACAGAAATACCGGAAAAGGTCGATTGAGATATCCCAGGGAATGACTTAAGATCCCAGGGAATGACTTACCTGTGACGATTTTGGATAAAGGTTACCGAGCATCTTGATGAATCTCGAAGAGAATTTATGACAGCTTGCTCATAAGCACCGTAATCATTTGGAGCGTAGCAAATATCACTAACACGCCAATTTGCCTATAGTTAAAAATGAAATATAACAAAAAGGCGGATGGCTTGAACACTTACGGAGGTGTCCCACAATTGCAGAACGACTCTCTACCATTATCATCACAAAATACACAAAATGCATTGATTAGTAATAGCCGAAACTTTTATTATATATATTGAAGACTTTTGCCCAATTTCCAGCACCTTTTTTCTTTATGCAAATTTTTATGGAAATTGAAGAATTTTTGAAATTGGTGCAAAGTAAAGAAACATGGGAAAAGACTGCACTCCTCCACGTGGGAGTAAGTGGGATTTCCATGGGAACAAGATAATAAGTCAAAATTTACGTAAATATAAATACGACATTTATCCTATGAAATATGTACCGTGTCTTTCTTTGTTCTCCTCCCTCCTAAACTTCCTCGACGCTCTCCTCCGTGGCTGTCGGTACTTTGCAGTTCTGATTTTCTTTCGATTGGCCAAAGGTCATCAATATCCACGTCTTCTTCATTCGCGTAATACGAAAACTTGACATGCGCAGTACGAGCCTCAAGAGATAAAATGGTAGCTTCGTAGTACAGTCCGTCTTCGGCATAAAGCGCCATGCAGTGGGATCCAACCTTCCAAGACTTACATAGAAATAAGAATTCACGTCATCAATATAGCTTTGGTGATTGTGAGGACGCATGCGCAATAAGAATAAATCGTGCGGACGCATGCGCGATAAGAATAAATTGCTGTGCTGTGCATTAATTTTATCATCATCATGTCAGATCACATGAGAAAGAGAATCACCGTCACAGGTGTTGATATGTGAACGAGAATCACTGGATGTCTAACTGCTGTCCAAAGGAGTGAGGCCAAAAAAGGAGTTGGAAAGAATTATTTAAAATGGCGAAAAAAGTGTGTGAACCAATGATATATATAAGCGAAGCGCTAGATGTCCGACTACAATTCCCGTAGTGAGGCCAAAAAAAATATTGGCAGCCATTATAAATAGTGGCAAGAGTGAAAACGAAAGTGAATTTTTTTAAACACAAATAGAAAAATAAAACCATGTTTTTAAGTCTTATGTTCCAGTAGATGCACAAATCAATTTCAGAACAGTTGTAGTATCCATTTTATGCGTTTCCGATCGAAAATTATGTGCCAAATGGATAAATGAGCTTTATTTAAGAGAAAGATTCACCAACAAAACATTCCTGTATGTGCAGTAAACACTTTCTCCCAAGAGATTATATACTCTTCAGTTTTGGTGATTCAAAACCATATTGGAAATCTAATGCCATTCCGTCTATCTTCAAATTCCCGATACTACATTCATTAAACGCCACCAAAAGGCCCCAGGAAACTTCCCACAAAAAAGAACTGCAGATTTACTGCTTTCGAACAAATATATTTCAACACAAGACATAGAAAAAAAACTAAATAATATGTATATCTCAATCAATCATAAAATATAAACCAAACTGTGGGCATGGGTAGAAAAACATGATTAGCATAGGACGAGAAAACCATGACTAGACAAAGATAAACTGGATAAATGCTACATAAATAAACCAAGGTAGAAGCTGAGTAAAATGATACAAAACTCAAAATAAATAAACAAATTGGTAGTTGCAAAAATTTCAAATCAAAACAAACCATGCATAAAATATTCTATCAGGAAACATATGGCTCTTCTCAGGTGGACACATGGAAAATTTCATCACATGCATTTATGTTAATGTTTCAACACAGCAACTTCTCGTTGGGAATTGTTTCAATCTTCTCAACATAGTTCTCAAACAAACAACCAATATATTGACAAAATGTGAATTCCCATCTACTACTTTCCCCATTGGAAATTATGACCAATCTTAATTTGTTGTTTGCATATCTTTTGATTCTGCAAATCGATACTGGGAACTAAAGCATCAATATTGCTAACATAGATCGTCAGATTTAATTATGTATGTTGGGCTAATCACAACATTGTCATAGTGAACCACAGGAAACACGCATCCAAGCCAAGGGTTTTGTAAATTTTGGTTTTGTAAACCAGCATCACAACTTTATATTCACTTGCAAAAGAGGTTTATAAATTAGTATTCAGTAATCAGTAATCTGATAGGCCACAGCATCACATGTGATGGAACAGGGGCACATTTTGACAAAAAGTATCAGATTTGTCATCAATAAAAATGCAATTTTGATTTTGAAGATGAGAGCTTGTTTTTATGGCTGACATGCCATATGCTGAAGTTAGCCAAAAACATTTATATACACATCAGTTTCTTCTAGAAGGAACCTACAAAAGACATTGAAACAGCCAAATATAAAAAAGATACTGTGTTCGTTATACTTCCAAACGTAGTTTAATTGGTTAGAATAATATAGACATGAAAATAACGACAGCTGCATAATTTTCAAACTTATTGCCTTTTGTTTTTATAATCGTAGTTCGTATTAAGTTCAACAAGAGCCAGATGGCGCAAAACGGTAGCAGCAAGTTTACTTTTCACGCAAATGCTTTCGAAATTTTACTTTAAGTACTAAAAACTTCTTTACTGGATGTTTTCTAAGATATCTCACTGGTGGAAAACAGGCATTAACGATAAATTCGATGAAAATGATTAATTAGTGTAAATAGGGTCTAACCAAAAACACCAGCAACAATTTATTTAAAGACAAAAGAATTATACATGTGTGAGCTGTGTGTTTTTTTTTATAAGAAATTTTTTCGTAAGAGCTTATGTAGAAAAAAAAAAGTTTGTTTATAATAATAATAATTTCTGACGAAACCAAAATTGAATTCCAACAAATAAACTGCCTTTTTGAACTAGATCTTTGAAAACTTTAATAAACAAACATAGTGTAATAGCTAACAAACCAAACGAGGTAATAAGAAATTTTGAACTAATAAGCTTTACTAACAAGAAAAGCAGCATATCAAGTATATATTTTCAGTTAGCGTAATGAACTAAAAGTCCCATTTTTATGTACGCCTATTTGATTAGAATTCGAATGAATTCTAATTTCGTGGATTAAGTTATAAAATATCAGGTTATGTACTTTTAAAATAAAAGGTAATCTACTTTTAAATGTTCGATATGAAAAAGCTTCCAAATTACGAAGGCTGCGTTCCTTCATTAGAATTTACATTGCGTTTTTGATAGAGTCCCGCAGACTCTAAATCGCAGACTAATTGCCATTTCGGCCGGAGGAGGAGGAGTAGTAGTAGTAGTCCACGGGTGTTTTAATACGGTATTCGCTTTCGCTGCTACCGTAATAACTATTTTTTCATCAAAATAAATAAACATACAAGATCATAACTCATGTTATTGCTAATTCATTCACTTTTTCGCTCATTACACTGCACACTGTTTACATTTTTTGCCACTATTTATAATGGCTGCCAATTTTTTTTTCGGCCTCACTTTTGATAGCGTTTGATAGCGTTTTTACGGGAGTTAGACATCTAGTGAAATATATATATCATTGGTGTGAACAGTGTGGAGAATACGTACGAGAAAGCGAAAAAGATAACAACCACCGGATAATTTGCTGAAAAATCACTGCGGAGGAGTACACAATATTTAAATGAAAATGTTCTTTGCCGCAGTGACGTTTTGACATTTTTTGTAACAATATGAGTTTTGTATGTTTATCTACTTTGCTAAAAATAGTTCTTGAGCTTAAAAAAAGAAAATCATCAAAATTCAAATTTGTTGAAAAATTTCTGTGAAGGAGTGCATTTCTATAGAAATATACACACCATTTCAATAGAAATGCTCTTCATCGCAGCGACTTTTTGACGATTTTGCCCACTGCGTTTCAACATTTTCGAGGTCAAGACTTGATAGCTCTGAAAATACACTATCTTCCTGTACATATGTGTTGAACAGAGAGATATGCGGTATATCATCAAAGTATGATCATGGCTGTGTGAAGCAAAAACGGGTTTTTTATTGCAAACCAAGACTTTATGTATATGCCATCAAACATGAGGGGACTGTCTATGTTTTATCAGTAACAACTTTATTCTTTAAAATACACTCTTTCTTTCTTTCTTTCTTTCTTTCTTTCTTTCTTTCTTTCTTTCTTTCTTTCACATGAATATTCAGAATCGTAAAAAATTTAAGAAAATTGTAAGAATATCGCTCAGACTCAATTTCAGGAAATACATAGTGCTGAAATAATTTTATAGGACTCATAAGCATTTTACTTGTACTTTTTTGTTGTTTATAGTTTTTCTTTGGTTTCCTATATCTACATGTTATAAACTGTTTTCTAATCTAGCAATTAAGAATATGTTTAGGATATTCGAGGCTCAAAATTAAAATTCCCGTAAAGAATATTGAGGCTCATTCAATCTATCAGTATTCTTATCCCAGCGGGCAAATTAGCTAAAAAATCTCTGCGAAGGAGTGCATTTCTACAGAAATATACACATATTTGCGATAAAAATGCTCTTCATCGCAGTGACTTTTTGACGATTTTGCCCACTGGGATAAAAAAAGAAGAAGAGTGTTTTGGGAAACATCCTGAAAACGGTTCACTATTGACACTGCTTGTCCAACTGGCAACTACACAGGCGGCTGGTAATGACAAAACTGTTCTCATAAAACAGTAGAAATGAAGAGTAGAAATGAAGAGTTAAAGCAAATGTTTTCAACTCATCAGAGTATCTTTTCCTCTAAGAGCTCGTGAAAAATTGTGTAGGTTAGAGATAATGTCATGAAGATTTTTAATTTTCTCTTTTCTTCTTCTCAGCTTTCTGATGAAGTTTTTTGAAGTTTATCTTGTTGGTTGTTGGAGTAAGTGAAACCGTTCAAGTGAATTTGAATACAGATGGAATGGAATGAAATTTTAGACGTGGTTTTGAATCCCCCAAACTGAAAAGTACATAGTCTATTTGAAGAAAATGTTCACTGCAAATATAGGAAAGTTTTGCTGAGATGAATTGTTCTCTTCTTTAAAGTATTCATCCTTTCAGCACATAAATCCTGGTTTTCCATTGGAAACATAAGAAAATGAATACTACCTTTCTGAAATCGATTTGTGCATTCATAAGCAACACAAGATTTAACCATGGTTTCATTTTTTTTAAGCAGGTTCACTTTCGTTTTCACTCTTGCCATTATTAACAACAGCCTCCAAGATTTTTTTGGCCTCAGCAATTCGCTAATGTTTATATTTATGATTGGAGATTTTTCCTAATGAGACACTTGCAAGATTTCGAACAAGAAGCTCAGCACTGATTGGTAGGGAAGTGAACCAATCATAAGCAACCATTTCTAAATCTGGCCAATCACAGAAATCTTTTCTTACTTTCTTATTGGATGGCTTTGTTTTCTTCTTTTTCTTTCGTTTCCCACTGCTTGGTCGACCACCGTCATTCACACTAACAAAGAACATGACAGATCGGTGAAACAACTGGAGGAAAACAAAGAGATTCATGTGGAGCTTCAAAATCACCTTTCATCTATTTATTTATTACAACGCAGTGGGCAAAATCGTTACTGCCACGAAGAGCATTTTTATTGACATTGCGTGTATATTTCTATAGAAATGCACCCCTTCGCAGTGATTTTTTAACAAAATGTGCCAACTGGGAATTTATTTCAATCACGCGTTCCAGTGATTATTTTCCATTGAGAATAGGAATCTTATATTATATCAGATTTTTGCAAATGAGCAATCAAACACCATCGAAGTAAGATAAAAGGGTGTTTATTTACAGAACCTACTTTGGCTAAACATTTTGTTAAAAAAAGAAAGGTTACCAAGTATCGGAAGAGAAGGTATAAGGGTTATATATTATATATATATATTTTTTAAATCACTCGCCCCACTCAAGGCCGAAGCCACAACAAGGAGTGGGGTTACATAGTCCGGATGTTCATCATCATAGCGTTAATCTCCCCAGCTAGCCTTCATTTTCCCCGAAATACATCAGGGAATCGAGCTAGTTGCAGTACCTCCAGGAGAAGATATAAGGGTTATATAATAATGTCATCTAAAAGCACTTACTTTTTATTATCAGAGGTAGCTGAGAAGTCATCTCCCTAAAACACAAAATCATGCTAAAAACATTTAAAGTCCTTTGAAGACACGAAAGTACTGAAGTTGATTTCAAAGATGCAAACCAACTGTCTGAGATCCATAAAAGATGAGAAAAAGTTTTTTTTAGAGCTATATACTTTACTCTTGGTGCTATGCTTTACCTGACAAGTTTTATTAATTATTGCATTTTTTTTTTTTTTTTTTGCTTTTATTTGTTGTGACACCACAATACCCTTATATTGGATGATAACTAATGCGCACTAGGCGGCACCAATAAAAACACGGTTACAAGATCGAAAGATGTATACATTACCTTAATCTGGGCTATGGCTTTATCATAAGCTTTAATAAGAGCTGTGTCGTCCCAAATATCCTCGTGAGAATCTGATACCTGAATGAAACACGAGTAAAAAGTAAGTTAAAAAGTAAAGTAAGTTTATTTATTGAAAAGAGAATGACATGAAGGTAAGGGAAAGTTACTAGCAAACTGTCATTTTTCTTCCATACAACACCATCACTTTCCATACAAGCCATGCAACTTCTGTTGTCGCTTTGCTTGATGTACTTTATCAGCTTTGTGTCTCAAACAAAGTCTTGGTCTTTTTTTGTCATATGCTTTGCAGACAAGGTATGAAAAATCAATCAATGTAATAGTAATATCCCAGTGGGCAAAATCGTCAAAAAGGCACTGTGATGAAGAGCAATTTTTAATGAAATAATGTTTACATTTTATTATAGAATTGCATTCCATCGCAGTGATTTTCAACAAATTTGCCCACTCTGATAACACCCTACCTTCACCGAAAAGCGAGAATGAAAATTTATCAAAAGTAAAACTTATTGAAAAGGAGTGCTAATTAAAGAGAATATGGTATATACAGAAAGCATTATAAACAAAGCAATTACATTCAACAATACATTACTTCAACAATAACAATTGTCTGCTAAGAGATTACTGCTTTGTTCTTTATAACACATTTTTTCTGGGGAAGTGTAGGCTGAAGGGAAACTCACAATTACTGCAGAGTCATAGACCATTATTAATAATAATCCTAAAAGAATACCTTCACAGAATAGTGTGAAAAGTGGATCAAAATTTGTACTTCAGTGCTGGGAAATTATTTTTGATAATTTCCAATTTAGTTCTTGCATGTAAATCCTACAATCTTGAATAATCACTCCAAACGTTTTATTGGAGTAAATAAGTTAAACTATATATAAATGGCAAAGAAGACATCCAGAAACATAAATTTTTTGTCAATAAACAAACTGATGGTTTATGTTAATATTTTAAACATTTTAGCATTTTATGTTTTACTATCTTGAAAATGTTCTCAGGAACAAGAGCAAAATTTTGATGAAGTAACACATTGTTTATTGAAAAAAAAAAGACTTCCGGCCATCTCAGAAGTTAATTTCTATATTCCCTAAATGACAATTTTCAAATTGGCTTATTCCTAATTCTTACATTCACCCATTCTATGGTCACACATCCTTTGCTCCTTTTAAGCACCGATGAACAGCTTTTCTTAGAACCAATAAAAGCATGTGTTTAGAAAATGTTTTCTTTTTTGCTTGATATTTTATTTTGAGATCGATCCTTAATAAAGCTACAGAGTCAACCATCTTATTTGTGTCACTGTTGTGAAAAGATTCAGAGAATAGTCCTGAAATCTCATAAAGGAAGTTGAATGATGTAAAACTTCCTTCGATGAGCATTTCATTTATCAAGACGGTTAACCCTATATTCTAACATCTTAAAATGAACTATCTACAACTTACAAGTATAAAATATTTAGCAGAAAAACAAAAGAATGCAACACTCTACTAAAATTCATTTGGCATTACACAAGGTTGATACAAGTTCTCGGTATCAATTCGTCTGTGTCAAACTTCACTGAATGTAACAGTAATATAACTACTTGATGAAGTAGTCGAAAACCAGTCCCATCTATGAGTTCAATGAAACCAGTCCCAAACACAAGCAGCTCAACATAACGCTTGGGAAACAATTTTCTGCTGATTACCCTGTCGAGCAAAATTATTCATCACTTATGTCGATGATACTAGAAGGAGAAGATCTGGCCCTGGGTGTATTAGTAAGCTGTCCCAGAATACCAGCTTGGTCCAAGTACATTGCGGCTGCAATCTGAAAGCAATCAAAAGACAGTTTACATTTATGAAATTTAGAAGGGAAATTAAACACAAAAAATCAGGAGTTCCTTGGTTTTTTGTACTATTTTTGAAAGCAGTACAAAAAAAGTCAGTTGTGAAGTTTTTGAGTTTAGTTTAGTTTGAGTTTAGTGCCACTTTAAGAATGTTTTTGTAATCAAACGTACCCTGTCTTCATGCGGCAGTAGATTATACAGATCAAGACCTGTAGAGTAACAAAAATAAATTAGAATAGCTTTTAAAAAATGAAAACACAATTTTTTTTAAAGGAAAACTTTTATCCCTTTCCCTCTCGTCACACATAGGAGATTTTGGTGTCCAAGTGACACCATTATGGACGTTGTTCTTATAATATTGGATTGACTCAATTATACTGTTCTCATTCAGTTCCTTGACTTGAGGAACCTTATCAATTAAAGTAAAAAGGTTTGGGCAGTGATAAAAGCAGAAAGTTTAGTTTTCTTAAGTAAAGGAAATCACACAAGTGGTAGATCAAGCAGAAATTTGACTGGTTTATGACAAGTCAGAGGATAATTTTCTTGAAAAGAATCGGCAAATATCCTTTTAAAAACATTCTTATCCATAAATTCAATTCACTTCTAAATTCGTGGCTGTGCACAATGAGCACAATAACCAAATGAAATTTAAAACCATACCTTGCAAGTCTGGGTCAGAAAATGGCAAAGAAGAAGATTGTTGTGGTTGTTCAAACGTTGCATAATTAAAATTGCAATGCGGATTTCTAAAACATGAAAACATTTCGCTAGTCAACATACTAAACTCTTTCCACTGATTCAATTCCTTTCTCTATGAGGATTATTTCAATGCTCAAGTTAATCTCTTTGTAGATAATTGTGGTCAACTCACATGCTTGACATTGTCGGAACAGTTGCCGGGGATTTACGGAATTGATAAGAAGGATTGACAGGAACCTCATCATCAGAATCAGAATCGTCAATTGTGATCACCTCGACTTCCTCTTCAGTCGGTTCCTGAGACTGGTACGGTGGTGCTTTTTCTAACTTAGGCATATCAGGAGGTAATTCGTTTGGAGATGTACTAGTAGTAGCAACAGTGGTAAGTGGCGGTGTGTTGACAGATAGCAGCGGTGGTGTTTCTGTTGTAGATTAGAAATTTTGATTTTCATAAACTTTTAGATAAAAATTCTAGTTGTGTTTCAGATGAGAAACTTACTGCAGTCTACCACTTGAGCTTTTTCTTTTACATTGGGCGTAACTGTTTGTGAAAGGGGTTTCGAAGGATCTAAAAACAAGTTTTTCCAATAAAAATTAATTTGTGCTCAACTCAACTTCAAGACTAAAAACAATAACGTTTTTTTTTTTTTGAGTTTGAAAATTTTAGGATTCAACCTTGCACATCGGAGAGGGGTCGCCAAGATCCGTCTTCAAAAAAGACAATATCATCGCAGTGAGGAGATTTTTGGATAATATTTGTGAACATTCTATAAATAAAAAACCCTCAAATAAATAACATTTACACGAGCTTTACTATTATCAGTTTATATCAGATCAAACTGTTCTTACCCATCTTTAAATAGCTGATTGTAATGAGCTTTTTGATCACACACTGGACAGACCCAAGATGGTTTTCTGAAGAATCGACAATATGCAGGGAAATAGAGAGAGTTAAGTAGTAAAATGATAGTAAAGTACTTTAAACTAACTGCTTACTTAAATCACTTACTTAAATAATAATTTTCAAACCACAATTAATCAAAAATGCTTTCATAAGAAAAGCCATGTGTAAAGACAGCAATCAAAATAATTGCTTTTGATAAGTGAAAACTGGAGAGTAAAATACTAAAGACCAGTAAAACAATTTTGAGATTCCAGAAAAAATCATGTCATGGATTGTTTTTGCTTTTTTTAACCCACTCAGCTTGTTCCATTTTTCGGCAATGAACTTTAATAACCTGTTGATCACTGAAAGATATTTTAAACGTAGCAACATAATGAAACTGAAGTTCTCAAAGAATTTTTGCAAGGATAACATTATGACTATGTTTGGGTACGCAATGCAATGATATGTAGTTGTAATTTTGAACAAAGAATAACTTTCTACAGATAAGTGATTTGATAATTCTACTGATTCTACTCTAGGTTTGACACTGTCTTATGTCAGTTAATTTTATCAAACCAGCTGTAATTGTGATTGTTGGTATTTCCTGCCAATACAAACTTATTACCCGCTGGGCAAGTTGGTTATAAATCACTTCGGAAGAGAACATTTCTGTAGAAAAGTCCATTATGTACATGCCATTTCATTGAAAACGCACTTCGTCATAGTGACTTTTTGACGAATTACCTTTCATTTAAACGTATATATGTTTCACCATCAAAACACTGGAGATGATTGCAGTTATTAGCACGACATGGCATTTTCATTTTAGTTCTTGAAATCTACAAAAAAAAAACACCTGTGTCTTTTACCGACTGGTAGCCTTGTGGTAGAGTGCTCACTTCCTGTTCAGGAGTTCGCGGTTCAATCCCCGACCGAGTCATGCCAATGAGGGGCTTTAATACTCTAGGACCCTCATTGATAACAGTACCTTAAGGAACTGAAGAGGCTATCCTGGGTAAACATTCGTAAATAAATAAGTAAAATGAATAACTTTATGATCTATGTTATCTTATAAGCATACTTACAGGACAACAAAGAGAAACCTTGAGACTGGTCAAGGCAATTTCACTATCTGGATCTTGCTTCAATTTTTCTTTTACTACAAATAAAAAGGAAGAATCATTTGAGAAGAAATGTAGGACCAATTTCTAACATCAAGCTTAGTTCATGAGTATTTAGGCTGAAACATCATTTTATTATTCAAGTATAAACAAATGTTATCGTTATGCGTAACTGAAAATTAAACTATCTAGTAAAAATGAGTTTTTGGATTTCTGCGAAAGCAAGAAATACATTACAACCGACTTTGGTTTTTCTTCTTTTTCTTACTGTCCAAACCTAGTGGTTTTTTGAAAATTCATGCGTGCATTTACATGAAACCAAAGCACCATGCCATGCATGTCAGCATGAAGAAACCCTTTTAGATTTACATGATTTTAAAGATTTTTGATTTTAAAGATGAAAAACGAAAATATTAAGAAGAAACTTTTAATTATCTTGAACTGTAATCGTTCTTTTCTAATTAAAACATTTTGTAAACAGAAGCGTAAAAATGGTATATATATTGGTTTGTTTTTAATTGAAACATGTGTTAAGATTCTGTAAGCTTGTCTAAAAACACAAAATCTTTGTTTGTTTCTGTTATGCTTTTTAACCTTGGCTACTTAACCCTTTCGCAGCGAACATCTTTTTCGAAAATTTCACGTTTTTTTGACATGCCTTACGTTTTTCATTTTATCTCAAGAACTAAAAGAGATAGACCCTATAAAGTATATATATTCTGAAAGCTTATTTGTTGAGGAATTAAAATATCAATATTTAAATTTTTTCTGGTTGCCATGGTAACCAGGCTAGGCCATTGAATACTTGATAAAATTATAAAATAACAGAAAAAAAATTGAAAATTTGACTTTGACATGAAATGTAATTTTGAAGAACTTCTTGAATGACTTAAAACTATGATAAATACAAAGCTAAACATAAAACAAGTTTCCTAAAAAAAAAAATCATGGAAAAACCTTTTTCCGTTCTCTCACAATCCACAATTGAAAAACAAACAGGAAATTGAAAATTTTGGGCAAATTTTCAAAAAATTACTTCTTCTTAACACATGAAACAACAAGCCCATTAGAATACAACCAACTCTTTAGAAGTTACAAAACTAATGTCAACGAAGTCAATAATGTCACTGAAAACAATTTTTGACAAAAAATTCAAAATGGCGGACAAGCTGTGAGAAATTCAAAAGGCTGGAAAAAAAGTAAAATTATATCTATTATATGTAACTATATTTTACTTCTCGTGTGAAAGTCCTTGAAACAACTGGAACATATGTACAGATCACATTTAGGGCAATAATTGTTTGTTCTTGTATCTCTTCTTTTGTTAGTACCAGGTTTCTTTTTGTACGCACAACCTGAGCACTTTCGCCGGTTCTCACTTCTTTCTGAAAAGTGTTTGCCGACAAGACGATTTGAAGCTGATTTGGAGCGACGTGACATAGGCTTTCTCTCAGCTGTTGAAATGGATTTGCTTTCTAATTCAGCCTCTATTTTGTCAAGGAAAGGCTGGACAAGCTCATGAACCAGCATCATTCTAAACTTCTTGTGAGCTTGGCGTTTCTTTGAAAAATCCGGATTTTTCAGGAAGTACAGGCACATAGCATTCACAATACATAACTCTAGTAAACGGAAGAACACTTTTTTCCACCATTTAGTAGACTTTCGACCCAAAGCATAATAAGACAAATATTGGTCACATTTATCGACTCCCCCCATAAAGATGTTATATTGATAAATCATCTCCGGCTTCATAACATCACTTTGGTGCCGTGTGATAATACGCTCGCCCGAATCATGTATCGTTGATAGCGCAAAGACGTCGCGCTTGTCTTTCCAGTGGACTGCAAGGACATCATTTGATGATAGATAAAGGCAGTCTCCAACCTTCAACTTGTCACTGACAAACCAATTTGGAAGCTGCGCTCGATTCGTTCTAAGGGTTCCACAAGCATAAATATTTTCTTCAGATAACTTCTTCATCAATGAAAGGCTCGTGTAGAAATTATCGAAATACAAATGGTGATGTACGCCACGGTATTGTTGCATCAGGTCCATGACCACTCGTTCTGTCAAACCTTTTTCAGAGGATCCAGCTTCAGCACCAGTATAGATTTGAAACTGCAAGCAATACCCAGATCTAGCCTCACAAAGTGCCCAAACTTTGATCCCAAATTTTTTTGGTTTCTTGGGCATGTACTGGATAAAGCTGATTCGCGACTTGGTGCCGATCATTTGCTCATCTATCGACAGTTCCCTTTCAGGCATATACATTTGACAAAATGTATTATTCAAAGTTATATGCAGTTTCCCAAGTTTATACAACTTGTCAAAATCTGGAGACTCTTTCGATGGTGCTTTGGTGTTGTCGGCAAGATGTAGGTACCGCACGATTTGTTTGAATCTATCGCGTCTCATTACTGATGTAAACCATGGCATATAAAATACATTATTCTGGTTCCAGTAGTCATCCAACTCAGGTAAATTTGCTATTCCCATTGCTATCATGATCCCAAATATAGCTAAAACCTCTTCGCGTGTAACATCAGTCCATTTCATTGGCGACGGTTTCAAAGCAGTAAGTTGAGTGTAATATCGGTTGGTTTCTGCAACGATTTGGTCGACGATATCTGGTGTTATGAAAAGTTCAAAAAATTCAATTGGCTTTGACGCAGTCATTGATTTCCTTTTTAGCCCCACAAATTCTGAAAAACATTTGTCTGAATTAGGCGATTCGAACTTGTGGTTGACCTTTTTCCATACAGACGGTTTGTCCTTTCCTACTTGCGTTTTCTTTGTCTTTTTGGCAGTTTTGGGAACTTTGTCGGTTTTTGGTTTTTGAGCCCCTCTCACGACTTTTGGTTTTGCTGTTACAGCAGTTTTTGACGGTTTGGCAGTCTTCTGCGTTGTTTTTCGTGCTTTTGGTAGCTGCGTTGTTTTAGTTTTCACAGAAGTTTTTTGTTTCGTTGGAACATTGGTTTTAGCAAGAAGAGTAGCTTTTCGTGTCATGAAAGTTTTCTGCATGGTAGGGGCTCTTGGTGTCTTGATGGTAGCTTTGTTTGATAATGGAGCTTTTGTAGAGTTGAATTCATAAGTGTCATCTGCAGCCTGATCAGTAATATCTGGTGGGTCGATGTCAAGAGGACCGATGTTTGTAGGATCAATATCTGGAGGATCAATGTCTGAGGGACCAACAAAATCAATATCTGGGGGATCAATATCTGGTGGATCATTGTCTAGAGGATCAACATCGTTGTCACCAGCCTAGAATAAAAAGCAGAGAAACTAATCCTCTGAAAATATGTTTTACTATAGAACGTTTTGTTTACAATTCTTTCTCGTGAGGAGGTCGAAGTAACTGGAACCGAGGTATATTTATGTATGATCAAATCAAGCAAAATGAGCTGAAACTGTTTACCACAAGCACCTAGTAGATGAACTGGGAATGTAATAACAATATAACAATCAAACTTACATAATTTTCTATGATACTGTCTTTATCACAGGGATCGGGCACAAAAGTTGGTAACAAATTTGTGATTTGCAGATTGTATTGTGTCCCTTCTTCATCTTCAAAGTCCCCTACATAACTATCATCATCACTAAAACCTTCCTCAAAGTTTTCCCCACCATCATCTTGCAAAACACCATCTAACATTTGCTGTAGAGTGAGTCTAACAGGTCTTCTTGCAGCCGCCATTTCGACATTGATGAAAAGTGAAATTTCCAATGTTTACAATTCAATTACAGGACGAATTCGCAAGTTCAGCCAATCAAATCACTGTATTACGCTTAGAATATACTTTGAGACTTCCCGTGCAAAATTTCAACGGAAACGGCCGTTGCGTTCGCTCACAATTGCGGATATATCAGGGGGTACATATATGTACCCCTTCGCTGCGAAAGGGTTAAGCTCAGCTCAGTTTCCTCTTCAGCTCCAACATCAAAAATGTGTGTCTACTCTGCACCACTTACTTTTAATGTTTGATGTTAATGTTTTAATGTTTTTAATGTTTCAATGTTCAATCAATTTTCTTGTTATACTGTCAATGCCCCTTATTAAAAATGGCTTTCTTAATCACAATTAAAACATCTGCCAAATGTCTGTAAATTCAAAACACTGCATATCATGTAAGAATACAAAACTTTCCTTTCAGCATACATACAAGTGCTGGTCAACGAATTAGAATAATTTGAAATAGTGCAGTCATTAAATTCTTTGAATGCATTTTTTGTGCAGAAAGCAAATCAGGTGTTCACCGCACCTGTCCTACTCGTTAGACTAATCACAGAACTCGTTACCTGTAAAAAAATTTGCTCAGCTGAGCTTTCCAAAAGGCCCATTAAGGCCATTTAACTGTGACACTGTTGTTTTATTGAATTAGAATAATGGAGAAACCGTTTCATTGAATTAGAATAATTTTTATTATAATTAGAATCATCACTTTCTCAGTATTTTGTGGCTGCCCCCTTGGCTTGTATGACTGCCTGAAGTCTCCGCGGCATCGATTTGACCAGCTTGTTGCAAGTTTCCGCACTCACAGCTTCCCAGGCAGTGGCGATGTTCTGCTTCAGTTGGTCCAGCGTAGTAGGCTTTCTGTCGCGAATTTTCCGCTTGACGATGGCCCACAGGTTTTCAATGACATTGAGGTCAGGCGAGTTGGCCGGCCATGCCAAAACTTCAAGCTGTTTTTTAGTGAACCAATCTTTGGTCGACTTTGCCGCATGAGCCGGTGCAAGATCCTGTTGAAATATGAAGTCTTCTTCGCCGAACTGTTCCTCAACAGACGGAATCAGGAACGTTTCCAGAACATCTTGATATACGGCAGCATTGACGGTCTTCTTAAGGAAGCAGAGTTTCCCTACACCTCGGGCGGACATGCATCCCCAGACCATAACGCTCTGGGGAAACTTGACGGATCTTTTCACGCACTCGTGAATGTAGGTTTCGCCACCACGACGCCAAACACGAGGACCTTGGTCACCGAAGGAGATGCAGAAGCGTGATTCTTCACTGAAGACCACTTTCTGCCAGTCTTCAGCAGTCCACTTGCCGTGTTCTTTGGCCCACTTCAGCCGTTTCTCCATTTGTTTCTTGTTCAGCATCGGTTTTACTGCTGGAACGCGAGATTTGAAGCCGAGTTCGCGCAGACGACGGTAAGTGGTTGATCTGGAGACGTCAGCGCCGGTCTGCTTGTTCCACAAGTCGGTGAGCTCGGAAGTGGACTTGAACCGGTTGCTGACTGCGATCTTTCTCAGCTGCTTGTTGTCGCGAGCAGAAGTTTTTCGAACGCCGGAGCAGTTGGTGCGCTTGCTGCAGTTTTTCTTGAGAGCTTTGCAGACAGAAGACTGGCTGATGCCGAGCTGCTCAGCAATTTTAGTTTGGGTCACGCCTTGTTGGCGAAGGGCTTGAATTTGAGCCACTTTTCCGGTTGAGAGGTCGCGCTGCTTACCCATGATTGATTTTACAACTTAGAAATTCTACTCAACCCTGACTTTATACTGCACAGTGAACACTCTTCACAGAAAACAAAAATTCGAGCATTTATTCTAATTCAATGAAACGGTTTCTCCATTATTCTAATTCAATAAAACAACAGTGTCACAGTTAAATGGCCTTAATGGGCCTTTTGGAAAGCTCAGCTGAGCAAATTTTTTTACAGGTAACGAGTTCTGTGATTAGTCTAACGAGTAGGACAGGTGCGGTGAACACCTGATTTGCTTTCTGCACAAAAAATGCATTCAAAGAATTTAATGACTGCACTATTTCAAATTATTCTAATTCGTTGACCAGCACTTGTATATAAGTATATACTTTTAATGATCAAAATCTTTGTTTACTTTTTGTGTTCACAATATTGAGAATTTTGTTGGTTATTAAGAAGATTGGCAATACATATCAAATGTTTAAAGAACATGATTTACATACGAAATCACTGTGATATCTGAAAAGATCAATATACCCCTAAATAAAGGATGTTTTATGTCATTCAGTTTTATTTTATTAAGTTTATCGGTGGTGTATACATATAGAGTCAGTTGCACTTTTGCAATGTCCTGGCATGCATACAAAATCAGAAATGGAATTTTATGTTTTAAAAATCATTCAACCTACTTTTTGAATTTAGAATTTTTATAAACAGGTTATGAATGTCAAGAACATTTGTTAATGCATGTCATATTTAATCAAACAAAAACGGAAATTTCTGATTTCAGTAATACATTGATTTTGGCCTATGTAATTTATTTTGCATGACCAAAATCTGCATGCTTTTTTTGTGCTTGTGATTTTGGAAGTCTGTTAGGAGGATTGACACTAAGTATCAAATTCAGAAATTGTAGAATTCATGAGCTACGTGCATATACATTGTGATATCTGAAAGGATCGATATATCCTTGATAGCGTTTCGTACTAATGAAATAAAGAATATTTAATGTCATTCAGATGTAATCCAGTTTCTTGGCAGTGTATGTATTTTAAGTCTCACATAGTATCAATCATCCTTTGATAAATGTCCTGGAGAGTACATTAGACATGCGATGTTTTATTTTGGAAATCATATAAACTTTTCAAATTTCAAATATGTTGTATGGTCCTTTTTTTTTCATACTTCAGCATACTTCGCAGAAATCCTTTTGCCTGTTAGTGCATCTTGTTCTTTTTGTCATCCAAACCTAGCAGTTTTTTGAAATCTTGTGCGAATGTTTACACAAAACCAAAGCCACTCATTTCAGTCGAAGAAACTCACAACAACGAACCAAAGGGATCCCAAAGGATCTTTAGTCAGTATATATATTAAATGGATTTAATTAAAAGAAGATGCACATTTCCAAAACTGAAGATGAAGAATAAAATCTCTAGCAGTAATTTATTATTATCTTGAAATGATTCAATGGTGATCTTTCGTTTCTAAGAAAAAGTTTTTAATGTGTTGTAAACAGAATGAAAAGGTATACTTTTGTTTTGGAGATTAAATGTCTGAGATTGTTTCTAAAAAAACAGGGGTTGATAGAGGCCGAAATCCACAACGGTATACCGAGTTTGGGCGCCTCGAATTTGGGCGCCCAAATTCGATACTAGTTGTAAAAAAATTAACTACAGAAATACTTTAGAATGCTTCTCTTGCTTATTTCTTAATAATCTAATGAAAACATAACAGGCCATTCTCTCTGAAAACGTTACATATTCCTCATTCAGTGTCGATTTGTTTTCGTTAACCATCACGAAAAATAATAACATGTTTCAAAGCATGATCTTTAAAAAAATATATGCCGGGGAATCCTTTTACTCTCCACCGCTACCAGGTCTTGTCATGAGGATGTTTGCAATCAGCCAACAGTGTGCAACCACAGCCCCAAAAAATTATTTTAACTTACGCAAGTTTCCGTTCGTGGAAATTCGGTTAAGCTTTCACTAAAGGGAGCTGGAAACTAAGATGCTTTTTAATTTCATTGAATAACGCGAAAACGAGCCTTGCTGGTACCATTTCCGTTTTCATATTCTTTCCTCAGGTGAACAAATGAATTCGTATAACGAAGGAAATTTCAAAATTACCTTAGCAACAGTGGTCATTCTCCCTAGCAACAGCGAATAATTGCTTAAAAAACTTTAATTATCCTTCGTTGTCAATTGAGCGCGAAAACTTATTTTAATACGTTGAACATGTTTTAGTTCATATAAATAGTTGATATTTTTAAAGAGTATCGGCCCTGGACCCCCACTAAGGCTCTGCCCCAGACCCCCAGATGCGATGTACACATATTCGGCGTTTCAAAAAGGCCTTCGTCCTTATGTTGCTATTACTACCGACGCCCAAAATAATTTTCTGGATTAGCCCCTGAAAAAGATCATTGTTTGTTTCATGTGTGGGCTGTAATGCTTTTTAAGCTCTGGATATGTACAGCTCAGCTTAGTTTCCTCCTCAGCTCCAAATGTCTGCCTACTCAGCATCACTTTATCTTTAATTTTTCACTCTAGCTATTTTAAGGTTATTTACTTGTATAATGCTTTGAAATGCAGTATTGTTTTTTGTCGGTGATCAGTAGATTTTAGGTTATTGGTGTTCCTAATTATGAACAGCTTTCTTAATTTCGATAAATAATTTGAAACATATCCTATTCAAAACAATTCACATTCTGTAAAAAAATTTCAACTTTCAGTTAGAAATGTAGAAATGTAACTTACATATTGTAAAAGTCACTCGACTGTTTTTCGAATTTCTTTAAGATCTTTTTATAACAGATCATAATATTCAGGTCAGGATGTTTGTAAATTATAAATACGCTACATGCCATGTTGACAATCAATCTAAAGTTCTCCTTTGCTGTGCTTTGTTAAGGCTGAAATACATTATCATTTTAATGGATCAGTTTAAATTGTTTTAAATTGTTCTATTTATGACGGCTTTGCCCACGGGGACTATCATGTTTTCTTTTATTTCAAACAATTTAAACTGATCCATTAAATGTATAACGTATTTCAGCCTTTAGAATGATTGACAGTGCATATCAAATCCACAAATTCAGAGTGTTTAGAATGTATCATGTATCATCATGGTGCATACTCATTGTGATCTCTGAACGGATCAATATACCTATTATTTCGTATCAAAAGAATAAAGAATGTTTCATATGGTAGTATCAGTTATGTGCTTTCACGAAGCCCTAGGGAGTGTATGCTTGGAAATGTAATGTTGTATTGTAGAAGTCACTCAACCTATAAATTTCAAGAATGTCATAGGTCTTTTTTTTCGTACTTCAGGTGATTTTGCAGAAATCCTTACGCCTCACAGGGCATCTTGTTCTTCTTGATTTTGTTTTAAATCTTTCAAATCCATCATTGTGTAAAATCAGAACTGGTAAACATCAATCTGCAATTTGTTTTTTGACTGTATTTCTGTTGTTTCTCACTTTCTCCTTTGATTTTTCAGTTTGTATTTTTTAAATTCAAAATTTTAACTATCTCTTTTCACACAACAGATTTCCAGAAAACCATGCTTTCGAATTATTACTGGTTACTCATTTCATCGTAAAATTCTGTTTTTTGGCAGTCCTTTTATTTGAATAACTTTTGAAGTCATAGCAATAGAAAAAGTATATGAGCAAAATCTTTAATATCTACTTACTGAAAGCTATAGTGTGGTCACATGATCTTTCAGCTTTTTCTTCTAGTCTTCGAATTAGTGTACTTGTAGGGACAGCCTTTACTAGATGAACAGTTACAGCGTAGCGCTATAAAAGAAATTTTACAAAAACAGTAAAACAAATTTTTGACAAGAAAATGAATAATCATCTTTAAGAAGCTTTGTGATCTACGGACAATCTTTTTAAACATCAACAACTATTTCAATGTGCTTTATCAAGTCAAAATAGTTCTTCTCTGGTGCAGGAGTTGGTTTAGAGATTGAAAGTCGTTCAACGCCGCACTTATAGCTAAATTTGCAATAAACATCGCCCTATAATAAACGCCGCCCTCTAATAAACACTGCACGTTGAAAAGTTAATAGTTTATAATAATTAATATAGTTAAAAATAGTTAATAGTTTATTTTATTATTATTATTATTATTATTATTATTATTATTATCAATATTTATCAATATTACATTTTTCGTCAGTAAAGTATATATACTCTTATCAATGAAATAGCTGTTTTAAGATTAAACAAAAGCAAAGTAAAATGAAGGTTACAATTGTATATTAAATATTAGAAATAAGGGAATCGGCCTAAAAGTAGGAATTAAGGGGATAAAGCAAAAATGAAATTAAAATTAAATCACTAAAAAAAGAGGGGAAACACCTCTAAAATGAAAACGGAAAAAATTTCACTTTCAAATGTCACTGTGTAAAATCTGAATAGCAAAAGTAAGCCAAAAGCAGAGGATTAGTGAAACTTGAGCAGATAGAAAATCACATATTGTTTTCTATCAACAAATTCTTCCAAATTGCATGAATATTTGATGTGTAATTAATTACTATAAAAGTTTTCATCTCACAGAAGAGAACGGCTACAGTGATATTGCTCTTCTTTGACATTTTTTTGAACATATCTTTTGTGTAAAACATTTTCTCAATCTTTAAAACGCCCTCTATTAAACGCTGCATTCAAAAGTTGAAATTTGTAGCGTTCATTAGAGGAAATACAGTACAGGGAAAAATTTTAACTGTGAAGACATATTAATTGAACTTGCAAAACAGACATTGCAAAGTAAATTTTGAAAAAATGCCATTCAAGCAAAATACTTTATAATTTGTTTAAACAAACAACACCAAAACAACATGGAGGCCAATTGATGGACAACGAAGAGAAGTAAAATTATCGGTTTCAACTGTTTTTTAATTGATAACTTTATTTTATATAAAACGCAACTAGGCCTTGAAGCGTGAAAAAGTTTTGTTCGTTCACAGAGATTTGCCAAAACATGGAGATTTAATCAGAGTTTACTATCAACAAACTCCAAAACATTGTGTTTTCAGTCAGAAACCTTCTGTGAAACAACTTAACCCTTCGACATACGTGTTGTAGGTTACAGTTTGTTTTGTACAGAAAGAAATACCTGTCCTAAGTCTGATGGCATCCACTGAATATGTATCTGATTTGATTGCATTGGTGATAGCCGACAGAGATGTGTAATATTCACTGGTCTGTGTGGTTTGCGGGGCTCTTGATTCTGTGCATTAGGAGGTGGCTGCCCCTATATATGAAGAAAAATTCAAATTGTACAAGAATGTATACTGATTTTACTGATGTTTGATTAACAGATGGACCTACAGGCAAAGGGCAGCCTTTGCCATTCACAGCAATTTTGCAACGTGGAGGGTACAAATCTTCTTGAACGCAACTGGTTTCTGCAAGACAAAACCTAAAAACATAAAAGTTCAAAGAAACAAATGATTAATTTCCAGTCTCACTTATTAAGTTTTGAATATTTCTCACAAGCACTTAACTGAGAGGGAAACGTAAGGTACATTTTTCAGACTTTCCATCGAAGGTTTTACTTTAATACAAAGTTCAACAAATCACAATTATTCTATTAATGTTACACCAACCGGTCAAAAAATATTTATGAAATGAAAAAAGTGTGTCTTAACTTAAGACTTTTCATACGCAAGACTCTTCAGACTTCAAACAACAGGTTAAATAAATATCATTATCTTACGAATGGAAACAAGTATGTAATATTGTTTTAATCCACCCTTTGGGAAAATGTCCTTAATTTTTTTTGTTTTTTTTTTGTTTTTACATCACTCGCCCCACTCAAGGCCGAAGCCACTACAAGGAGTGGGGCTACAAATTCCGAATGTTCATCACAGTGTTAATCTCCCCGACTAGCCTTCATTTTCCCCGAAATACATCAGGGAATCAAGCTAGTTGCAGTACCTCCAGGAGTTGTGACTTTTTCAACACCCGACCTCAGCGGGGTTTGAACCCTCAATGTTGGGTTCCTAAGCTCAATGCTTTAACCAATAAGCCATAACAATGGCAAATCTGGGAATCTAGTAGGAGTACTAATGAGATACTGGGTTACTCTTTCTGAAAGCTTGATTACTAGTGTAGGATGATCACAGTACAGTTTAGTACTTTTTGTCTCATCTCTTGCCTGTACTACATGGCATTGCCAATAAGTTCATTTATAAATAAAGATTGAAGCAGCAGATATGTAACCTCAATTGCACTTGTACAGCGTATTCAATCATTGATTTGATATTGTATGACCTATAAAAACAAATATTGGGCTGATGCAAATATTGCTTATATTACCAGGGAAAAGAAAACAAGAAAAGGAAGAAATACCTTGAATTCGTTATCAATTGTGTTTGATATGGCGAGAAACTAAAATTTATGTGAATTTCTTGATATCCTGTAATAGTCTTTTGAACTGAAAAAAAACAACAAAACAAATATCATCATGTAATCCTCATGAAAAAAGTTTCCAGGTACATTGTCGTTACAATCCACAAAATTAATAGAATTGTGCAGCAGTAGATTTAACTACTCAAAAAACATAACAATTTGCTTCTGTAACAGAATGGGAAATGCATTTTTGGTATAGCTATGGACTATTAACAACTTTTACACAGTGATTCATTACCATCCAGAGCTCAAACTATTGTAAAAAATTCATTTCATAAAAAATTCGGTCATTTTTGTGTTTTTGTGCCATTATGAAGCCCTGCGTAAACTGTAGCACCACCAACGTTCAAATTTGGTAGGTAGCCCTTTAATGCAAATTCATAAT
This sequence comes from Turritopsis dohrnii, assembly GCA_027922465.2. Taxonomy (NCBI): domain Eukaryota; kingdom Metazoa; phylum Cnidaria; class Hydrozoa; order Anthoathecata; family Oceaniidae; genus Turritopsis; species Turritopsis dohrnii. The sequence continues at coordinate 262,429 of BQMF02000027.1, forward strand.
CCCCAGTCGTTGAAAAGATCCTTTTATGCCTTCTTTCAATCCCTTTACATGAACATGATAGGGAGTTTAAAACACTCATCAACTCAACAGCAAGAAACACTTCTTTTGGTAAAAACAAGATATAAAAAAGACACCTGCACTAGATTACTAACCTCAGTGCTCCCCATCAGTCAGTAAAGAGTAATAATAAGCATTAAGTTTGTACGAATTATTTTCATGTCTTATGCTGAACAACATCAACAAAGCTGTAGAGTTGTAATAACTGTTTCCCCTTCAAATGCTTATAACTGTCCTTTTTGATGAATTCTTTGTCATCAATCACATGACTACGGCCCTTCATATTTCTAATTTCATGTTGGTACATTAAACACACAAAACAATTAATTTTCTTAACTCTGCCATCTGCAATTTCCATTCATTAATTTGAAGTTTCTTCCCATTTTTTAAACATTCCTGTTAGGGTTGCCATGTTTCAAGGAAGATGTAGGTAATGAGAAATTTTATTTTTTGAATGGAAAATTCAAAGGACAGAACAAAATAATGGAACATTTTTTTTCTTGACAGAAGGAAAAAATTATCGGAATCAATGATATTTTTTCATTCATTTTTATAATTCACATGAATTACAATTATTTTTATTTTCTCCCCGTAAAATGATCTGATGAACTGAACTATTGAAATGAACTATTTTGATATCTTTGCAGTTGGAATGACTGTATATGAAGGCATATTAGAAAATGTATGAATGTATATTATATTATGAATGTATACTTCACAACTTTCTGAAAATTGGAAATAATGACTTTTTAATTTTTGAGTTATTTTGAAATTGGCATAGTGTTGATTTGAACTCTGTCATCAGAACAGATTTAAATCATTTAATGTCTCATGAGTTTCCATAATGTTTACAATTAACTTAGTGACTGGGTAACTTAGTTTAAACTTACCAAGGCTTGTCGGCTTTGTTAAGACATCAACAATTTCATAAAATGGGAGAGCAATAAAACGTACATCAGGATGAAAGGGCACACCACCAACAGGATGAATATTGCTCGGTTCAAATAAGCTACGCATTCGAGAATCATGTGCAGAGCCATAAGCAGAACCTCTGAATAACAAACAGATCTTCATAGTATCCATACACAGAAATAAAATAAGCAGAGGGTAATACAGGTTAAAAACATAGCGCAATGCACGCTATTGGGCATCAAAATCTCAGCGTCCAAATTCAAACCTCACTTCAGAATGTTTGAACTTTTATATATTCAATGAATCATGGATAATAAAAGTTCGAATCAATCATTTTTTTCTTAACAGGCGTGATAAGAATGTGGAGACCAGATGTGTAACAAAAGAAGTTTCTTGAGATAAGCTCTATTTAAAAATACCTTATTACACAAAAATAAACCGTGCACTTAAATAAGCCGCACAACAAAGAAATTGTCTAAATGCGGCATAATTTTTAGCGCGGCCTAAAATAGTGCGGCTTAATTAACATTCATACAAAGAAAAATGAAAAACATGGAAATTGAGATAACATGATGATACTTAGCCAAAAAGATCATCATTTCTGAATTTCGATCAACTGGTATCATCGAAGTCATCGAAGTCATTTTTGTTTATCAACTATTTTTTTCTTTAGGTGCATCTTAATCAACACACATTTTTTCACAACTTAAGTACATTGCGGCTTAATTAATGTGCGGCTTAAATTTGACTGTCTTATTAGGTACCCAGTACACAATAAGAGCAAAAAATACACAACAGTCTGCGCGCATTAATAGAAATACAAACATAACATTTCACACTGTTCCATTATGGTTCTGTAATTTAACAACCACAATTGAAAACAAAAAATGGAAGAGGAGCCAGCACATGTAAAGGACATCTCAGAGATTATTTTTCGTTGGTAATCAATCTATCTTCTGAAACGCATACTTAATTCTCCTGGAAGAACAAGAGTATTAAAGCGCTATAACTTACAGTAAGATTTGAGCGATTCTAGGCCCATATAGGACCCCAAATCGAGGCTTATGTGTCACTAGCACCACCCAAATTCATTACCCCCTGATAATACAATCAAACCTTCATCAACATGAAAAATCTGTATGAAGCGATACTCTTATTAAACACATTCTCAACCAAGGGACGACATACAACAGTCACTCATTTGAGAGCAAGAGGTTTAACAAAACCATGAATGAATGCTTATCCTCACCTTTGCTGATGTTGTGGTGAGCGATGCTTGTTGTATGGTCTATTTAAGTAAGCTAACGCTTGTTCATCTTTCTCTGCTGGATATGGCATAAATGAATGTTTGTATTGGTTCATTGAATTTACGTTACTATGGCTTGTAGTGGATGGTGGATATCGTTGATGATATAGTTCTAAAATCTTTGTTCTGACTCTTTCACGTAATCCTGGATTGTCAGTGGTTTTCAGTAGGTTAACTGCACGCCCAAGAAGTTCGTGTTTACGGCCTGAGCTTTGTCTACTGCAGGAGGTAAGCAATGTTCGTAATTCGGCAATTCGAAACGACATAAGCATGTTCTAAAAAATATTTATGATGAATTTAGAAAGAAAATCATCTTCACAAAAATTCTGTGCTGATACACATAATGAAGTGGCAAGAGACAAGCCTCAAAGTTATTTTCAGGCTACTGATTGTTGTAGCTCCCACTTTAGTTTTAGTCACCCATTTTTGTGTGAAAGAACTAGACAATACTCAAAAATATTCTTGTCAAACCCACTACAAATGACAGCTGTGAACTATTGATGATTACCGATGACAAAGCAATTGCAAAAAGCTACAAATGAACTGGTATCTATTAGGTATCCTGAATAACTTTGGTAATTACTTCATTGAGCAAAATTCCATTTCTGGAACGTTGTTGGCAAAATAGTATATACACTAGCCGCCAAGGCTTCCAAAGAGTTCACGAAAAATGAAATTAAGGAATTAGCAATGGAAAGTGTACCCATCTTGTAGAGCTTGAAATTATGAGAAAATGTATGTCTATGATGCACCGTTTTGGGGACATCATCGATCAAAAGTTTTGATGACGTCACACACCCGTCCCCAAAAAATTAGGCCCAAAATTTCCCTAAACGTTGCGTTCTATTAGGGTCTCAATACAATGGTTTCACACTGACGCCACACAAAATACAATAAAATAATCTCTTCACAACTCAATCAACTTTCGCATGACAGACAGACAAACAAACAGACAGACAAACAGAGAGTCGGGTATTAATATATAGATAAGTGTCATTTGGGCCATCTTTAAATCTGATGAATGTCTTTTTATGCTTGTAAAATCATGTTAATAAAAATTTTGTACTGTAAACAATAGTAATGAAGAGATTACTTGCAATGGTAACTCACTAGTAGATATATCAAATGTATATACTAATTAATTTGGTTAATGATTTTAATTAATAAATTAATAAATCAATAGCTATAAAATTTACTTACTCGTAAATCATCTGTTTTTCCATCTTTGCGATTCATATTCTAAATTTTTTAACTAAATGTAAGAAACAGAATACATTGGTATTAGTTTTTTTTTAAAGAACTCAAAATAATTCAGATGAAACATTTTGATCATTATAATATGTTTTATGTGTGTGACTAAAAGACACATCTCTACCAGAAACAATCATATTGAGGATGCAGATCAGGATAATGTAAAGCAGAAAGAATAGCCAAATTCTACTTACATCATTAAAGTCTACTTTTTAAAATCGAGTTTTTCGTACACCAATTCAAAAATGAAAATCTGTTTTTGAATTTTGATAGAATATTGATAGAATTGCAGTGTTTTTAATTTGCATACAGTTGAAATATTCTTTGATTCGCTTTTGCAATTGGAAAAGGCTGTTTGCAGTTAAGAACGTTGATTGAGAGTTTATTCCTCTCTCAAGTTAACCAGAAGTGGCGTGTGCAGAAAAAAAGGGCCAATCCCACATGTTCAATCGATTGAGCAATGGTAGAGAGACTTTCAATATGGGTGTATAGCTCACTTGGTAAGAAGGTTGGCTTGTAATACAAGGGTGATAGTTGGTAGTGGTTCAAATCCTGGCACTGTAGAATGCTGCGATATGAAAATATAGAATAATAATGTATGCAACGAAAAGGTATATAAATGAGATATATATGTGCATGATGTGATGTAATTAACAAGTGCCTCAAATTAAATAAAACCACAATCACCTATCAGTCTAGTATGTGCAAGTTCTCTGCCTTAAAATCTGAGGTATACATTCCTGGTGGAGGCCCACATCAGTGGATAACACTGCCAGTTCCCCCCGGCCTCGTTAAAATAAATTAAAAAAAAAAAAAATTTCTTTCACGTTGAAACAACAGAAGGAAAAAAGACGAGGAAGAAGACAACACTGTGAGTTTTGTCTGGATTTTTCCCCGTTTGCTACTTTACTTTGTTTCATTTGAAGTAATGAATATATGTTTTCTGGAATTTCTGCCTGTAAATTCTTGTTTTAACCCTTTTTTATGTTGTTGTCATGGGAAAGGTCCCTGCTGCTATGGATAGTATTAATTGAAAATAAATATTTTTTTGTGGTTGTTCAAATATTAGTAACCCGGGTAAAAATTTTTATCGAGTTTAACTTTGAAAACGATGTGTCAAATTCGCCTTTCCCGTGTGCGAACCCCGTGATGTAAATTTCAATTTGGGAATTGGAAACAGAAAATTCACCCATGTTGTAGAGCACAAAAAACTGATAAAAAAAGTGCATGGGATCGTTTCACTGCAATCAAACGTTTCGCGCAAATCAATGGTTTTGGTGACGTCATAGCCGCATTACGCAAAATTATTTAGGCTCAAAATTTTCGTCACACCATTGCCTGTATCGCGGACCCCAAAAAACGTCAGTTATCCCTATTGGTTCTCGAGATATTTCTCCAAAAACGTCGCAATCGATTGGGGATGCAATGCAATGATTCCCGCGATCATAAAAATAACTAACGTCAAATGCCACGTGCTTTTATACTAATCGTGAAAAAAGTGTCTCTCACTTATAAGGTGGTTTTATGCGCAACTAAGAAGAACTTGACCGTAAATTTAAACTAAATATATCACTCTCTAAAATAAAAGTGGTATTTATGCACACTACGCGATTATTATAATAAGATATATATATATACCCTGAAAATATTAAGTCCAAATTATGAAGTGTTAAAACGTTATGACAACATTCTTTACTCTTTATTTTCAAGAAAAAAAATCAAATTGTTTGGTGCCATTAGATGTTCTACCGTAAAGCGGGGTGACTTCGATCAGCGGGGTGACTTCGATCAGTAAAAATAAACTGTTTAAACTTTGAAATTAAAGTGCGTTTTTCTCATTTTTTAAGATTTTCATTTAGATTCCTATTGTAAAATATCATCAGAATCGTCTTCAAGCGAAACAATTAATTTCTTCCGAAATTAACGACGAAAAACATCAAAATTTTCACCGCTCACATTGGTCATCGCTCTACGTCGTATTCAAGAGTTTAGCCTGGACATTTTTGGTACATATGTGAAGTACAGAGGCTGAATGTAAAGAAAATTATAATATGTCTGAAAGAAATTCTGTTCTTCACCGCTATATTCTGTTTTTCTTTTCCTTATTCCTTTATCGATAATATCGTGTTTATAAAAACACGAAAAAACCGAATGTTTTATATCGCTATAAGTTATACATGTTTGCAAGAACTTCGTGAAAAGTCGTCGTATCTCATGGGAGATTTAATGACTTACCGAAGAAATTTTAATAAGCGTGCTCTTTCCCCATGATGATAGATCTCAAAAATTTTGTTTGAGATACAATGAAATTTCAATGTTAATTTCGTTTCGTATTAACGAGGGTCACACGTGTGAACGTCATAAATATCTTTTGTTTTTATTAACATTCGCTGATTTTTTACGGTCGAACATTTACCGCGGATGACAAATGGTGGTCTGTTGATATTGTAATAATGGCGCTTTAAAAACATTGTCAAATATAATTATAAGTAATTTGGCGCTTCTCATAAGCTGATCGAAGTCACCCCATAATCGATATTGTCGTTTTCTTGGAAAGATCAGGTTTTTCTCTGGAATTACAACTTAAGTTAATGTGAAATTTTGCACTGAAATAGAAGAAATGTAATGTAATGATTCCAAAGTTTCAGAAGTAATGGTTCAGTATTTCGAAAGTTACTTTTAAAATAGTGGCAAAATTGATCGAAGTCACCCCGCTTTACGGTATTTCAGTGTTGAAAACAAAGGGAAAATATCTCACAGAATTTCGTCAAAAATTGCCCCAAATTTCCAATACTAAATTTCCTAACTTTGGAACGGCTTATCGTTGGGAGGTGTATGACCCCTCGTTATTGTTCTCTTGAAAATATCTATCCAATGACCATAGTTTCATAGCTTTAGCTATGTTATGACAAACTTGATCTGGAATTTTGGTCTGGGGAAATGCTGCTACAGAAAATTTATTTTTTCAGATACAAATATAACCGGCAAATAAATTGCCACCAACAGCATTTCTCACCGTAAAGCATTGCATTTAATGTCGCAACGAAACTGGACTAAATTGCATTCGTTCAAAAGAACTTTCCCATGTGGCGCTGTGGCGCTGCCGTGAAGTCGAAAGTGGAGATGAAAATTTTAAAGCGGGGGAGGGCCATTTTAGAAAAGAAACTATATCCACTTTGTTTTGTAAACATGCTTCGAATTTAAAATTGCTTCCTCTTTCGATTTTCGAAATATCCGGAATATTTCCCCAAAAAGCAAAGAACAAAACACCAATACCAACTCTATTTGAAACCACAACTGAACTGGGAGCTATTGAAAATATTGTATTTCCCTTCTGTATATTTGTATAATATTTTGAATTGTAAGTTCATTGTTGAATTCACTTATATGATGTATCATAGTCACTATGGATGTATATACACTTTTTTTTGGCGCTATTTCCTTTTCGCACCCCCCACTCTCCCGTCCAGGATGTTTTAGGGTCAGGGTTAGGGTTAGAGCTAGGATCAGATACAGTTAGGGGGTGCGAAAAGGAAATAGCGCCCTTTTTTTAAGATAAGGTAAGATACATACATTTTCAACTTTATTTAAGATAATATTTAGAGATGATTGATTGATCTATCATAAGAACATTTTAGGTAGGAAAGCTTGCAGATATTTGCACGATTTGCTTCTAAAATAAAAGTTTTTTATTGTTTATGTGGAAGTTTATTGGGCGCTATTTCCTTTTCACACCCCCCTAAATGTATCTGATCCTAGCCCTAACCCTAACCCAACCCTAAAACATCCTGGACAGTTAGGACCACTCGACCAGAATTCGTCGCTAAAATAATCGTGATTTATTATAAAGAATTGCCTCGATAATTTTATTTTACTCTCCTATTTGAATACATCCGATTGAATGATGACGATCTAGCATAGCAACCGCATAGAAACATAGCTCTAGGGAAAATTCGACACGGTAAATTTTTTTTATTTTGGGGGTGGTGAAACTTTATGCAAAAACAAAACTTTTTACCGTGTCAAAATTTCCCTTTCGGCTTAGTTCTTCAGAAAATGAAGAAAGAAGAAAACGAACAATTTCTACATCTTCGGAGGAGTACCGCTTTTCTAGCGATACATTAGCATAAGTTTCAATAATGGTCGTAAAATTAAATTTGCGCTATTGTGTGGCGTATCGACAAAACGATTATTAAAATCATTAACATAACAATACCAAACATTGCAATAATAATTTTCGGGAAGCATTCGGAATGAATAATTCAAACGAACGAATGGTTATTACATGCTTCACCAGAACATATTTCGTAATTATACGCCCAGTCCTCCCCTTAGCTTAAACTTAGTGTTCTAGAAATGTTTGGTAGGTAGTATATCGCTTGAAAAATGGCTTGGTAAAAAAAGAAGGCCAACTAAATCCGAGGGTGGTGCGATCGCACCCAAAGCAACCCTCGAGTTACGCCACTGCCTACTTATTTTGGGGATCTAGAAACGAAGTTATTCAATCTGAATACGAAAGTAAATAACACAAAAAGTCACGAACACCCTTCACGCTTCAAAAAAATGGCTGCAAATCCGTGAAATGTTTTTCTGTGAAAATATTTAAAAGTCGCCAGCATATAAAGTCGTGAATCCTAAAAAAGCAAAATGTCGCGAAAGTCGCGAGAATTTTTGTGTTCCCGATCTTTTGTATTTACGATGAACTTCGTCTGTATCTCGACGAATTCTATTCACATATTCTCGGGCTTCATAGAAAAAACAAATAATTTGTTCTGGACAATTTATTTATATCAGCGTGAATGTACAAAGTAAAGAGTCCTAAGTTACAAATTAAATCAGATTGATAATTACTTCTTTCATGATTTTACAATACATTTCTCAATCTTGTATTCTCAAATCAGTAGAAAACGTTGTGAATGCACTTCGTCGTGTGGCTGTCATAAAGTAGTATGAAACGCTTTTTATCGCAAGTTTTGGTCGAGTGGTCCTAACTGCTGGACGGGAGAGTGGGGGGTGCGAAAAGGAAATAGCGCCGTTTATTGTAATGAAAGAACAAGTGATAATGAATTGAAAGTATCGATACTTTACATCATATATCAGGTTTTAGTAATGTTGTTTGTTGGCGTAAAAGATGCTTAAGTGAAAAATGAGAACAAATTCATGTATAGCTAGCTCTACTGGATAACTCCTGCTATAGATGTTTTTCCAAGTGATGTAATGTTTATAAAACATGAGTGTTCTTGGCTCATCAATTTGTTGTTCTGTGAACAATCACACACATCTTTGCAGTTAGCTACTCTCAATCTTCCTAATAATGTTGGATGGCCTTCCGAAATTTAGACACACATAATAAAATAGATCTGTCTGGTTAACAAAATAAATGTTTATTATCTATCTAATCTAAAATAATCTAAAATCTGAAATATTATTTGAAAGAGTAAAGAGATGTTGAATGATAATTATTAACATGATGTAGAGTCACTCATGCAAGTGACAAGAGATTTGTAGAGAAATTGTATTCTTTAAGAGTATCTGAATGTAAACAGAGTATTCTAAAGATTATTCCCTGTGAAAAAGAGATTTTTGATCAAAAAACTACTTTGGTGCAAAACCTTTAACATTATGTTTCATTGTACTGCATTCCAAGGAAACCTTTTGTTACCATAAGATTAGATCAATCAACCTGAATTATCAACTTCAAAGAAGCTATTCCTTTATTTTCTGGTTCTTTATTGTTCATTTTTACTATGAAAAGTGATATATAGATTGTTTCTATCTGATTGAGTATAAATTAGAACTGTTTACAAGTAAATCTGTTTTTTGGTTTTAGAGTATATATTTAGTAATGACACTCAGAAAAATCTTGACCGAGCTGATACTTTTAACTTCAGTGTTTCACTGTTATAAATCAAGTGAATTGGTTGGACACTTAAAACCACTCGGGGAACAACGAGAATCAGAAGGCCATGTTGAGATACTTGAAAAAATCCCTGATGCAAAAACATTCTTTAAAAAATATTTGAATGCAAGTAAACCTGTAGTTTTCAAGGGAGGAGCGAAACATATGCCTGCCTACACCAAATGGACAGATGAGTATTTAAAGTAAGCTTTTCTACACATGATCTTTATCATTCGTCACCTAAGAGAAACACACTATCTGTTGAACATAAATGGCACTTAATGTAAATAATAACACTGAAAATCTCACGAAAGTTAATGTGTTATGTCTGATCTATATGTTAGGGAACATTTTGGAAGTTTAAAAGCTGATGTCGAAGAAGGTAAAAAAGAAAATCGTTCCTTAGAAATGTGGCGATGGACATACAAAAAATTTCTTGAAAAGTACCAAACCGAAGATATTTATATGGTTAATAGCTTGGAGCCAGCAATGAGAGGTATCATTATCGTTGTTTGTGACTATATTAGAATTATACAAATGCTATTAAAAGATCTTGATTTTGTGGTTATGCATTGGCAAATGGTGAATATTAGGTATATATATAGGCAGCTTTTGGGACCTTCTCACTTCTTCTGGGGAGTTAGATGCTCCAGGGTGCGAAATAAGAAAATTATCTGAGCAGGTCAATGTCCGGCTGATCTACAATTTTAGTGTGAATTGAACGGTCATTGAAGATGTTGACAGGTCATTAATTAAGTAACTTGAGCAAATCGGATTGTCTAAAAAAAATTATTTGAGGGCGGTATCGTCCATAACGCAATTATTAATAAACATTTATTTCGTCGTCTGTGTTTAACCTTTTATTTGCAATCATCAACATTGATTGTGTAGAATAAAAGACTGACACTAGATAAACTTTCTGGACAAATTTACCACACGTCAACCTGCAAAACATCACTTACTTCACCTGTTGTCTGCCGAAATGAATGCTCTCCTCCGCTGTTACTAATCAACGATGTATACGCTGTAATGAATAAAAGTTTTAATAACAAAGGTTATTCTCAGTTGAAGGGCAGAAAGTTGGTTTTCATATCACACGAACAAGAGGTGGAAAGTCGAAAGTGAAACGAAGAAGAAAACTGATTTTTCACTGCGCAACAAGAAAAATTATTAATAATAATGTAGTTAAGAAAAAATATCACAAGATTAAAAAATCAACTAGTTAGCTACTTTTTTGGGGGAAATGTATTGGCAGGACAATGACCTGTTCATTAGAGCATTTTGTGATAAAATTGCCAGTCAAGTCTATTTTTTAACAGACTTTGTCCGGTGTCCGGCCGTTATTTCGCACCCTGTGCTCATTTTCTTCCTTTTCTTCTAATCAACACTCATCTCTTGGGTTTTATGTTTTAAGATATTGCAATGAAATTAATTGGTTAATATATTCTGTTTTATTTACCTTCACAATGGATAGTGACAATGCCAGAAATAAACAAAGCAGAAGCTGTTCCTTACAAAAATTTTCTTTCAATTTGAAATAGTTAAAAGCGATTTTACTTAAATTGTAAAATTTTAGTTACAGCTTCTATGTTTACATAGGAGATCTTCGTCTGTTTCCAAGTATATCCTGTGGTGGGTATTCACGTGTTCTTAATGATGTCATCATGTGGTTTTCAAGTGGAGGAACAAAGTCAGTTCTGCATACAGATCATATTGATAACATAAACTGCTTGTTCAGTGGAACAAAGACATTGTATATGGTAGACTGGGTAAGAAAGAAGTGTTGCGATCCTATTGATTGTGTAATTGTATTTCCAAAAATATGTTTTTGTCTTTAGTTACAGTTTTGTTTGAACTCCTGGATATCTTGAACTTTTTCGTCGATCACTTGACATAATGATTTCCTATTCTTTTATATCAAAAGACCATTGTTCTAGAACAATAGAAATCCGAAAATTCGCAAAAATTAATTCCCGTGAAATTTAATTCCCTTAAGGTAGTGTACTTTCCACCAATTTCAACTCTCAAAAACTGAAACTCTTGATAACTCGACCTATTCTTCCAGTCCCTGATATTTTGAGTTTTTGAAGTTCCACTGTATATCTCTTTTCCCTTGAATACCTAGCATTACTGGAAATTTATTTTTCCTTGTTGGAAGCATTGTGTTGTGTTTTTTTTTTCAGAGATATGGAGATGAGCATTTAGTTTTAGATGCACCTTCTGGATCTTTTTGCATGGCAGATGTTGATGCTATCGACTTAGTGAAATATCCAGGATTTTCAAAAGCTCCTTGGTGGAGTGCTAAGATGGAGGCTGGTGATTGCCTGTTTATACCGTCTGGGTAAAAATTGCTTGCATTGATTAACTGTTTGTGTTGGGAGCAAGGATTGAAGTGATTTAATTATACCATCCATACTTTGTTGTTGTTTATATGAATTATTCTGATTGCAAATTAGGTGGTACCATCAGGTGCGTTCTTTTGCTGAAAAGAATCGCAACATGGCTGTCAACGTATGGTTTTATCATCTTCATAAAGTGAACTTTTCAGACTGTGATACAAATGAAGATGCTGGACAATTTGTACCACTTGACAAATTCGAATTTAACGGTATCGAAAGTGTGAGGTAATATTTACATATGCTTTTGATTTGTTTCCTGTAATTTTTTAAATGTTTGTTTCTAGTATCAAGTGCAGGTTGACTCTTTGTGTTTAAGGTTTTTGCTGGCTCTGGAAGTTGAGAAAGAACCTTTGTCATACACACAAATGGCCAAAAGGTTGATTGTAAGTTGACAGATTGTTATAAGTTATAAGTTTATAAGTCATGTTGATCGCATGAAAGGAAGTTCTTCTTTTCTGATTTTAACCAGTTAAGAAGAATCACTGAAAAGTTATTCTATGGAGAGAAAAAAAAACAATGTACCTAGGACTTTTGAGGGTTTTTAGCTGCTATTTGTGTTTCCATCATTGATCATGTCTCCGTCGTCACTTTAGATGCATGGAAGTGGAGTAAACAAGAAGCAGTTGAGAAATGTAAGTCGTGCTTTGAACAATGTTGATTTTCTACGGTTGATTTTTTATCTCTGTCATTCTCATGAATCAAAGCAAACAAAAAGGTGTTCGTATCGTTGTACAAGTTGTGAGTTATAACACTGCATAAGTGTATTATTAAGGGACGTCAGTTTAAACAATTTCTAAAAATTCATACTCTATTTTCAGGTTATGAAAGTGATGGACCTCAACAAAGATAAGAGCATATCTTTAGATGAAGTGAATCGTTATAACGAAAACGAATTGAAATATCTGTCAGATCTTTTCCCAGGGTTAACGAAAGCTTCAGGAGAAGAAGATGATGATGAAGACGATGAAAGTGAAAGTGAAGAAGAATGGCAAAACAAACACGAAAAGGAAGAATTATAGAATGATAGTCGAACCTCTATAATTCGAACTTCTATAGTTCGAACTCTCATGGTCCCTTCACCTATTATTTCTTTGTAAATGTACCTCCCTAATTCGAACTTTCCATAAATCGAACGTTTTTTCGGTCCCTTGGAGTGTTCGAATTAGATAGAGTTGCTGTAATACGGCTGACCTGTCCTAAATTTTGAGTTACAGTTTCCTGGCCAACTAGATTCTTACTCCGAGATGCTTAAGTAAATAAAAAGTTAGGATTGAGTTTGAAAAATCATGTATGAAGCCAAAATCGTGTATAAATAATTACCTGTTGTTTAAAAGGGTTTTAGATCGTAAGAATTTTCTACCCAAATGTCTTGTTATAGAAATTTCAGGCCATCATAGTTTAAACTTTGAGAAAATATGTTTGTTTGATTATGTTGTTACATCAAGGCCTTTTATAAGATTATAGGATTTTTACCCCAGTATGCAAAATTGTCAAAAATCCATTGCGATGAAGAGCGCTTCTATTGAAATGTGTATATTTGTGTATATCGAGATATGTGTATTCTATTCTATAGAGATGCACTCCTTCGCAGTGGTTTTCAACAAATTTGCCCACTGAGACGTTGTCTCACAGCGTCCTTTCCTTGACGCCTGAGCGTCATTAGAAACATCTATTTATTTTTCCATAAAGTATTTTTTTACTTTTTACTTTTGCTAGGTTTTTACTTTTTCTTGAATGATGTTATATTTTTTTATATCAAACGTATTAGTAAACAGAGAAGAGGGTGATTACTCCCTAATGGTTTTCCTCAGAAGGTCTTTTGTTTTCGTTGGAATGACATGACTTGAATTAGTTTTCCCCTATGTGGAATATCGCGCGTGCAACAGTAAACAGACCGTACTTTCATAAAAACATTCTGTGGAATTGAATAGAACTTTTGAAAAGTCACCCCTCCTTGCGTCGGATTTTTCGTAGGAGGAAAACGACCCATATCGAATGATAAACGACCCATATCGAATGATAAACGGCCCATATCGAATGATAAACGGCTACTCAAACTAATTCAACAAAATGTCGTTTTTATTGGTTTTGTGTGACAAACATTCTTCAATTTTCTTGGTATCCTGTTAAAGTTAAATAAATACATCGGAATGAACAAAACTAAATGTATAAAGTACCATGCCTTCAAGCATAGAAGTATAAAAAGAAAAGCAATTTGTCAGCAACACTCTCAATAGTTTTCTCGAAGAATATTTATTACCGATCGGTAGAACTACTTTCTTCGTTGTAAATCGATATACAGTCGACTACTCTCGATATCACGAATTTTTCGGTATCTCGAACGTTTTTCCGATCCCCCGGCTGATTTTCTCTCAAACTATCAGAAATTCGAGACTTGATTTTTGCACATTTGAATGTTTTGATAAAATTCCATTTTTCTAATTCTAATTTCAAAAAGTACATGAATCTAGCTTTTTTAAAAGATTAATTGATTATCTCTACCAAAGGCGAAAACATGAAGCACTAAAAGACCTGCCGAAAAGGATGTCTAAAAAAGAGTTAGCCTAAAGAACACAATATCAACCTGGGTTAAGAATAAAAACAAATGATTGACCTCGCTGGGAAAAAATGGCACAAAATCTAAGTGAAAGAAACTTCATACCCCTCTTTCAATATCTCGAACTCTCGATATTTCCAACTTTTCTTCCGGTCCACTGAAAGTTCGAGATATCGAGAGTCGACTGTATCAAAATATAAAAGCAATGGAAACAACAACTTCAGGGATACTTAACATAAGTTGTTATCTTGTATGCTTCATGTACAAGCGCGAAAGGATACTTGTCGTTGCAGCAAAGCACTTTTGGGTAGATAATATATTCTGCAACAAATCCTAAGTCGCTATCTTACAAGATGGTGATCTGTTGTTATAACAGCGGTATGATTGAATTTTTGTGAGAGTGAAATTATTTCTGTCGAAAGTCAACCTCATCCCCAGGGCTTCTTACCTTTTTCGATATGCAGATATTCGACATGCTTTCTTCGCTGCCATCCGCATATCGAAAAAGGCAAGAAGCCCTGCGGACGAGGTTGGTCGAGAGTTTGTAGAACACCTCAGCAGCAACATGATTAGGAGGCGTGACGTCAGCGTATAATACACTGGGGAGTGAAGCACGTCGTGGTTTGCTTTCTCCAGTCGCTCCATGACAACATCTCCATGACAACATCTTCACACGCTAAAAGTAACTCTAAAATGTTTTCGCCAATATTATCTAAACTGAAAGGTACCGGAACGCTCGTAGGGGAATTAAATGCGGCACCGAAAATAGTTGCTGATTTTAGCGACGAGTCTTTATGACGGATACTCTCTTTTGCAAGTTAATACAGTATTCAGGAAATTGCTGTATGTGCATTGTGAGAGATTCGTTCGATGCAAACATTTCTCTTAGTTTAACTGCGGTAAAGATGGTCTCCTCTTCTGATATTTCCTCTAAGGAAACTTAATAGCTTCATTCTTCGTGCTCTTAACTTTATTAGTATCATCAGGGATTTGTGACATCACACACATCCCTTATCATTCATTAGTTCTGATGGATCAAGTGGTCAAGTTTCCAGTTTTTGACGATTTCTCGAAGAAAAGCAAACGCTGTCAAAGAATTCCAACCGAGCTGAAAGAAAGTTTTTGTTACATCTAGATCGCATCCAGGTTGCAGCGATGTTAAGAATTTTGCATGCAGCGTATCGAATCTTCTCTTCTGTTGTTTGTAGTGTTCTCAATGCCATCAGGAGCTTCTATTCTGTATGATGTGTTTGTTCTGAGATAAGATTCAATAACTTTTGTTAGCATCATATAGATAGGAAATTGAGCTTTCAAGAATGAAAAATCAGGAAGTGGTGAGCAGTGTTTGACTTCGATGAAAGCTGTATATTTCACTGTTGGCACACAGAAACTTGCTTTATACACACATTTCAGTTGATGGAAGATATTCTTTCGGGGTGTCTTCAATATTTTTCAGATTTGCTTTGTGTCTTCTTACTTTCACGAAATTATCCGGCCTACCAAGATATTCGAGACCATACTCTCTGAGTTTAACGAAATCCCCAGTTAAAGGGTCTTGAAAGCAACAGATTGCTGTCACCATCACATACTAATGAAAGCACGGTTCCCTTCCTTAATGTCGACCCCAGTGGGCAAAATCGTCAAAAGGTCACTGCGACGAAGAGCATTTTTATTTAAATTGTGCTCATATTTCTATAGAAATATACTCCTTCGCAGAGGCTTTTTAACAAATGTGTCGGACATAACCATCGGTTATATTTAACCTTGCAACACAAAGTTCCCCGCTTGTATATTCACCGTCAACTAATTCAATAAAGACTTTTGTGTTGTAAATTGGTAGCCCAATAATGGAGTTGCCATCCTTCGACACGTTCTTAACGCTAAACTTGGTAAACAGAACATCCCCTGTTTCGGTTAGAGATTATAGAGAGAGATATGTGAGGGAATTTGAAAATGAACCGTTTTGCAACTTAATACAAAAGTGTTTCACCACTACATATGACATGTTTTAGACTCAGTTCATCGGGATCTGACAATGCACTTGTGCGTTTAAGCATTTCGTTAAACTTAGAACAAGGACTAGCATAGTGACTTTTTGTTCTATCAATATTGTAGTAAACATATAGCCATATTTCTATATTGGTGTTTCTTTATGAAGACAATAGGCATTTGCTTGAACACGGCTAAAAATATTTCAGTGTAATAATCCACAAAAAAGATATTAATATTGGTACATAAAATCTCGTAAAATCTTAGTCATTACCATAACAGACGATTAATGAAATTTCCATGAGTCAAACCAATTCCCTTTAGAACACCAGAACTGCCACTAGTGAAAAGGCCACTGTTGCCCTGTGTTGTTTGTTGGTGTGGTGCTGTTCAGCGTATCATTGATTGAAAAACGTTTCCATAGATTTGATCAGAACCAGAATAGCATCACCACCACCACATCACTCATCTTTTCCACAGATAAGACAGGATCGAGTGGTACGAAGATTATCCCTCAAATCAAAGCAAGTAGTGCTGCGATTGGTTTAATTCCATTTTGGATAAGTACACCAACTATGGAGCCTTTCTTCAAACCGATCTCAAGGAACTTGACTGCAAGAAGGTCAGATTTCTGACGCAGCTTCTTGTAAGTACATTTACCACCATCGATTTATCGGTTTGTTTCATTTGAAGTAGAGAAAAGTCACTACGAAGGAGTACATTTCTATAGAAATATACGCAATGTTTCAATGATAATGCTCTTCGCTGGAGTGCCTTTTTAACGATCCTCAAGTCTGATCCGTTTAATTTGAGGTTTTAAACATTGGGCTTGTGGATTCACTGCTGTTAGATGTGCATCCATAATGGACTCTAATCTTCTGGTATTTGGTTTCATGTGACAATATCTTCCATATAACCTGTTCTACTAAACGCCGCACTTATGGTCAAACATTTGTAATAAACGCCGCCTTCTAATAAACGCCACATCTTGAAAAGTGGAGTTTATTAGAAAACAGGCTGACCAAGAAAGTTTTATTAAATCTTTAATTAACAAATTCTCCCAACAAATTCTTAACAAATTCTCGTACGTTCGCATGAACGTGAGTGTAATCAATTGCGCAAGAACATTCAAACAAAATTCTCGTATCTTTAAAAAATGCTATGAGCTCGGACAGTTCTATTGGTAAGTGTCCGGCTTTAAAACTTCCTTGTCTAGCATATTCTTGTACATTCCAATTGTATAAAAAGGATTTGTCTTGTTCGACTGGTGCTGCTTTACAGAAGAACTGGATGAAGATCACTTTTCTTTCGAATTTTCGAGTCTGACGTCAGCAAAAGCTGTGAAAGTTTTCATGTCGTAGAAGAGAACAGCGACACTGATATTGATATTCTTTGACATTTTTGTATAATGTGAACATATCTTTTTTTGTGTATTTCACATAACCTTTTGTAACGTTTTTTTAGGGAATAAAAACATCGTTATTTAAAGTCTGTTTTTATTCCCATTTTGTAAAATATTGCCACCCTCTATGAAACGCCGCATCTAAAAGCTGGAATTTGTAATAAACGCCCCGGCGTTTATTAACAACATAACAATGAGTTTACCTGAAATGGCCGAGGATAGTGTAAACAGAGCTTTAATTCATAAAAGGTAGTGTCCGCTAAAAAATTAAAATTTTATATTGTGGAAATATATTTTCACTGATTATGATCTTCCAGATCAAATTTCTTAAAAAGACTTTCCAACCACAATAATGTTGGCTTTATAATTCTCCTTCGTCTTCTTTCAGATCTCCATATATTCTAAACATGCTTTAAAAATCAAAACGAGATTAATTTAATATGTCCACTGTGACATAGAGACTTGGTTACTAAAATATTTGTATGGAAATGTTTTATCACCAATTGAAAATGCAAGGGAAAAAGATTAAATGCACAATGCTGGAAAGGGAATGTACGATCAATATATTAAGCACCTAAATTATTTCGTTTCCTAAAAAGTATCGATTTAAAGATATTATATGGCATTAGACCCGGAAAACCCAAGTTTGGAATTAAACTTTGAGAAAATCGTTTGCACTTTGACAACTTGATAGTTCTATAAAGTTGAAGGTCAAATTTCATAATTTAGTCGCAAAAGAGCAAGTTAGGTCAATTTTGGACCATATTTTGAAAATTGTTCAATTCTAACAAAAATTTACTCGTACAACAATTTTGTACTGCTGATTTCGAACTTGAAGATCAAATCCAAGGAGGGTTCGATAAATGTAATGATTTGTAGTTTCTCATCCAAGTTTCTTCATACACAAATCACACACATGTATTTGTTTTATAAGAAACCAGTGAAAGGCCCTAGTACTGAGCGTTTCTTAAGTTTTTGCGTTTTCATTACTGAAAAGTTCTTACTTGGTTTCTAATATTTACAGTAGGCAACGGGATCAACTTTAATAAAGGCCATTCGCCCCTTTTTCAGGCAAATACGCAGTATTTTTAAAACACAAAGAGTCAATTCATTGTAAGGACAGACAGTGAAGAGTACAAAATTTGTATGGATTGAATGTTTCTTCATACATACAAAACAGCTGATTTATAATTTTTGATAATAGATGATAAAGGATGACAAACATGAGGTTCGGAATTCCCGAGTTACGAAACCGAGTAACGCATTATGACGTCATAAACCGAGTTAGTACAGTTGACTCTCTTTAATTCGAATCTCTACTATTCGAATCTTTCTACAATTCGAACGGAATCAAAGTCACCGTCAATTTTTTTTAAGAAACTGCTATAATCTACTTTCTACTATTTGAATCTCCATAATTCGAAAACCTCTATAATTCGAATAATTTGAATAGTGAGGGAAAATCGTGCAAAAATTGTGCTTTTGAAGATAGAAGCATGAAATTTGGTGAACATAATATTTATCAAAATCTGAAAGTTTTGAGACTGGGAGCCACTTTCAAAATTTTCGTTCTGTGTAATTTACAGACCAGAATACGTTTCCATAGCAACAAAAAAATTTTTGCACAAAATATATACTATTATATATCATTAGAAAGCTCTTGATATAAGGATAAAAAGTCAATAAAGAACCTTACCCTAAAAATGAGTTGGTAACGAGTTATAAAAGATCAAACGTTTACGAATCCAGGGGGTCAGCGGAAGCTTTTTGCATCAGTTTCATTAATTTTTTGGTCTTTTCTTTCAAAAAAAATCGAAAATTAGCTCTTATTAAATGAATTTAAGTTGCAGAATAGGTAGAAACCAGAAAAAGCAAAAGGAAAACTCTCCAGAAAGAAAAACTAGAATCACACATTTGCATCGACCTCTGCATCCTTTCTCTTTGTTGCAACCACATCGAATCAACTCCTTGCAAATACTGGAGGCTTCCGGTATGGTAGTCCACACGATACTGTAACCATTTTCAATCAGCTTCCATCCCCACTCGTTTGGATCGGGAAGATGTTGTGTTTTATTCAGCGATTGGCCCCAGCAGTGCACACCCTGATATATTGCTCGCTTAACGTGTTGACGTAGCGCGTCAGCGGATGGTGGTATTCCTTCTAACGATCTACCCTTCCTTGCAAAAAGCACTTTCCTTAATTCATTTACAGAAGATGTGGTGTTTGTACGGTCGTATAGTAACACAACAAACCGCTCAATGGTTGAAAAACAGCTTGATAAAGTATCGATGGAAGGCGAATTCACAATCATGGCAAAAGCACCCGTTAAATCTTCCAGAAGGTTCCAAGTCTTCCAGGCTACCTTCTTTCCTCTGCCACCAAAAAACGAGACTTGATCGCACCCACTGAATGCATGGAAAAGGGGCATACAAGAACTTTTTGATGTGCCAAGTGTGTGTACCAGGGAATGAATTGGTATGTATCGAAAATTTTTACCAGTTCCAAATGCTATCCAAAGCTCATTTAAGGATAGGTGAGGGAACATACCTATTGCAATAATGACCACATCTGTATCAACGGTTCGGATTGACACTTTATTCATCCCTGAACAGCCAGCATCCTTCGCATGAAGAAGCATGCGTGTGTCAGCTTCTTCATGGTTTGAAGGAGATATCAGGGACAAATCATAGTACGCGTTGGTCATTGCTGAAGATTCGACAGTAGTCACAATAATTTTGTTTGTTGGAATCGCCAGTATTTCTTTAGCAAGGAAAATGAATAACTCCTTCTTGTTATCATCAAGGCGAAGAAATGAGAACCAATTTCCTGGTATCCTTGAATTTGCAAGTACTCTTCTTCTCACTCCTTGACCTGAATATAATAAGACAAATTTTTAAGAATTTGAGTAACTAAGCACACTTTGTATACAGAAATTATAGAATAACCTCTTTTGCATCTGGCAGCTGATTTCAGAGAATTCTTTAGGTACACGTCCCAAACAACATCGATGCGTGATGAGTTGATCAGCTGTTGTTCAATATACGGCTTGAAAGTGTTATCCGCGTACTCCTTGAATGTTACAGCACCATTCGGTTTCAACATGTTGACAATTGCAGCTCCATCTAACACTATACAATCGACAGCAACGTTATCAGACAACGAAGGTACTACATCTTCTAAGCACTGAAGAAGATCTGATTTAGCGCCGGATCGTAACTCGCCATTCTTTGAGAGAGCTGGTGGAGTAGAACAATTTTCATGCTCAAAAAACTCATCCAAATTTCCATGTCGAACTTGGCAGGCAATATAAAGTTGTGAAAAGAGCTGACAACTTTTCTTTAGCGTTGTTACTTCATTGTTCTTGGAAATGCTTCTTTGGACTTGAAATTTGAAGATGAAACATTTGTTGGCTGAAATTGTATCGAAAACACTTTTCTTTTTTGTTTTCAATCGCTCTTCGATGAACTTCGAATACTGATCCTTTCCAATCTTTTCGACGTTGTTCAATACTTCTATAGCCTTTGGACCAGCAATATTTCTAGTATCTAGGGCTATTAAATGTATAAATTTGACAGGCATGTCAAATGGTACATAGCATCCTGAGCAATCATATCTCCTCCACTTAGTTTTGCTAATAAATTGTTATCTTCCGTAATCCTTGCACAACTTCTAACTTTATGATCCAATCGGAAAGTGGAAACTTTATTTAGCTTACCACTGCTCTTGCTGCAAAAAAAACATGTTTCTAAAGGTTTAGGGTTCAGTTCTCTTGGTTTTCTCATTTTTTTAGATATATTCTCACAATCTTCCGAATTTAACTGGACATCGTTCAAACTCTTATCGTCATTCTCGCTAGATGTTTTCACTCTCTTTTCTGCTCTTGCCAATTTCAAATCGCTAACTTTAAATTTACAATTCTTGTGAAACTTTCCTTTGTTTTCTAATATAATTGCAACTTCAAGCAGTTCGTTCGGTATACACACATCAAACGGTAAGCTGTCAAGTTCGTTGAAGCGTTTTACGTTCGCAATTATATTTTCGTACGATTTCTCTTTTTCATGACCTTCTCTTTCAACAGAAGCAGGACACAGAAGTTTCTCTGATGTAGCCTTTTGACATAAAAGACACAAGTTCCAGTCAAAATGAGAACTCGATGCACTTAATTTATCTTCTGATAATCTTCTTTTCGACATTTTTGCAGAGATAGAGATAGAAATTCATGTGCAAACAGAAAAATACTTAATTAAACAAATTCATGTACAAACAGAAAAATACTTGATTAAATAAGTTCAAGTTCAACTAATCATGATTAAGGGGCTGTTCATATGGAGGTGAGCTGGCCCGGTTAACCGGGCTGGCTCACTTGAATGAGATGAAATTCACCCAGCGTTCATATGGCTTTTCTCATCCCACTCAACCGGGATGGAGAATGTTGTTTACATCACGTAAACAATAATTAGAATTTCGACGCGTGCGCACTTGTCTAAAATCTATCCCACTAAGCCGGGCTGGTCTGTTCATATGAAAAAATTTCATCTCACTTAGGTGAGATCCCGGTCAAATGAAATGAGATCTCACTTAAGTGAGCCAGCCCGCTTTTCATATGAACACAATTTATTTTTATAAAGATTTCTTAATGACAGTGAGATCTCTGCTAAGTGAGCTAGCCCGGCTAACCGGGCCAGCTCACCTCCATATGAACAGTCCCTAAAATTCAATACTCTCAGATTATACACAAAGAAAATAAATCGAATCTATTTCAAGTCTGACGAAATAGCTCATTTAATAACCTATGCAATGTTTTCTTCTAAATATACAGCATAAATCAGGGGGTCAAATATTTTACATTTCAAGGAAAAACATTAACGCATGCTGGTGTAAAAACACAACCAGCGATAAAATTTTCAAAGAGTGTCTTGGGCTACACTTATTTTCGCATTTTACAACAATTTATGTATTTTATAAAACAAAAATAAAAGGTCAATGAATTTTTTTATTAGCCGCGACCCCCTGAATTTTAAAACATTAAATGGCTCATAACTCCTTACAAGTTCGTTTTCAACTAGATGTTCTTTAGTAATTTTTGTTGCATTTTAAAAAAGCTTTCTAATGATATATAATAAAGTATGTTTTTGGCCAAAAAAGTTTTTTTGCTATGGAGCTTCATTCTGGTCTGTAAAATACACATGTGATGAAAATCACGAATGGCTCCCAGGCTGAAAATATTCCAATTGTGAAGAACACTCACTGTACCAAATTTCATGCTTCTATCCTTAAAAGCACAATTTTACTACATTCTTGCACAATTTGCCCTCACTAGAACAGATTTTCAGCAGGTCCCCAAAGCTAAATTCTCTATGTTATTCGAATTTTTGTTATCCAGAGTATAAACTAGCCGTCAACAATTTCGAATGTTTTTATTGAATTTCGAATTCAGATTTCTCTCTCTCTAATTCGAATTTTCATCCTTTTTGACTGAAAATTCGAATTAGAGAGACTTTCTACTATTCCAATCTCTCTGTAATTCGAACAAAATCTTATCTCCCTTGAGATTCGAATTAGAGAGAGTAGTCAACTGTAACTCGAAAATTGGTAATTTTTTATTTTTCTCGAGTTGCTAACTCGGAAATTTTATTCTTGTTACATTTTCCCGAGTTACTAACTCGAAAATTTTTCTTTGTATCATTTTTTCCGAGTTACTACTAACTCGGAAATTTTTAAATTTTAATTCTTCTCGAGTTATTTTATTTGCTACACGTATTCCGGAGTTAGTAACTCGGAACTTAATTTTCCTTTTAATTTTCGAGTTAGTAAATAAAAACTAAATCACAAAATGAAATGAATTGACAACACTTCAAGTTCTCACCAAATGATGTATACACTATATTACGTATTAAGAGTTACTTTCATTTTATAAAACTTGGAGTAACTCAATAGAGACAGTAATAGTAATATTCAGGGTTCGTACAGCTTTTTGAAAAAAAAATTCCCTGACTTTTGTCAATTTTTCTGTAATTTTCCCTGACAAAATCCTTAAAAAAGACCCTTTTTTCCCTGACTTCTTCATGATTTCCCTATATTTTTCCCTGACCAAAACAAGATCGAATTTTGTTCAAAAACTGTGTTTCAAATTCAACATCAAGTCTAAGAAAATAAAAGTGATTTTAGGCATATTTGTTCATTTAACTCAATATTAAGTCCCAGGATAATCATAAAACTAATAATAGCAATATAAAAACTACAGAAAGTTAAAATAAATATCGTCAAATGTTTTCAAAAAAACTTTTTCCCTGACTTTTGCTCTACAACCTAGTTTTTTCCAGACCAAAAAAAAACTTCCCTGACTTTCCCTGACTTTCCCTGACTGGACCTAAAAGTTCAATTTTTTCCCTGACTTTCCCTGACTGTACGAACCCTGAATATTTAGCTTTTTGTTAGATTTGACTGATAGTGGAAATAAACCCCACCGTGGTTTATTTATGTCTCTCTGTTCAATCATCGCTTTTTGATAGTTAAGAAAGAAACACTTTACCAAACACTTTATTACTGTTTTGTAAGTCTTCAGATTACGTCAATAAGCAATTTCCATAATATGATGTTATCGTTCAGGTTTTTGGCAATGATTTGCCCATTTCTTTTTAGTCAAAAAAGGACCAAATTATATAGGTTCTTCGATTTTCGTGAAAATATGCATGTAGGACAATTTGGAATTAAAAGTCCATTTTAGGAAAAATTTGGACCAAATTCTAGAAGTGTTTAGATTTCCACTAAAAACAAGTCAATGGTGACAACTTCGATAATGGGGGTCAATTTTTACACTTTGATCAAAAGTGTAAAACTTGATTTTTCCTCACTTTCAATTCGGTGATGACCAATACATAGGTCCTCATTTGTAAGAATGCTCTGCATAATCAAGTGAATGCAAGTGAAAATTTGAAGTTGAAGTACTACTTTGAAAATTTAGTGCACCTTAGACCCAAATCCCTTCTTGAACAAACTGTGAAAAATGAATAACAAATTCCTAACCAGCATAGTCAAATGTAAAAATTTTCAAAAAAAATTTAAGCACTTTAAAAATTTAGGCCTTTTTGCCCAAATTCTAAATAATGAATTGTTTGAATATTTGGTCCAAAATTCTCATTTCATTTCATTTTAGTTCATTTTGTGATTTAGTTTTTATTTACAAACTCGAAAAACATAAAGCAATAATGTGTTTCTTATAAAAAAAACCCTGTTTATCCAGATCAAGCATTGATACACTTGATATCAAGAAAGGAAATGCAACCGATTCCGTCAACATTGCTGTGTTAAATTTTGCTGTAACTCCCTAACATTGGATCAAACATTTGCATAAAAAATACATTAAAAAATCATAAGCTAATAAGGGAACAACCAGAGATTGCTTGAAACAAATATAAAAGAAGCCTGTAAATTATGATTATGGTGAATAACTACATAAAAAAAATGCAGCTGGATACGGTATTTGTTAATCTTATCATTTGCACACAGTCTTTCTTTTACTTACCAAAAACAAAAATCTAATAAAAATTATAGACGACGATGAAACCCTATTCCAATAGTCAGCTGGCTGACTATTGGAATTTGGTTCTAATGTAAAATCATTAGAACCAAATTTAATCCATTACTTACATGAAGGTTTTTTATCTTAAGTTGACATCAGGAAATAATTCTATATGTAACACATAATATCTAAATATGGTAAATTCTCCCTAATTTCAAAGAAGGAAATGTTTGATTGGGACAATGTGTATTGCATAGTGGTCCTTAGCAATTCTAAAATAATATTGCACACCTATATTTTGATACTTTACAATTATTTCTTTTTATAAATATGCTATTATATAGTTTACGTACGGTAAAGTTTATATTTCATTGGATCATTTTATTTAAAAAAAACAACTCTTACTGTTTCTTGAATTATGTAAATTCTTTCAATTTCAGCCAGACCAGTTCCTTAGCAATTTCTTATTTTTCAACACTTCTTCGGCCTTAAGCTCCTTACAAAGGTGTTCCTTATACAAAAAAACATGTAAATTTACATCAGGACATGGGGAGGAAATCAGAAGCTCTTAATTCTTGCTGAAATATAAATTTCCAGTGAAGAAGATACTATTTAACTGACTATTCTAGCTCTCAATTCACGTGAGTACTTTTCAATAGCATTTTTTCTTTCAGCATCTGACATCTTTGCAACAGGTAGCACAAAATAATTCCAGTGAATTTGGTCGCAAGAATAAATGTCCGTTGGAATAGGTAAACTCATTTTGATCTTTGTCAATTTGTGACAACAGTCAGCATAACTTTTATTGAAATCGTCAATCAATTCTGACAAACTTTTATATGAAAGGGGTTTGTACATCAGTGTATCCCTTCTGCTCAATCCAAGTGCACCATATCTTTGATTGTAATGTAACCCTAAAACAATGTGTCTGTGAGTTTTTTGAGAACATTTGGACTTAAAACGTATTGTAAAACGTACAAGACTAGGTAGAAATGAAGTTAGGTACACAGATAAAACAACAGCCTCCAAGCACTTGATTGGCAACGAATATTTGATTATTTCTTTGGCAACATCACATAATCTTGATAATGATCGATTAACTTTGATCTCGAAAAATTGAGTTCCTGTATGATTATACTGCAATTGATTCAAGTATTTTTGAATATTTGCTACCTTTTCGAAAATCGAAGATGAGGTTTGGAAAACAGGTTCTTTTATAGGTGCCATACCCTTTGTCGTCGTCGTGGCAGCAGCAGAAGCATCGTCTAATTCTGAATCATCCTTATTTTCATTGGCATTAATAATTGCATGAAAAGTCTTTTCCCCTTCTGGGTGGATTTCTTTTGCCTTTTTCACAAATGCTTCCCAACGATCAGGACTCAAAGGAAGAACCATCGATGGTGCTTCCATGTTTTGCTTGCTAATTTTATGTTGTTTTGATACAAGAATTTTTTATTTTATTTTGACACCATGTTGGTTAAACAATTTCTTGCTGAGTCAGCTGTCGCTACAGAGAAAACAAAGTGGATGTAATACTGAACATCGGCGGGGGACGCCGTGCGCCGATGATTCTAAAGAGACTACTACTCTGCTGAGCGAACAGCTTTTTCATTGGCTCGGTAGTTGAAATGATTTGAACTATCACGCGAATGAGATTGCGTCAGTCAATCAAATATCAGATTCCGTGTTTTAAAGTAAAAATAGAAAACTATAACAAATTTTCTTCAACTTCCCACTCATAATCGGTTTCTCCATCTTCACTCCATGTACTGCTGAAGTTTGGTGGAATTTGCTTGGAAAAAGTTTTTTTCGCGTGAAAAAGCTTTCGCGTTTTACACTGCTTTGAAATTTCCAAAAGCATAAACTTTCGCGAAAAAGGACCAAAAACGCGAAGGTTTCTGCCCTTAAAGTATCCTGTGTATATCCGGACACGGAAGATATGATTAAGGTATATCTAGAGCAAGACTCATTCCCTTCCTTCATGAACCATAATGATAGACATAATGCACGTGTCAGATAGTCCTTAGTATATCTACATACATTAGCGATGACCACTAGCAATAGTCATGGTGTTACAAGACTAGTGCGGCAAAGAAAAAGTGGAGAATAATTGTTCTTGAATTTGAGGTTTAAAAAATATTTTTCAGGTCAGGAGGAGAATAACTAAAGACTTTAAATATGATGGAGGAGTACAAAATTCCATGCATCATTTGCAGAGAGTTCGTTTGCAAAGTTCTAGAAGGAACATTGTTAATGAAAGAGCTTGTGTTGTTTGAATAATAAACGGTTCCTGGAAATTAGCTTCCAGTTGCTAGAACAATTAAAAGATGTGGTCATAAAATTCCACGTTTATTATCAAAAAAAAAAAAACCCCAAATATAAAACAATATTTTTTTAGTCAAAACACTCACTAGTATCAGTAATTCGAGACGATTCGAGCGTAACATCATCAATTTTAAACTATAAAGTATCACGGTTTCATTAATTCGCTAACATATTTTCTCACTTTTTAAACTGTAAATGAGTAGAACGTTCGACAAAAAAATATTCCAACAGGGCGTTTTTTCTTATCACTAAAATACTAAAAGCGCTGTTTCTCATATCAAGTTAATTTCTCCACGCGCATTCACAACTTAATGACAATATCTCCACGATCCCTCGAACAATCCGATAATCTCACAATAGTTCTTGTAGTAGAGAATTTCATATCGTCAGGTTTTGTCTTTATGGAGCAATGAAATCCTTCAAGTATATTTTCGACAATACCATCTTCGAGAACCTCAGAGCTTTCGTCTTCCAAACGCCAGGCGAGACTTTAGGCTATCTTCTACACAATCTTTGACGGAAATTAGTCTTCATCCTCTATACCCAGGGCTTCCATAAATGCCAAAGCCACTTTGCTCGCATACTCTTTTCTTTCGTCCCCCTCCAGTGTCTTGGCTTTTTCTAATATAAACATCAAACATTTTTCGATTATAGAGTTTCAACCCAGTTGGCAAATTTGTTGAAAACCACTGCGAAGGAGTGCATTTCTATAGAAATATACACACTATTTCAATAACAATGCGCTTCATCGCAGTGGCTTTTGACGATTGTGCCCACGGAGAATGCATAGGGACTCGCTTCAACAGTTTTTTTGAAAGTTATGAGGATTATCGAGAATTTTTAAAGGCAAATTAAATTCCTATCTCTACCTTTCATTTCTTCAAATTTACCAAACATTTCTTCAAACGACGCACCATTTTGAAAGCAAAGGCTGGCTTCATCAAGAGAATCCTTTAATTTAATGTTTGAAAAGTTTTGTAGGGTTGCTGTCTCGTTATCTAAATATACGTCACCACAATAAATGAAAACACAATCACACAAAAATAATAGTATATTTTTTTATGTAAGTAACTCAAGAAAACTTAATTTTCAAGACTAAATCTGTACTGCAGTTGTTTGACTTGCTTACTACAAGGTTTTTGACAGACTTTCCAGCAGAAACTTTGCAATGAAATAGCAACAACTCAAAACATTAAAAGTGTGAAAGTTTGGAATTATAAGCAAAAACACAATATGTATGTCTAATAACTTAACCTCTGATGAACACACAGTAATAACACGGCGAAAAAACATTGTCTCCATAGCGTTAAAAAGAACCCAAGAAATTTGTTTCCTTCCTTCACATAATAATGAATAATATCAACAAAATGACAACACTCAGAGTAATATTTGTCAAAACTCCAGGTTTCCCTTGGCTTAATGTTATTAGAGACGTGGGTACCGCTGCTTATAAAAAAATCATATATTATGATCAGTACCTTTTCTGATGTGGTTACTCCACACATGAGAGTGGAGAGCCTCCAGCATGCGGTCAACACCAACCTTTTCCACAAAACCTACAAAAACTTATGTTTATGAAATTAACAAAATTTAATTTCCACAAAATACTAAATCTATAAAATACTACCTCTGCGTGTTAAAATTTGTGATAATTTAACAACAACTACAACAACAACAACAAAAAAGTTTACCCTCTTCTTCTTCTGCCTCCGTTTCAGTATGGTTTTCCACCAATTCATAATGGTTCTCAATACTCCAATCAAACAGAAATTTTTGTTGTTCTAATGCAGCAGAAGAATATAAATGGAGTAGTAATAAGAAAATTTTATTTCTGGTTGAAAACTACTTGCAGGAATTTAAGCACTCGAAGGTAAATTTAGCGACTCACCATTCTCCGGTGCTTCTTCCGATGTGTCATATAATAAGCACACATCCAGTTTGTCACCATTAATCTTAGAAGTGACTGACTTAATTTTTTCAAAGAAGCTGAAACAAAAAATGAATTTCACTGAAAGTCAAATCAGATTCACTTCAAACATTACCCCCACCAAGTAACTAACCTTGTTTCACTAGAACAAAATAACACTGCAACCGCTTCTAAACTTTTCAAGTCACCATCTTGAACTTGTTCAAACTGCTCAGCAGAACAAACACATGTTGAGACATCAGCGGTAAAATACTTATTGTTAACCAACCACTGTAGAAACAAAGGCTTGTTGGATGATATCAAGTCATAGGAACAACCATCTTGAGAAATGGCTGGAGTTGATGAAGAACATAAGGATATCAATTCTTATTCCTTCAATCATAGTTCTAAAGCCTCTCATAAGTACATACTAGCAAAATACAATTTTTTAGCTTACAAAATAAATACATGCCAAAAATAGAATGCATTGCTTGACATAATAGTTTTTACACGGAATAGTTATAGAACAGAATAAATAATAACAGAATTTATTAGAAATTCAGGTAATGGAAAAAAATTTTGGTGTATTGAAAATAATAAGAGTAGTTTCATTTGAGTGTAAACAGGCAAGTTGAAAACACAATTTTTTCTGCTATTGATGTCAAGTGAAAAACTAAATAAATGATTTATCCAACTTTATTTATTGTTTGAATTCATACAAATTGTCCCTGGTGTAGATACTGAAAGGTTTACCTTCTAAAAAAGGTTTTGCAGCAACTGGTGCACCAATACAAATTATCATGCACTGTACGTTGTCACATTTCATTTTCATTCAATTTATCTGTTACAACTGCAAAACAAAAAAAAAGTGAACATGTAAATAATAACATAATTAGTTCTTTTCTCCTTTTAATAGACTTTCTTGTTCTTTTACAAGTAGCTAATAAGGATGTAAACCAAATAACAAGGGACTGTTGTATATAGATACATTAGTAAAATAGCCTGCAAAGTTTCACCAAACCAGAAAGAGTTCCTAATCCAGAGATACATTAAACCTATACCAACCTGATGAATAGGCTTTGGTCACTATTTCATCCTCAAACTGTATTAACAACAATTATCAAATCTACTTTGTTCTTAATTTTTTGTCCTGGAAGTAATTAAGTGTATGTATAGGCAATTTAACTTATAACTATGCTATCCAGTTTTATTAACTTTTGTTTGGGAATCTTGTGAATTTTCTTGCAATTTTCTCTCAAGCTACAGATAATTTTGCTTAACATCATCCTTTAATATTTGTTTTTCTATCACACTGCGTTAAAAACTAAATTGAGCCACCATCGAGGCAACTGCACTGGTTCTTACTAAAAGAATAATGCTGACCTGATTATCCTTGAGGTATGCATTGAGTTTCTTACAAGTTCACGAAAACCTTTTTCAGAAAATCAAAAACTGTAGATGTATTACTTTTGGCCTATTTTGGTAAATAAATTGGTTCATATATATATACGTTAAATTATTAATAAAGGAACTGCTGTAAGTTTTCAGTTTTGCTCCAAAATTTCTCTGGTCTGCAATTTTAGCTTCGCTATCCAGAATACCCAGAACTTGGAAGTGCATTTTTTTGAAAACTCCTTTCTGCTATCCCCCATTTTTTACCTACAGCCAAAATAACACTAACCAAACTTATTGTCGAGACTGAACTAACCTCAATTTCATTTTGAAAGAGCAAAGTAATGAGTTCCTTTATTCTGGTCCTTTTACTAGATGAAATATCCTATTTGAACTATAATCTCAATAATAATTCTGATTATACAAATTTCTCAACTAATTTGCTAATTAACAACATAATATTGCTGCAATATAATGGTAGAGCAATCTGACAAATAATTTAGACAGCACCTTAATAAAAGCACGTCACAAGTGTAGCATGCCAAAAAATTCTTTATTGCATCATATTGAAATATATAATTTTCATTTCACTTGCTCTCAATGCGGGGAGCACATATATTATATTATGTTACTATTAAATCAAATTCAATACTAAAAATGATTAATCCCAGCATACACTCTATTACCTACCAATCCATAACTTGTTGGAATTTTTTCCAATCTACTTTTAGTCACCTGGAACTAAGTTCCATACCTCTAAGCCAACTAAAAAACCTTGTCAGTGGTTTCTTCTTATCACAATACACAGACAGTATCTAATAATTGAGCAATTTTTTGTTGTTGTTTTTGTTTTTTTTTGTTTTTTTTGTTTGTTTTTTGTTGTTGTTTGTTTTTTATGTTGTTTTTTTTGTTGTTTTTTGTTTATTTATTCGTCTTTTTCTTGCATTTTAGTGTATGGCTCTTTTGCTATTTGTATTATTTATTTTGGTGGCCACCCCCTCTGTTTAGATAAGTCTATTGGGATGGTCTCCAGTCAAATTGTATTTATTTTAGCATCTTAGTATTCTTTTTGTTGACAAATAAATATTATTCATTCATTCATTCATGAAGATGCACAACGATTATAATACAACTAGAAAATATAATACAAAAGAAAATTATATCCTTGTGTTTCTTTTTTTCTTTTACCAAATTCATTGCATATATATTATCTTTTTCTTTTTTTTTTCTTCCTTTTCTTCTTTTTCCTTTCTTTTTCTTTTTTTCAATCAATTCAGTTTATTTGCCATATAGAGTACCATATAGTTACAGAGTACATTGAGTTAAAATTGCAACATAATAGGCTAGGAGACTACCCCATATACCCCACCTTAAGTACAATAAAACTAGCACATAAAATAATAAAGAAATGTTAAAATCAAAGATAGATGTGACTCAGCTGTTAAAAAAAGTGGTAATAAAAAAAATAACAACAAAAAAACAAAAAAAACAAAAAACAAAAAAAAACAAAACAAAAAAAAAACAAACAACAAAAAAAACAACAAAAAAAACCCCCAAAAAAAACAAAACAAAAAAACAAACAAAAACAAAAACAAACAAACAAAAAAACAAACAAAAAAACAAAAATCAGTAATGACTCACAAGATGAGATTTCACGATAGATTTAAATTTTGGAAATTTCATAGAAGACAGGTTTTTATCTGAAAAGTGCGTTTTGGAAGCTGTTCCAATTGAGAATTGATTGGTAACGTATAGACAATAGCCCATAGGTGGACAATAGATAGACAATAGCCCATAATGTTAAAAGCGATCGGGGAAAAGTGATTAATTTGAAAAAAAAGTTGGGGAAAGTGACTAATTTATGTCAAGTGACTAAATTTTTCCCGACGAAAATTTTCCCTGATTTTTTCCCCAAAAGTATAAGTTGTTAAGTGTAAGTATTTAAAATGGAAGTTAAAACTGGCAGTCAGTTTTTGAGTAACACTGATTACTCATTGTTCACAATCTTCCTTATCGTGTCAAATAAAAACGGAAAACGTCAGCAAGTCATCTATAATCTTGATGCATCATCATGGATCATCTTGCATTTCACTACTCCATCGCCATTTCGAAACATTCGGATCGCACATTGTCATAATACATGACAAATGTGCAAGTTAGACCTGGTTCTCATTAGCTTGCAAATGACCTCTTCATAAAGTAAGGGAAGGGATTAGTTACAAAAAAGACAATGTTGGTTATTGCATCTATTTTACATATATTCTTAATTTGTATTCAAAACATGCGAAGAAAAGCAAGATTCAGCTGTATAATTGCACTAATATGTGGTTTGATCGAGAGAGTGTGTGGAATATACTACAGTTCTTTTTTTTTTCTTCGTCTCGATAGCTCCATCCATGCAGTATAAATTTTATCCGTCACAACACAATATAACTGAAAGAAATAAACAGAAGTAAATAAAACATGTCGAGAATACGAGAAATATAGCTACAAAGAAAAGTTTTATAAAATCCAGACAGGTTTTTTTTGTCTTTTCCTTCCCCTTCTGTTTCTGGTTTAGGCTTCTTATCCAACCCTTAATTTCTAATTAATCTCAGAGGAAATTTAAGGAATTATCCAGGAAATAAGGGTCAGGGTTCAAAAAAAGTTTTGAAAAGTCAGGAAAATAATTTTGTGTCTAATAGGACTTTTTCCTTCAGTGATTTGTTTTGCTATGTATGCTATATTTTGTGTATGTAGATCAAAGATTTTTTTTGTAATGGTTATACTTTTTGGTGTTGTTAAATATGAAAGAAAAGAATATAAATAGTTTGTGGATAAGTTATTTTTATGTTTTAAAGCAAAAATACATTTGCAGATGTTCCTTTTTCATGAATTTTCTTCAGTAAGATTGTTTCGAGTTCTAGTAACACATTATATATAAAAACTAATATTATAATCTATATAATTTTGTTTGAAAGTACTTATAATTGTTGACTGGATATCTGTAGCTAGAAACTTTGAGGCTGTTTTATGTTGGTATAAGTTTTCGTTACATTTTTAAAGTCTGTTTATAATAAATGAAATCTTGCATTGGAATTAAAATGTAGACATACAATAATATAGAAAGTAAAAAACAATTTGGTAAAATTTTGACAGTATTTTTCTTATTTGAATTGGTAAAATAACCATTCTATACCATTGTACATAGATTTATACATAATGAATATATTCAAGAAAAAAAGAAATGAACTGGAAGAAGATTGGAAACCAAGTGGTAGCTTTATTAAAAAACCAGTCAAAGGCTGGATACATCCAGACCATTTGCTACAATCCACTGGGGCTGTTTATCAAACTCATGTATGTACTGTACTCATGTACAGCAATTTCCTTATTTGAGTGATTGATGAGAAATGAAAAATGTGGTGTTGCCTCTTTTATCTGCCTAGTTCTTTTATCATCCATTCCTGCAAGAAAATGTGTGATACTTAAACACACCAATTCAGTCCTTGACAATGATCAGTAGTGTTGACATAAGAGTTAAAGGGCTATATACACATGGATACAATACACATCCAGTTTATCCAGCCTTTCTTAAATGCATCTTCATAGCATCTGAATAAGAGGGACATTCAATTCAACCAGCTTTAGTCCAGGATGATGAATCAGGCAAAACGTAAAGGCTCATCTTATCCAATTCATTTATCCGTTTCTTTTCTTCTTTTTTTTACTTATCCAACTTTTCTATTGTCTATCATTTTAAATCTGGGAGATCTCATCCAAAGTCTTCTCTGAGTCTACATGGATGAAACAAAATGGATAAGTTAGGAATTAAAAACTAATAGCCCCAAAGACTGATTTGAGACATGAAATCATGTTTTACGCTTTCAATTTCAGTGGCCTATAATTTACTATTCAATTTCATAATATTGCTTTTGTAATGGAAATTTCCTGTATTTTGTAGTATATTGGTGCAGTAAAGATAATAGAATCTATGAGAACTGTACCTTTTGATCAACGAGGGGGAATAGTAAGGTATGTCTCTTTGTGTTGACCAAAAAAGCTTTTTAAAAAATTCAGTTTATCAATCACATCAGAGGATTTTATCTTGATTTTCAAAATTGCTTTCAAGAGATTTCACTTACTATATTTCATCTAATAAATGCCAACCTCTGATAAACACTCCTTCCATTAGACACACTTCGAACAGAACACCTAACTAAGATTTACTTCAACAGAATTTGACATAAATGAAACCAGTTCATATTATGTCATTTTGAATTAAATGTGGCTCTCTTGTTAACCCAACACTGAAACATTATGGTTTGTAATAAATGCTGTCATGGTTATCAAAGGTTATATACAATACCACTATGAATCTACATTCGCTTGGCTTTTCCAGAATATTTTTCTTGTTACATCATTATGCTTTTTCCTTAGAGAAGCAATATTTCGATGCTGTCAGGCATCAGAATTATTTAATTTCAAGAAGAAAAAGGTGGGTGTATGCAACTTTTGGCCTCGTATAAGTTTGTCTCTCTGTTTCATATTAGATTAGAGTAAAATGTTGTTGAGAAATGATTCTGAAAAGAATCAAGTTTTATTCATGTGTTTAAGAAGTTTTTTTTCTCTTTTGCAGGTCTCACTAACTCATGGGATAATAGGAGGTATGTTTTTGTTATATTTTCTTTAAGAGTATAACATATGTGTGTAATGTGTTTGGCATGTTATAATAATTATCAAGGAGTATGTAGATTTTTGGGACTGTTCTGCTTTCACAAACATATTTGGACGTAGAATGGAGGCACAATAAATGCAAGTCAAGAAATTCCTTAGATTTTCATTTTTCTGAAGAATTAATAGGTTTTACTCTCAAAACCCTATGGTAGTAAACAAAGTTCCACAGAAATTTTCTCCCTGTCTTCTCATGCATGTAAAAGGCCTTATAATTAATATATAATCTGTTATATTTCACACATTAAGGACCTGTCTAAAGTAGTAAGAAATGCAAGATAATCTTTCTATTGTTTTGTCCATTCTTGTTATTCAAATGTTCAAGTGTTATTCAAGTCTTTTGATAATTAATATATCTTCCGAGAATAAATGACAGTGACATCTCACAATGTTATCAAGAAACATAAAGGGATATATGACCATTTTCATGAAAATAAAAATATTTTATCCTTAGTCCTCAAGGATCATCCTAATTATATATACATTCTATTGATTCAATATAATTTATAGGGGTTGACCTGCACATTTGTTTTATTTGCCAGATAGAATCTATAATGTTAATCACAATATTTGATTGATATCATTGCTTCAGTTGAATTTTTTCATTTAATAGAACGTTTCTATACATATGATCCATTGTTATAATAAGTTATGTCATGGAAAGGAAGATCAAAAAAAAAAAAAAAAAAAAAAAAGGGAAGAAAGAAAAAAGAAAGATCTCTGTAATTAATGAAAAATTAATTTATTCTATTGTTTAAAAGGATATATATTTACATTTTACATTTCCAGAATTCTTTTACAATGTGATTGGCTAAAATATTCTTATTGCATTGTACCAGTAACTCCCACATGGATTTGATGTGGAAATACAAACATAATATTATTCCAAATTATAGTGATGGAATGATGGAAATAAGTTTTGTACGTAGAAAACATGTTTTGTCCTCTTCATACAGTTACAATGCCTTAAAAACAGCAAAATCTACCAAATCAGAATTATCGATGTAAATCCCTTCAAGAAGCCCTTCACCTTTCCAAACTCAGAATATACCAAAAAATCCTGTGTCCACCCTCGGGACCCCAACTGATTTTGACATGTAGCGAAAACCCTGTTTTCGATTGAAGTTATTAGTTTACTTGTACCACTCACTAGTTTTGCACTCTGATTGTCATTCACCAACTATACTTATTTTTTATTATCTTAGCTGAATAATAATGAAATGTTTCCAATATCATTGGCTATGTAATTTAAGAAATTTATAGGATTTGCAGAATTCTTCATCACTTGAGAAACTTAGAACAAATCGAAATGGAAAGAATTCAAAGCAATATCACGTACATATTAACAGTTGTGAGGTCGCTGATCAAATTTTTGTATTGAAATGAGAAAATTGAGAATGACGAAATTTCCACATAGAGAAATATACACTACTTGTCTGCTCTTGCTCAGGTGTAACTGAAGTAGCTTCTACATTTTTACATTATTAATTCCAATTCAAGTCCAATTCAAGAAAATGATCAGCACCACTAATTGAAGAAATTTGAAATGGACGCACATGGGCAAAACAATGAAGAAAGAAAGATACTAACATATGAACATACTAATATAGTCTAGACGTTTAGAGGAGACTATAAAATATAAGGAAAAGTTTTATCTGATGTGATTGAAAAAGAATAGGAATCCATTTTTTTTCAATGTGGATTGGTAACATAAATGGCGCTGAGGTCATTACATTTGAAACTAATGCATGTGATATGTAGACTTTCCATTGTTTTATTGATAGATTGTTTCCTTGATCACTGTGGAGAAAATACTACGACAAGCTTTTCAAAGTCATCTATCAAAACAACCAGTTTGAAAGACGGACAACAACTTTTCAATCACTCAGTGGAGAATATATCGTTTGCAAGTATCGGTGAAGATGTAAATAAGCCTTTTACTTCAAGTTTTTCTTTCCAACCTTTTACCCAGCTCTCAATATTATGTTTTTGTTTTGTAGGAATATAGAAATATGATAGGTTATATTTCAAAGGACCCAAAATACTTTCGAGGTTTGTATTTTGTATTTGTTTTGTTATTGTTTGTATTTTAGATTCGTAAAAGACACTTACAAATATGAGTTTGTGAAAATGTCCATTATTGTAAAGACAATCTTGACATGTATTTTTGCATTATTTTATTGCGTTATCTTATTTTTATACTGAAATGTTGCCACTTTTCTTCATAAGTTTGCGTTTCTAATGTTGCAACGAATTACTGATTGTGTGTTTTTCATTCCAACTTTTTCTGATTTGTACTTCTCTATTTCAGCTTGCTTTGTTTTTGAATGTGATTCTGGTCTTGCTGAAGATGTCATTTTAACGATAGGTCAAGCGTTTGAGTTAAAATATAAAGAATATTTAAATTCCAATCCAGTAATACAACCAGTTGTTGGAAGGTATTATAATGTTTTTGTTTGTTTGTTTGTTTGTTTGTTTGTTTACATCTTTTTTGGCGTATCATACAAATCATAACAAGAGCATTGTAAATCTCACACTTTACAGATCGCTCTAAAAAATAAAAATTAAAATCCTCTGGAAAGGGCATCCTCAGTGAAATGCAAATAAAATTTGTGTAGTCCATTTGTTTGGAGGGTAAATCAGAGGTTATGCAGAAGACAATTTCAGAATGTTCGTAGGATCTTGAAATTACAGCTTTGAATTTTGTCCACTTGTCACACCAGCCTTTATTATCAAAAGTTAAACATGTGCACCCGAAAACTTGTTGTCCAACACCAGTTTCAAGAAAGTTTCTGTAGATTGAATTTAATATTTCAAAATAAGGTTTAAAGAGGCATTGGCCGGCTTAAAATGTAAATATTATTCCTACATGATCAAAACATTCAAATTCAAAACAAATATGGCACGAAGTTCGGAATCGCTTTAAACATTGTTTATTGAACTGTGAAGTGAGAAAATATAATAATAAAATAATAGAAACACATGGCTTTAAATAACAGAAATACACCTGACATATGTATCTTGTGACATATGTATCAATGTGAAGAGAGACATAATATTTTACACAAGGATTACACTTCGATTTTTGATACTTTTTTAAAAAATCTGTTCCTTCCTAAAGAATGAAGCAGTGTGGGGACGGGAAGAGACAAGATAACAACAACAGTTCAATTTGCCAAATAATGTTTTATCTCAGATTGAATCGGTGTTCTTCTTTCTTCATGATGCACGCAATGAAACCAGCCATGACCATATTGGAAATCATATATATAGTTGAATGAATCGAAAAGAAAAATACAAGAAATACAAGAAAAGAAAAATGTTTATAAACTAAATCATGCATGGAGCCATCATAAGGATATGATCATTCTTTCATATCCAGTAAGCAATCAAATGCCCAAAATGACCAAAAAAAATTTTAAAAAATTTCAAATGTTTAAAAGAAAAACACAAGTTATTTTCAATGATTATTCAGATGCAATGTATAAACACGAAAAATTTAGGCAGAAATTATAGATATTTCATTCTGACAAAACCAAGATTGTGTTGTTATTTAAGTTTTGTAAACAGTAAAAAAGTAAGTTAATGAAAATTAAGAAGAGACAAACAAATTTGAAAACAAATTGTTTCCACATACAGTGTCAAATGTTTGAACTTATTTCATTTTCTCCCTTGACAATGCCTTGCCTTATACTTAAGGCCCATGTTGAAAAGGCTTCTCTTTTAAACTTTTACAAAATCTATTTTCAAGAAAAACAAAAGATAAGCAAAAGGCTTGGGTAATAGCAAAGCTTAGAGTATTGCATAAGCTATGATAGAAGTCATGGTTTTCTCCCATTAATAAATTTAGGGAAAAAAGGTTTTTCCAGCTACGGTGTGCAAATATGTAAAGTAGACACAAAAGTTGTAGAGCATTCACTTGAAGTCATGTAATTAAAAAATCTTATTCCATAGGAAATGTTTTTCTGTGATTGTCAGAAAGCAAATGGATTTTCTTTTACATTTTGAAAAATAAAAATAACAGACATCACAAAAATGAAGATAAAAATTGCAACAAAAAGTTAGATTTTTGCTTCGAAAAATCCATTACGTGAATGTCGAAACAAGAGTGTGGTAGATATATCCAAGTATATCTTTATAATGACAGATTTTCCCATTGATATGTTAGTACATAGATGTTCCAAGAAGAGGTCAGTAATGTTTCATATTAATATTTTGTCTCTAATAGCAATCAACAACTCTAAAACAAGACCTTGAAAAAATAATTCTATCAACAACGAAAATTTTCCATCTTCTTGCTCGAAGTTTATTTTCTTCTCCTCGATAAGTCTGTTTTTTAATAAGTAAATCCGTATAAGTATTTGAGTAATCGAGAGTAACTCAAACTCTATTGTTTTAAGCCGGCTAATGCCTCTTTAATGTCATAAAGGCACTGTATAAAAAAAAAAAAAAAAAAAAAAATAGGTAAAAAATACAAACCAAAAACGGAACTGACTATAACAACAAATCTTTATCTGATACAAAATCCAAAGAGTGGCCATTTTAAGTTGGGAAAAGCAAATGCAATATCTGGTCCAACAATGTTAGAGTTAATGCTGTACTTCTTAGATATCCAACATTTTTGATTGTCATGCATTGTTATTGAATGCTAAATCAAACGTATTAGATCATGATGGACCACCGAGTGGGCAAATTGGTTGAAAAAGCTTTGCAAAGGAGTGTATTTTTTGACCTGGGAATGTGTTGCAATAATACAGGCTTTTTTTTATAAGAACAATTTTATAAGAACACAAGCTTCAGTTTAGACCAAAAAAATGAGAACGAAATAAGAACAACCTGAGGCTCAAATCATTGTTCCAAAAAATGTTTTTTGTTAAATAAGAACAATTCATGATGTGAATTCTCTGACAAGCTACCAATAAATGGTCATTTTTTTCACCTTCAATAAATGTGTGAAATATATTTATGGCACGACTTGTGGTCTGTTTAAAAACTTGCACACTCATATTCGGTCATTACTGAATAACAGCCCTCGTTTTAACTTGAATTTTTCTTTCATTGGGTTAAAGGTACTTTAAGAAACTTGACTTAGCTACTGTGTAAACGATAATTTCCATGGCACTCCTGCATAATAAAATATGATTTTGAAAGTGCTTTCCATTTAGAAGGCCCAAGTCAAATGGTATTCAAATAAGCTCTAGTGGTGGAGGGATTTCTCAAAAGCTGCACGTGGTAGAAGTACCAGGAAAGTACGGACAACTTAAATTGTCCAAGATGGAACCCTAATTATGGCTAATTGCTTACTAAATCTAAATAACATTAATTATTAATTATTAACAAAACTAAAAACTGCTAATGGAATAAATAATTGATATTTTCCTAAATGGTTGAAGCTTTGTTTTTTTATCTCCATTATTTCAGGCTTTTATAGAACTTGGATTAATGGAGATATTTTTTCTAGTTGTGGAGTGCTTACCACCAGAAGAGGAGATATAAAAGCTCGGACATTCGGCTGAGTCACGCCATTAACTATAGCAGTTTTGGCACCAGTCCTCTCTGCAGTTCTGTGCCTTATCCCAGAGTGACACTAGCAAAGCTACCATTTTTATTTCAGGTTCACAGACCCTGATTTTGATTCATCACGAACAAACGACCCCATTTTTAATGTTCCACGGCCCAGTCAACGCACAGATGCTAATAAAAACACACTATTAGACGATTTGGATAACGGGAATATGTCATATAGTCAATTGTTTAACGTTGCCAACAAGAAGCCCAATGTATGTGTTATGGTTTTACTCTTTTTGGGCCACTCACACTGGAAATTGTACGGAAGAAATACTGATGTAGCTTGGGAACTAATTTTTATGATAAGGCATGGATTACATTGGGATATATTTGGATTCATCTTGCATGTTGTTACCTCTTCTCAAATATTCTTCTGCTTAACCAACAAACTACAAATCCCGGGCAACAATGTAATCTGATAATCTCTTTGGCTTATTATGTTTTTTCTAGACTGGTTTTGGCTACGATACTTTACGTCGAAATGAAAACAGTTTGATAGCATCCGATTACGACAACCCAGGCACTGGATTAAATTTTGCTACCGGTGCGTCGTATGGAAACAACCATACGGAATATGCTACTGTATACGACAACCCGATTGCGTCTGCATCTGTTCGCCAGAAGCTTCAAGAACGCTCCAAAACTCAGAGTATCGATAATGACTATGATGATCCAGAAAATAATGTTTGCGAATCTCCACGTGGTAATGCTTTTTTCCTTCTCATGTATTTTTACTAAGCCTTGATTGATTGTTTTGTTTTCATAAAGCTTTTCGTAGGGCTTTCTCTTTCCTTTTTCAGTTTGAATGAACAACACATGACATCAAAATTAGGCAGTGTTATCCCCTTATCCCTGAGACATTAAAATACCGGGTTGGTGTCCGGCGGGGTCAGTCTTGCTTAATGGAAGGGGAAGGCTTCTTCAGCTTTGGTAGGCAACCTTTCTAGAGATGGTGTCTCGATAAAAACACCTGGTTGGCAAGCCATAATTGTTTTTAGGGACAGGTATTAAAAACCTATTAAAAAAAAGTGTTAGAAGTATTCACACTTACGCTTTTCTTATATAGGCAAAATCTTCAAAAAGCCAATGCGATGAAGAGCATTTTTATTGAAATAGTGTGTAAATGCACTCTTTCACAGTGAATTTTCAACAAATCTGCACGCTGGGTCTGAACCAGATGATGCGTGTTTGAGTTTTTTCGCCAATTCAAATACAGCATACCAGTTATTGACTGTTTTGGAAAAATCCACTAAATAATTTGTCCTTCTGTAGCAATGATTTATTCGTTCTTTCAACTTTAGATATTGCCGGTAACTGGGGGTTTGAGACTGAAGACACATACCTACGTGCTGTTGACGTTAAAAAACAGGTGCCACCTCCCAAAAAGCCCTTATATCGTGAGATTTCCGCTTCTTCTATACATTCCGAATCTCCATATTCTTCCCCCAAGGATAAAGCTGTATTAGCCCTACTAAGGGAAGTATGGTTTCATGGTGTGATTGCACGAAATGAAGCAGAAAATTTACTGAAGAAGGATGGGGATTTTCTAATTCGGGAAAGCACGACGTCATCAGGACAGTACGTACTTACTGGAATGAAAGATGGGCAATACAGGCATTTGTTGTTGATTGATCCTCAGGGAAAGGTAGGCCAGTGTTATCAATACCATTCACTGATTATGAATCCTTTCATCTCATTTGTTCAAACATGTAAAAGAAAAAAAAAGCTTACAAAATAGAAAGTTTTGCTATATACGTCTTTTCTTTTATAAGCAAGAAGTTTATAAGCAACACTAGTAAATTTTCTCAAAAAGTTAAGCAACAGTACTACAAGGATCTTACATAAATTAGCAACATGAAATTTTGAAATAATGCAGCACTTGCATAGCTACAGCACATTTCTTAAAATTGTTACACTAGGTGGTTATACTTGGTTGCAGTACTAGGTTGTGCGCTCTATGTAATGATTTGAATATCCTTGTACTTAGAACTTTAATTAAACAACTCAAACTTACACAAAGGTTTTCAAAACTGGAAGTTTATTTTTTCGATTAATACTTAGCAACTAATTAAAGGACATTACTACTAAAAAATGGTCATTTTTTAAGCAACATTACTGCGGTTGCTTACAAAAATAAAAGTGTAAATGTAATATTCCTAGAGGATTAGGCATCTTCTGACAGTAGTGATTCACCTCCAATATACTTGAACATATGAGGAATATCTGTGGGGCAGTGATTAGAGGGATTCTTAACAGACTTTAGGTGGATCATGTTAGAGGATTTTAAGGGAAAACAGCTTAGAGAGATCTTTTGCAGACTTTGGGTGGATCATGTCAGAGGATTTTTAAGGGAAAACAGCAAAACAATGATCAAGACCTGAGTTAAGGATATGTTACGAACTATACTGAGTTAAGGATATGTTACGAACTGTACTATTATTATTATTATTATTATTATTAATATAAATCG
Source organism: Turritopsis dohrnii (assembly GCA_027922465.2). Lineage (NCBI taxonomy): Eukaryota > Metazoa > Cnidaria > Hydrozoa > Anthoathecata > Oceaniidae > Turritopsis > Turritopsis dohrnii. The sequence continues at coordinate 306,098 of BQMF02000027.1, forward strand.
GCTTCCATATATTACAATGATTCTTCTGCCTAAAAGTAAATAAATAGCTAAAGTGTTAAAATTTGTTTATAATGGCTAGTAAAAATTAAAACTATAAATACAATAGAATGAATACAATACAATACAATAGAAAAGGGTCTTACAGAGTCAAAGCCCTGGCAAGAGCTTTATCTTTGTAAAATTAAATGTCCCATTCATATGCTTGGCTTGATTTTCTGATTGTTTAGGTACGGACTAGAGACCACTCGTTCGAGAGTGTCACTGATCTTGTACGATTCCATAAGAACAACAACCAGCCAATACGAAGTGGAACAAGCGCCGTGTACCTGTTACATGAAGTTCCACGGACATCTGTGCGACAGCACTCCGATTCATTTAATATTTGATCGGTCGGGTATATGACTTAGATTGCGTGGAAGCCTCTTGTTGTGATGGGTCTATTCCTACATTGGACTGTGGCACTCGAAAACGGCATTTACAACCTCTTCTGTCGTCTGTAACGAATAGGCGACGTGAATTCTCAATGGGCAAAGTCGTCAGTCACTGCGACGACGTGTATTTCTATTGAAACCATGTGAATATTTGTGTATATTTCTACTGAAATGCACTCCTCCGCAGTGATTTTTCAACAAATTTTGGTTTGGTACCATTTCCCATTCCAAAAAATACTTTATAAAATTACTCGAGCGTCAACCTAACCTCATTGAACCAAACAAATGTCACAGTTTCGTGCCGTAAGCTATTCTATTTAGAGAGGTATCTGGAAATGATGTATTGAATACCATAAAAGGTACAAAACGTCGCGAGCAAACATTCGCGACTTTCGCAACATTTTGTGTACGCAACATTTTTCTGTTACAGGATTTGCGACTTTGTGCTCTCGACTTTTTAATATTTTTCCTTGTTTCCGGAAAAGTGAACCCTGAAGAATTGCCCCATATAGAATTGCCTTCTTTAGTTTTACTCCTTCATCTTGTTTCAGTCCATAAATGATTGACAAAAACCAGTGAATGCAGAAAGAGGGTGTGTTTTTATTGAGAGTGACGTCCTTTAAGGAAAACATTTTATGCGTACAAAATTGTTTCTGAAAATGGCGTCTCGCGACTCTTAATGTACGCGACTTTTATCATTTTAGGCTGGTTGGGACATTTTTTGTAAAAGTCGCGAAAAAATATTGGCGACATTTTGTGCCTTTAAAGTATGTCAAAACTGCTTTTTGTCGATTTTAAAGGAAAAGTGTTCGTGAAAGTCAATCTATTTTTAGTCGAAGGAAAAAATAAATTTTAGCTCTCATATCATCACTCTTGTCTGATCTATTGTAAATAATTCACTTTATTTATACTATCATGTTTTGTTGTTTTTCTTTGTTGTTTTTTTGTTGTTGTTGTTGTTGTTTTTCTATGTTGTACGAGAGCAACTACTCACAAGTGTAACATACTTTAAGTCAGATTCACTCGAGGCAAATAAAATTCAAGAAGAATTTGGATTAATGCATGAATATATTTTATTCACCACGAGATCTGTAATAGAATATAATGAATATATGTCATTATATTCTATTATATTCTACTACAGATCGCAGCAGTTGAACTCGGTACGTTTTCTTACCGTAAGACTGTTGCCATAGGGATATTAACATCCAATACGAATCAGCAAACCTTTACTGAGAGCCTGGTCTAGTGAATCAGCTTTTAGTTTTACCGAAACTTGTTTTCCTGCTTTAACTTGCCCCGACAAAAAAGATTTTAACACTTTAACATTCTCTTAAAGTGTGTGAATTGAAATATGATAGTTGAAAAAAAATTATAAGCTGAAATAATCATAGAGAGAACTCTGATTGTGTATGGGCAACAGTACGTCCCTGGCCTCTTGCCGACCGTTTTTGTACTAATTTTAGGTATGGTCTCACTGTCGAAAATAAATTATTTTTTTGTTGGATCAGGCTGTAAATATTTTATAAATAATATTACGTTTTCTTTTTTCAATAGTTTTAGTTAAATATTTTTATATGGCAAAATGAGTCAGAAAAGAATCATCGATATTTACGTCTATTATAGAGTTTGTTTTTCTATTTTCTTTCCCTTCTTTTCTACAAGCTATCGAATATTATTACGTGTAGATAAAATATTTCTACATACAAAAGGCATTTTAGCAACCTCGAACCCAGGGTTTCTTGCCTTTTCGAGATATACGGATGGCTCGAAAAGGCAAGAAACCCTGGGTTCGAGGTTGGCATTTTAGTAGATAGAGTTTCATGATTACAAGCTATTTAACCGCATGAAATATCGATTTAAATATCAAGCTTTGATAATTATGTGCAAATAATCAATCTTTCCTACCAAAAAAATAATGCCTCTTCTCGAAGAAAACAATTTATCTCTAGAGTGGTTTAAAAAACACAACTCCGAAATATAGTCATCGGAATTTCAAGAAAAATACTCGCTCTTTTGCCCACAATTATAAATCACAATTATAAGTTTAAATTAAACACAGCATTATTATTGTGTCCACATCGCTTGGGCTCTTTTCACTTTGACTGGATCCAGTCTGTTTCTCGCGCACACATCGCTACTACATACCACACACGATAATAAAGGGACCCAAAAAAAGGTTTCCCCTCTCCCCCCCTCCTTCCCCCCGTCCCCCTCTCCTCCTGACACCTCTCTTTCGTTGCTAAATATAAGATATCCACTTTGCTTTGTGAAGAGTTTGTAATTTATCTGCGCCTGCGCGATCGAATGAAAACATTGTGTGCACGAACTAAGTAAATGCAGAGGTAACGACGAGTCTAATACGCCACTTAATAACGCCAACCCTTCCGACTGTTTAAACAAACTCCCTACATGAACTTTGTTTTTATTTGTTGATAGTAGGGGTAGATAGTGCTAACCTTTACTTAGTCTGTAACTTGTGGGTATAATGAAGGTGTAGCTATTTTATACTGCTTTTGTTGTGAGCTGCAAAAAGATTTGGGTTGGAGTGTAAGATCAGTTGTGGATCAAGGACTTCAAGAATGGCTGCGTCCGGGAGAAAAAACAAGTTTAATCTCATGATTCAGCCCATAACGCCACTAAACACAGTCCAAGAAAATAGTGTTGCTGAACAGTAAGTAAAAATTTCAGAAATATGTGTATTTAACAATTCAATTCTTATACCCAGAGCAACACTGATTTAATATAATGTAGTTCCTCTTTGGAAGTTTAGTAGAATTACCATGTATGTATGTGTGTATCGTTGATCAAACATCATAGCACTGGATTGATATGGATGACATTTTTTTAAAAAGTATATAAATAACTTTTAAATGTTTGTATGTGGTTCGTGCTAATACCCTGTGCTAAACTAAAAAAGAATCAAAATCTGTATTAAAGTAAGTGAAAGCGCTAATGTCTATTAATGAAATATCTTACTATATTGCTGAACAGTAAGTAAAATTTTCAGAAATATGTATATTTAACTATTCAATTCACTGGAGGAAAAAAATTATTTTGTTATTATGGAGTTTTTATAAAAAGGTTTTTCAATGTTTCTGGCCAACATAAAAGACAAAGATACCCATCAGATACACATGGTACATCATGCCAACAGAATAGGAATCAGTTCATATCAATGGGTTGGAAGTTTAGAGTTAAGAGGAGTTAATGTAAACGTGAATACTTTTGTTGGGAACTTGGAATTAGAATCTTCTTCAAAATTGTCTTTCTGACCACAGTATCCAACAAATCATCTACTTGGTTATTTAATTTGAATCAAGCATTTCACTGTTTCTTTGTTTTATGTCAACAAAAATTTATGTATGTATAAAACCCTGTAAAATGTATTAATTGAAGCAATAACAAGAAATTTTCCTCTAAGGACGTCATTCTCAATAAGAATATACCCATTTCTGCATTCACTGACTTTTGTCAATCATTTATGTTCTGAAACAATATGAAGGAATACAGCTAAAAGAAGGCTGACAATTTTCAGTGGGCAATTCTTCAGGGTTCACTTTTCCAGAAATGAGGAAAAATAGCTGGAAATTTGTGAAATATTTTTTGAGAAAATGCTTAAAAGTCATGGACATTTAAGGTATAGCAATAAGTCACTTTTTCAATGGCGAGACAATGTCAACGGTAGTTTTTATGATCCTTGAAAATGCACTCTATGTTTATCCATACAAGGTGTTCTTGTCAGCTAGCCTTGTTTTGTTAAAATAGGTCTTTTTGATAAATTTAAGAAAATAATTACTTTGTGGAAATCGTGCCCAAAACATATTAATAGCATGGAAAAGATTATCTGTAAATCAGTTAACTACACTTCAGATCAGAACCAGTGGCAAAATCGTCCAAAAGTCACTGCAATGAAGAGCATTTCATTGAAGTAGTTTGTATATTTCGATAGAAATACACTCCTTTGCAGAGATTTTTCAACAAATTTGCATGCTGGGGAAGATACGAAATCAGGGCTTTAGCCAGAACTTATTAAAATACCGCGTATAACCAGAATTGGGAATTTTTGTTTCCAAATGTCACCCACCATGGTTGGGTGACGAAGAAAATTTTGGGATCTAGACTCTCTAAAACATCTTTAAAATCAACTTCTCTGTGATTTTTGAGCATATAAATAACAACCCAACATTATTAACCATCGGTTTTTCATTCATTTTTTTGACCAATAGATTTTTTCTTTCCTGTCTTGTCATTATGCGGTGCACTCCTAGAATTTGTTAAGACGCGCTTTTAATCACGCGCGTAGATATGCTTTAAAAACATGCTTAACTTATTATATTAGTTTTCGTGCTCAATTGATAGTGAAGGATAACTTCGCTATATTAAGTGATTATTCACCAATTTGCTGTTGCTAGGGAGAATGGCCACCATTGCTAAGGTAATTTTGAAATTTCCGTCGTTATATGAATTCATTTGTTCACCTAACGAAAGAATATGAAAACATAAGTGGTACCAGTAGGGCCCGTTTTCGTGTTATTCAATGAAATTTAAAAGCATCTTAGTTTCCACTCCCTTTACAATCAGAGAAATAGAAGCTTAACCGAGGTTTCCACAAACAGAAATTTGCGAAACTTACGCTCGAAATAATAACTAAAACATCGTTGATGGAACACATTTAAAATGAAATGATGCAAACAAAAGAAGAAGTTGAATTGGAAGAAAAAGATTCAAAATAGAAAATTAATCTCAGCCAGCTGACTTTCAGCTTTCAGTTGAATTGATTTCTTCATTCATTAGTTCAGATATATTTTGCTTTGCAAAGTTGTTTACGTGCTCAATATCACGTCACGAAGGTATTGTAAATTCGTCAACATAAAAATATTAAAATTTTATCAATTGGGAAAACATAATGTATACAAATTTGGGAATTTTCTGACAATTGGGAATACCGCGTTATACGCGGTATGACAGGGCTGGCTAAAGCCCTGAAAATTGATCTGAATGTGATGAAATTTGTTAATCAGCAATTTTTTGTTTTAATTAAATTTCAAGACATTTTATTTTTTTTCAGCAATGGAAATGATCCATTGAAGGAGTTGAAACTGGAAAATTTGAGTCTAGATAACGTGAGTGAAGACCAAAAATCTAGACTGGAGGAATTTCTTCGTGATAAAGGGAAAATAAAAGGAGAATTGCGCGATGAAGACTTTGAAAGAATACTGGAGCTTGGTGCTGGAAATGGAGGTGTGGTGATGAAGGTCAAACATAAACCAACAAATTTAGTTATGGCACGAAAGGTATAAAATAAACATTCTGATGTAATTTTCTATTTTGGTGATAAGCATCTAGAGTTGTACATGTGTTACCAAAGCTATAAATTCTTACTCTTAATTTTACTACTCAATCTTAGTCATTGTTAGATTTTGTACACCCTGTTCTAGTTTCTCACAAATATTTTCACATCGAACAGTCTATAGAAATTCTTCAAGCTGCAGTAACTCTTTATTATAGTTGATTCGATTGGAAATAAAGCCAGCTATTCGAAATCAAATTCTTCGTGAACTTAAAGTTCTTCATGAGTGCAATTCTCCCTACATAGTTGGCTTTTATGGAGCGTTCTATAACGACTTAAACATTTCCATTTGCATGGAATATATGGTATGTTTTCTTATTCTTGTTTTTTGAAGAACTGACAGCTATGCTACACTTAAGACATTTTATATTATTCTATGCAATTTCTATAGAAATCTAGGTGAAAAATAATTATCTTTTACAGGACGGAGGCTCACTGGATTTACTTTTAAAAAAGACGCAAAGAGTTCCAGAAAATCTACTAGGTGTCATCACTTACTCAGTTAGTATCTCCACATAAATGTTTATTTTTAAGAAGATGTATATCAATTAATTGCTGTCTTGTAGCATAAGCAAGAATAAGTAATATACTCCCAAATTTATAAATAGCACTTCTTGCTATGAGAACCTTGTCCTATAAGATACACTTTATTTCCAAACTTCCTAGACATTTTTCATTATCATTTTTAAAGGTGCTGAAAGGGTTAGCGTATTTACGAGAAAAACATTCCATAATCCATCGAGGTAAGTTTATTTTGTTTCTTATTTTCATTAAACAACAGCTGATAAAAGGCCAAGACTTTGCAATTTTTTAGCTAGCGAAGTAAGTGAAAAATTGAAGCAAGGCGTGCTGGAAATCTACAATATCCTTGGCGTTACATATTTTCAAAAAAATGGTTATATATACTTAATGAGTAGAGATGATCGTTAGTGATGATTAGAGATAACTATCTCTCTATTCTGTTATGCATTGGCATGCTCATTATTTTATTGTCAATCTCACTTTGAACTACTTCAAAAAAATTTAAAAGACCTTTTGTTTCTATTTAGATGTAAAACCTTCTAACATACTTGTTAATTCCATTGGTGAAATAAAGCTATGTGATTTTGGTGTCAGTGGTCAACTGATTGATTCCATGGCCAATTCTTTTGTGGGAACCAGATCCTATATGTCTGTAAGGACCCTTGCTTTTATACCATATATTTCCACTTTCACAACTTTCCCATCAAGTTACAATAAATTTATGTTTTCTTAGAATTTACATTTGCATATTTACTAAATACACTTGAAACATTAACAATGATCTCGAAAACCTTTTCCACTTTATTTTACTTATTAGTTTATCTCAGTAATAGTAACCCATTGTAACCTTTATTAACCCGTTGTAGGACAAGGGACCAAACACTTAAAAATGCATTCAATCTCTATTAAAAACTGCCATTTCACACTATTTCATTTTCTGTAAATCCTAGCATCTAAATGCTCTAAAATACTAAGTTTTAGTTTAAAGCTGCTTTGAGTTCTTTGAAATATATTATGCCCAAACTTTTGAAAATTCAGACCCCATTCAGAGAGCAAAAATAAAGCATTTTTGTTGATAATGTTCTAACCTCTTTTTTCAGCCTGAACGACTGCAAGGAACACATTATTCAATACGCTCTGATTTATGGAGTCTTGGACTGAGTCTAGTAGAACTTGCACTAGGGCGATATCCCATTCCATGTCTGACAACTGAGGATGTTATCAAAATCTTTGTAAACCCAGAACAACAAGAGCTGATCTTACCACCTGGAGCAAAGGCGCCAGGGGGTCTGGAAACAAAGTCCATGGCTATATTTGAATTACTTGACTATATTGTAAATGAAGTAAGTTGAAGTACCATCTAACTACCACCGTTGTTTGAAAAGTTTGAAAATATTTATTGTGTAGACGGTACTTTAACACATTGACCAACCAGTATTTGTATTCATGGTCTTTTAGGAACCACCAAAACTACCAAGTCAGTATTTTTCTAAAGAGTTCTGTGACTTCATTAATCAATGGTACGTTTTTTTCCCTCTGTCTTTTTGCTTACGTAGATTGATCCCGGTTTTTTTAATTGAAGCAATATCGAGAAATTTTCCTCATGCTGATGAATTTGTTCGCTTTTTTCTTACAGCTTGAAGAAGAATCCGAACGAACGAGCTGATTTAAAGGAACTGATTGTAAGTTAGAATATTTAGGGCCTGTATACACGAAAAAGTTCCTTTCACACCTTATGTTTCTGTTATATATGATAGCTATCATAATATGAAAATATATTAGATAGGCGTCTTGTTCCCAATTATAATCAATTTTTGCAAGGGGCTAACCACTTAAAAATGCATTCAAACTTATTTAAAGATAGATGCCACAGCACAACTTCTTTGTAAGTGATACGTTTTATTTCGGATAGATTTTTATAAAGCAACAAGCTTTAAAAGCTAACTAGTATATTTTTGCAATGAATTGTCAAATGTCCTGGAATTTCTGGGAATGGACTGAAAACTTCAAAGATTTTTTCTGTAAAAATCCGAGAAAAAGTTATAATCCTGGAAAGTCGTGGAGTTTCATAAAAAATTCTGTTGGAATCCTGTGCTTTCGGCTTTACTTGTTTGTTAGAATGAAATTTTCTTACTTTCCTCGCTTCGGCCAAACAAAACCGTCTGACTTAATTTGTATCAAGATCTGTTTTTATATAATGTTGTTACTCAATGCCAACAAAGCAATAAAGGGTTGTAGTAGCTGCTATTTTGTTTATTGTTATTGTTATTATTTTATTATTATTGAGTATCACTCCTTGTAAAGTTGTACACATCCACTACCAGGCAAGGAGTTATAAAACAAGAAATAATGAAGAAGGAAAGAAGATAAAATAGATCGAAACATTAAGACAGAAGGAAACGATTGGTGCTCGTCTTGAAAGGGACAAAATCATAACCATCAGGAAAACGAGACGATTTAACTTTAAATTTCTCTTTTAGGCGCACGACTGGATAAAACGTGCTGAAGCTGATAAAGACAATATAGATTTAGCTGGTTGGGTTTCACGTCTAATCGGCGACGTCCAAACCAACGTCTAAACATTTGTCGACATTAAATGACGCGACAAACTTTTTCTATTACAGAAAGTATATGAAATCATACAAATTTCCGCGCCGTCTACATGTGTATGTCAAGTCATTCAAGGTGGATTCGGAGAAAAACACATAAATTGTGGGCTTGACCACGTATCATTTGAATTTTGGTTTCATTCGGCCGTGGATGATATGAAGATTAAAAGTTATCTGTTTCGTTGGTCTCACGCTCCTAAGTCGAAAAAACATTGCGATGTGTAATTTGATTTCCTAAATTGAACCAAAAAAATTGTCTTCATGATGATGGAAAGTTTTAGTATTTTTATGTTTGTATTTTTGTTTATGTAAGATTTGTTTGTTCTTATCAGGTAAGTTGTTCGTCATCTCCATCGCAGGTATTTTTTATGATCTCCATCGTTGGTGTGTTTTTCTCCAGAACTTCATACGCCGTCTTTTCACGTTTTTTTTCTTTCGTTTATCTATTTTTATTGACTTATTGACTTATTTATATGAAATTTTTCGTTTTTTAAAAAATAATTTTATATCTTTCGTGCGTCGTCCACATGATATCTCTTGTGTTTTTTATCTCCTTTTCCCCGAAATCCCAATTACGAACCTCCTCCTCTAAGACGGAACACTTCATGGAACACGTGTCCATCATACATCATTCTAATGTCAGTCTATGAGATAACTATTGTCTCGCCTACTACCATTGATTAGGTTTGAATCTTTCAGTCGTTCATATATCAAGAAGGCAGGAAGTCTTGGGAACGAGGTTGTGATTCCTTAAAATGACCAGTTATTTATTCAACAATAATCGATGACAGTTCTGAATATGAACCGCTTTCTCAACCTCGTTTCCAGGGCTTCTTGCCTTTTTTATAACACCATATATAAAAAAAGGCAAGAGACCCTGGGAATGAGGTTGCTGCTTTCTGATTATCAGATGGCGTGACGTGGGTTTAGCAGGGGGATTCAGCGGTTCGAAAAGTTAGGAGATAAGCATTGTTTGTGGAAAGGAACTGGTCATTGGTTTCCGACAAACAAATTCAATTTACACAAAACTATGAAGGTACGAACTGTATGTTTTGAGCCTAAGGATTCTAAAGTTGCATTTTGTTCAGGAAAGAAACTTTCCTACCATTATTAGTCATGCTATGCCATACCATCCACAACCCCGACCATAATGACCACACCTCGCCGATCTCTTCACCTCTTGCTTGTGGTGTTTCTGTTCCATTTCTTAATCATCGGAATCACGATTGATCTCGTTTACTCATACAAAAATAACAAGGTTTCAGGAAAAGATATTTTCTACTAAAGTCAATTCTTTACAAGTTGGCGTGTATGAAATAAGGTTGGTAAATACACTTCATTCAACTATCAAACCAAAACCTAGATGTCATTTAATTTGATGTCTCCCGATGAACTGACTTGGTTTGATGAGGCTGGCTATTTTGTAAATGAGTCATCCACCTGGACTCATTTACGTGAGTTCTGTGTTTTAATTATCGCGAATATTTACTCACCGTTCTGAGTCAGGAAAATTTACACACGTAGATGAGTCAAGCAGACTCACTAAGAGGTACAAGGGTATTATCTTCGATCTATCAAAGTAAAAAAAGAAGCAAATAGATTATAACGGCACCTTTCTTTCTGAAACATAATGCAGGATACAATTAATTCGGATGAGAGTAGTTGATCTTCATGTCTTGCCAGTAAATTTATGCCAATAAAATTATAGACATGTATAAAAAAAATTTGACACTGTGTATGTTGAGAGATCCGAGAGAATGACAAATATAAGTACGTCCTTTTATGAGCGCCCTTCTGCACATGCTCAACCTCGTTTCTAGAAACGTTAGGAGTATATTTACCATAGAAAAAACATCAAGAGGATGCTTAAACAAAAATCGGGAAAAATCGGGAAAAATCTATTCAAAACATTGCAATCTTCTGTAACGGATCTTCTTCGGAATTCCTTCTGGCTATTCGTTGGTTGAATTCAACGGTAGTACTTCTTATAACATGTATTTGGGAGATAACTGATAGCATTTATTCGGGAGATAACTGAATCATGGGAATGACCAATTTGTTTCATATAAAGTCGTTTGGATGGTTCAAGAATTACAAATGCCTCATTAGTTCAGTCTTGATAATAAAGAGCATTATTTGAAATAACACGGACAGTGAAAAAAATATAATTTTTCTCAATTATTTATTGATTTATTTATTCTCTATTTTGCTTAAAACACACTAGCCCAGATTACCAACCTCGAATTCAGGGCTTCTTGCGGTTCTGATATCGAAATATATCACAGATGCAAAAAAACCTCTAAAAACCGTGGTTCCGAGGTTGCCTAGATTACTTGATAAAAAAAACAATGGGCATGAAATTGGAGTAATATATACAAAGAACTAAAAATACCAAACTACAAAAAATTCTCAAAATGCACAAGTTAAAAAAAAAATTATTTATCGATAAATGTCTCCGATGAATCTTCCTTCAGCATTTGAAGAACGCCTTTGGAAAAATGTTTTGAAACGCTCTCAGTTCCTAGAAATTGTTCAAATTAAGAAGCAATGTCATCTTAAGATTATTTTCCAATAATCCGTGTTCCAATAAATATTTCAGCAATTCTACCCCCGTCTATTATATATAACATTGTGAAATGTACATCACGTGACTCGGAGACATTTATAAGTACAATCCAAAATATTTCCTAATAACATTTTTTGTTTTTTTTTATGAGATAAAAATTAAAAATTCCTGGATATAAATTAGAATTCCATAAATATTATACAATCAATAAAATAGTATGTTCTTATCTCACCTCCTCCCAAGAGGGTTTCTTGTTGTCTCTCGATATTTCTAGTGAATAAAACACCCAAGAACCTCTGTGGAGGAGGAGGTCCTGAAAAATGCATAAAAGGAATAAAGATATAAGCTCACAAAAAAGCTTAGAAAAACTGCATACTGCGCATGCGCTGCCAAAACAGATCGCGTGCTCCATTGGATATAACACCACCACTGTAAAACACCCTGCATGTACAACACCTTCTGTGACGCCTTAGTAATTCTCACGAATTTTTGCAAGTCACAGAAAATTCTCTTTGTCTGTAAGTGGCAAAATGACGTTGTTAAAGATGCGTGTCCCCCATTTGAATCCTTCTCACTGCAAACTGTTCAGAAACAGATGAAGACGGGGGTACGTTATTATCTCCGGCATGTTCATTCGTCAGGACTTCCTCTGTCACCGAAGGTGAATATTTACCCCCTGATTTTAAAGCAAATATCAAATCATCAAAGTCGGTAGAATTTCCATCTTCATCGTCATCGTAACTTTCATTGTTGTTTCCTTGACGACCAAATGTAGTTGGCGCAGTATAAAGATGGCGGCTAACTTGGGAAACTGGCGTTACGGTGCGAAGCGTAGCATGTGGATGAGGAGAAATTCGTGATATTTGAACATTTGACCAATCATCCTAAACGAAATATTTTTACAACAAAAGAAATAGATTAAGTCAATATACCATTTTAATAAAAAAATACAGGGTTACGCACCATGTGATCCTCGTAACTAACAGGTTTCTTTGTATGTTTAAGCGATTCAACTGGTCCATGCACCATTTGACGTAACTCCATCCTCTCCTTGGGTGGTGGTTGTTGCACACTATATTTCCCTTTGAACATTGAGCGCATTTGATTGCGTAAAATGACGTATATCACAAAAATATACAAACCCTGGAAAACAGAAAGGAACTCAAATTCACTCCTTTATCCAGGCAAGCCTTACAAAGTTTACACTATAAAATTGTTTGGCTGTTGGGTTTATAGAAAACCATTTAAAAGGGCCTCACTCAGACGTTTGATGTTCTGGTATGTTTGAAGAGTGGTGATTGACTGTGGGTGGTAGGTGAATGTAAGTGAGGGCGGTGGGCGGATTTGAGTGAGGTTGGGAGTGACTCTGGGTGGTAGGTGAATGTAAGTGAGGGTGAATGTGAGTGAGGGCGGTAAGTGACTACCATGACAATCAAAACTTACCGCCAAACCATTGAGCATTGTAAAGGTGATGATCATCCATAAATGTCCATAAGTAATGTGGAGTCCAGCAAACAACCATGTCACAGAAATCAAGAAAAACAGAAAGAACAAGTGACGAACTTCTAAACAAACAATAATACTTGACCAATCAGAAAAAAAACTTCGTAACACTTAACCAATCAGAAGAGAAGAAAATGATATTTAGCCAATCAGAGGTGGATAAAATATCACTAAGTCACAGAAGAGAAAACATACCTTTAATATTATATCGACCACGAAACACATCATCATAATATTTCCATTGGGGCGTTACTTGATACGCCTGCACAAGCACCACAAACACTGCAACCAGGATAAGAAGCACAGGAACCGCCGCTACTGAAAATGCAGCGTATCCATGCGGGATGAAACATCTGAATAATAAATAATAGGACAATTACCAGAATTCCAGGAAAACATGACAAAAGAATACAATCGCAAGACGTTCCAAATGAATTCCTCCAAAAGAAGGATAAAAGGCGCAAACAATGTCCATACGCCCTCTGTTAGACAGCATAAGAAACGTGTGTTACTGCTAAGCTACTCGTTGGTTATGTGAGATGATTAAAAACAGTTGAGAAAACGATTCGAATAAACTCGAATAAACTCGAATGCATCTTTCCGATAGATACTCACAAGTCGCCGTTTCCATGCACGTCCGCGTACATCATATTGAAATCCCAACTCCAAACCGCATACGTGATGAAGATGTAACCAATGATTATGACAACTGGTAAAGCTAGATTTGATAAAACCTTGTCATGAGAATGAACAAGTCATGTCCCAGTAGACAAAATCGTCAAAAGTCATTGCGATAAAGAGTATTTTCATTGAAATAGTCACTGCGATGAAGAGTATTTTCATTGAAATAGTCACTGCGATGAAGAGTATTTTCATTGAAATAGTGTGCATAATCTACAGAAACGTATTCCTTCGCAGCGGTTTTTCAACAAATTTGTCTACTGAGATGTACAATCAAGAGAACATTGGTGTTCTTTTGGAATCGGCACAAACACTCAGCATTCCAATGAGATGCGGTCGTTGAAGATTTTCAACGATCTCCCAAAATCCGTCATAAAACAAAAATTTGGTCCACTTCAAGAGAAACGTGATCTCTGATAGATCCAATCACATAACTCTCGTAACCGTTCTTGTTAAAAAGTCTCTGCGAAGGAGTGCATATAAATATGCACACAATTTCAATAAAAATTCTCTCCGTCACAGTGACTTTTTGACGATTTTGCCGGCTGGGCAGTTATTTTTTGATGAAAAAAATTGTTTAGGAAATTCATACAAACACGAAGAAGCGTGTACTAAAATGTTTATAATTATTATTATTATTACACATTTTAAATCCACGTGACGCAGCGTCATTGTAGAAATGACGTCACGGCACGAAAATTAAAAATCCACATTGACGGTAATTTTTACTTAGAAACATAAATTTGGTCATCATAATTACAACTATCACACTTTCGAAAGACAAAAACCTGAAGAACTCGAAGCAGTCAAAGAAAACTTACCCCAACCGATCAAAAAGAACGGCACCGATTTTCTGTATGTGTGCTCATCGTTCATGATCAGTATTCGCCACAGATTACACGACTAAACGAAAATAAGCACGTTTTAGGAAATTCATGTGTGAAAGTGGTCACACTCATAAAAGTAAAAGCGAGTGACAGTTCAGCTTCCAGCCTTAGTAGATTCAAGCATGCATCTGATCTGATCACTCTTGCCTAACCAAATAAATTTACATAACAAACTTGTCCGGTCTCAGGATGACCCCGGATTTTGACCCCGGGATACTAACTTGTTCGGTGACGTACTTTTGACATCAACATTTTCCTGGTGAGTGGCAAACGGGATGCATTGGGGCATTAGTTATGAAAGGTTACTTCATGTAACGGGTGTCTTTAATCTCAACTGAAGAGATATTGTGTAAGTTGTTCCGAAACCCTTCCGTGTCCGAACAGGAAATCAGGTAAACCCTTCCTTGTCCGAACAGGAAATCGGGTAAACGATTTCTAATTACTTATTGAGAGACTTTTTTTCAACCTGTACAAATTGTGATTATGTACAAATTCAAATCATCACTAACCTGGACGAAAATATTCGTGAACTGTGTCAGGAAGAAGTAATGGAGAAATAGACCGAGTACTCCGCATCTTGTTTTGTGATCCAGTAAATCGGGACTTACATATGCACCAATCACAAATAAGCCCTAAAAAGAGTAATGATTAATCACAAACAACAACAACAACAACAACAATAATAATAACAACAATAATAAAAACAACTTACATTCGTGACCATCACAGAAAAGAACATATGCATCAATAAACTTGCAGTGAAAGTTTTTTCGATTGCACAACAATGGTGCGCCATCAAAGCCAATAAACAAGCACCCTACAAAATCAATAACATCTACATAAGGTAAACCGGGTATAAACACAGCAATAAAGGCTGGTTTACATTCAGTGATGTTTTCTTCGCGAACAACTTTCTTACAGAAATGACATTTAATGGAAATCGTTCGTAAGCACAATCTTGAAATCACAATGCCAATCCGTGTTTGGTTAAAACGCATTTCAGCGGGAAAAAAATTCAGTACCCTTCCTGCGTCATTTCTTCACTTAGTTGAGAGAGAGTTTTTAAAAAGAAGCCGTTGTACTCACCACAGTGACAAAACAGGAAATGAAAAAATAGATTTCGTATCCAGTTCTGTTATCACTCCGAGCTAGCACAGCATACTCTGATAAATGATCACATTCGCATTCAACATACGTTTTGGTTTCACGTTTTACTTGACAGTTCGTTGTGGACCAATAACCAGCAGCTGTCACAGTAGGATACTCCCATATCACACACGTGACTTTATTTGGCGTGATACGATTGGTTGGAGCGTTAATTCGGTAAACGATCTTGAAGTTGGTATTAGAGCTCAATCCACTTTGAATGGAAGATGACAGGACCTATAATAGGGAGCAACCAAGCAATCAACAATTCCTCCGAAAACTTCAGTAAGTCGACTACTAGTATCCCGGATAAAAATGTTTTACCGGTTTTAGTGTAGAAAAGGATGTGCTTAAATCCTGTGACAAATAGTTCAAATGATTGAAACTTTTTATTGAAATCATACAGCCAGGTAAACAATAGCCAATAACATGTCAAATCCAAAATTCTTAAATGTCAAAATACGATTCAAAATGTTTTTTTACAGGTTCGCTCAACCCAGGAGCTGGATCACATAAACGCTTAGCAAAATACATTTTCCCTGGTGCAACCTAACTTCAAAACATTAAAACAATTGAAACACTTAAAATGTCATATTACTACGATACTACTCGGCGAGCAGGAGAACCAACCATACGGATGGAAGCCCAAGGATTCAAAACTGCTAGTTATTTATTGACTAACTTCAAAGGATACACGTATTTTTTTTATATATATAAGCAATCCATTTGTAAGCAACTGTAGTACAAAAAATCGGAAAGATAATATATACGATGTAACTACACGTGGGCGGGCACAGAAATTTGTTGTGCAGCTGCAAGAACTTCCCAGATGTTTGGTTATTCCACACACACCAGACAATAAATTTCAGGTTATCATCACATTACACATTAGATCGAATTGACCTGGTGTATGTTATGTTCGATTTCCCTTCGAATGAGTCGCACAGAAAAGACCTCATACCTTGTCATTCAGTACATCATCACCGCTGAATAAATGTCTTGTGTTCAAGCTGGTAAACTGGACATCAGTACACATGGATGAAGAAGTTGATAAGAATAAGTTCTCTGGATACCGAAAATAATCAGAGTCTTCAGTGTACGTGTAGCCATTCATACTCGATTTATTGTTCCTTAAAACCTGCATGTCGAAATTCGATTTCGAAAATGACAAAATCGTTGGACAGGAAACATCGTTTAAAAAACTAAAGGCGCTTGTTTCTAATGACTTGATCCAATAAGAATTTCCCTTTGTGTCCGCTCTTGAGTTCGACATCAAATCATCATAAATGTCAAGTAATATGTCTTGTGATTGGCTAGTCAATGCACGGTTACCAGCGGAAAGCGACGATTTGTGGTTCAATATGTCGGCAATAATATTCAGGAGAATTTGTTGGTCATTTTCAAGCAAATCATATCGTCTCACTGTATCCAATGCTCTTGTAAGAATAACAAAGATGTCGGCATCTGATAATGGCAGACTTAAAGTTGATGAACGTAACTTGAGAAAGCTTCCCGTTACACCAGTTCGTGTAATGATGATTCGTGATGTTTTATGAGTGTCGTGTAAAACAGCACCATTTGTCGGATCCGACAAAGTGACGTTAAAAACTCGAGGATAAGTTGTTTTATCGTCAGTGATGTCGCCGAGTCGTACCGTTATCAAAGCTTTGACCTAAAAAATAAATTGTGCGTCGAATGGTAAAAAAACGATCGGTAAAGTTGAAATTTGAGGAACATGAATTATTACAAGCATCACCTGTCCAATAGCAAAATAGACCTTTCCATTCGTCTCAAAGAAATCACTTCCTAACGATGCCGGATTCATTGTGACGCCGCCATCTTGAACCTTACCAGCCAACACCACAGTATGAAAAGAAACGGTGGTTGCATTACGAGTTCCATTCTCACGTTCGACGACAAGTTCAACGCTTCTTGTCCCTACCTCGACGACCACGTAACTAAAAACAAAAAACTCCATCCATGGTTACACACGCTAAAAAAGAATTTTTAACAATCGTCAAAATCAGCCAAGAAGCGATATGAATCCATGCAAACACCCGTTCAACCACAATTGAGTTTTCAGCTCGAATTCAAGATCTAAACCAATCACATGATTAGGAAATCCGATTTTGCCCATATTTGGACGGAACAAAGCAACGGGTTTCAGATGTGCTCTTTTCGTTTTCGTCGAACATATCAATCAATATCTCAACAAGGAAATATTTTTCAAAAGATTGATCCAAACCACGTGACATATCATGTGACATACCTGGACTGCGAAGCGAATCGTATCCTTCCAACAGGATAGTCGCTTTCTTTGATCGTGATTGTCATCCTGGAGCTTTCGTCTTCCAAGACAGCACCAGAAGAAACCGTAGTCAACTTCACATAAAAAAAGGAGGCGAATTCGGGTTTCGAATCCTTCCGAGCGAAGATTTTAATGGTTTTTTCTTTTACGTTAGCCGGGAATGTGATTTGTCCGTTTGTGTTCATGATTTGATCGGACAAAACTAAATCCGAAACAGGACTTGATGCTGACCAGGTTACCTGTAAAATCAAAAGCAGTGTATTCATTCATTCGCTCACCAATCAAGATCCATCCCAGTGCGCAAAATCGTCAAGTCACTGTGACGGAGAGCATTTTTAGTGAAATTGTGTAGATTTCTATAGAAATGCACTCCTTCTCAGAGATTTTTGAATAAATGTGCCGGCTGGGATTTTCATTGTGAAAATATGTATAGCAGGGGATTAGAGATGTTGTTTGATGAACAATTGTTGCTTTGGAAACGTACCGTTATGTTTTGTAAAGCTTGACCAGTCCTTATAACAACAAGATCTACAAAACCCTGAGCATCTTCATCTAAGATGGCAGTTTTCGATTGAAAGCCAACCTGACCATTATAAAGACCGTTAGCATTAATGGAGATGATAGAGAAAGCATGAGGTTCGAAGATTTTCGCGCCACCGGTAGCGTTTAAAATCAGGACCAGAAGTTGTTCTATAGGTTCGTTTATTCCGTCTTTCAATATTTTAATATTCACAGTTTGTTGTTGCCTTACAGCTGGAGAGACCTGACTCTCCACAAAGGTGATTTCTGTATAAACTGGTTGATAGTCAGAGGTGGATGTAGCAATTTCGGATCTGCGGTGGAGTGCTTGCAGAATTGTTGATGACGAAGATAGATCACTCGTTATTTCATCATTCCACGTTTCTCCACCGCCGAGGGTAATAACTCTCACACTTGCTGTACTATACGTGCCGCCATTTCTTTCAATTACAACTGAAACAGAACCTGCAGTTTCATCCACTGAAATGGTACGGGACTTTTCGCTGATCGATATGATTCCATACGGCTCATCGTTGTCTTGTATGGTTACCATCGAAGTCAGTTCAGTAGATAGACGAGGTGAGGTCACAGACTTGCGTGAACTTAAAACGACTACAGATTTTAATTCCACATAGAAGATTTCTTTGCTTTCAGGTTGAGGATCCACGATATCATCAATAGTATTGATTTGGATTGTTTTCTTGAACTGGCCGTCATCCAAGTCTACATACGATGTTATAGGCGTAAAGTCCTCGTCGGGTGTAGCCGCATTTAGACCCACAAAACTTTTAGTATGGTAGGTAACACGGATTGTACCAGTCGTACTAAACATTCTTTCTATGACAACATTGGCTGGCTGTCCTTCTAAAACTAACAAGTTCTGTGAGCGTAGCGCAATTCTAACAACACCGTGCACCTCTATCACCGAATATCTGTTTTCACCAACTTTGAATAAATGCTTGAACTGAGGACTGGAAACCAGGTTGGTGTTGAAATGAACAGCATAATGATAAGATTGCGTCACTTCAGACGGGATAATTGCCGATACCGTAAATGTGGTCATTTTTAAATTGTGCTGCATTTGAATAACACCAAATCGAGGTTGAACTTCTCCCTCCTGATTGGTCGGCTTATTTATCATATTTGACGGATAGCCGGAATTCCATTGTACTCTTATGTTCCCGTATAAACCAATCCTTTCGACTGAAATGACAGCTTGATCAATCTGATTAACAGAGACAAATAGCGAATTATTCGTTATTTGAACAATCGAGTTAGCAGCATGTTCTGGTACCTCAACCAACACCTGTCTGTTTGTGGAAGATATTATCGGCGACGTAATTTTCGTCGCATTCGCAAGCCTTACTTCAAGCAGTCGAAGAGAAAATCTCGACGGAAATTCCAAGAACGCGTTGTCGGGAATCGGAACAATTAACGAAGCTTCTGATTGGCCATCGAGAAAGTTAACATTGTGGTTTGTTGTTGCCATGCTAACGTGCTCAACAGACAGGCTGACTGAGACCATGTCCATCAAACCAGCCGTCCTTGTCACGTGGATGTTTAACGTTCTCGTCATATTAACATCGTTGACGTGAATTATCTGTTTTGTCGGCACCAAAGAAAAAACACCATGCGGATCACCGTTAGCCCTACATATAATACAACACAAATTTTCATTAAAAAAATGGCTTCCATCGACTATATCAACCTCGAACCCAGGGTTTCTTGCCTTTTAGACCCAACTTCGAACCTAGTGTTTCTTGCCTTTTCGATATATCGTATATCGTATATCGAAAAGGCAAGAAACACTAGGTTCGAAGTTGGGTCTAGACTTCATGAATTAAATAAACCATGTATAGATCTTACTTGATAGAAAATACAGCTGTACTTTCGTTTTCATCAATCTCCGCGCCTTGATCAGCAGAAACCAACGAAACGTGAAACTCTTCTTCAAGTTCAGGATGATCGTCTGCCGTAATATTAATCAGGATATAGCCAACAGTTTGACTATCAGCAAAGGTGAGGATTTGTGGTCGAGCATAGTGGATATCATCTGTAATACTTCCAGTGGAACTGGAAATGGACCATTTTACCTGAAAATAAAAAGATCGGACATGTTTTTATGTTGAGAAGATCCAATGAGTCATAAATATTTGCAAAAAAAAAACAACGTCATTTACGTCGACAGAACCAACTCGTCCAAACTGACGGTATACGACGATTTTGATCGTGGTCATTCCATTTAGCGGTTCATCAATTTTTAAACCGGGTTGTATACTTTGTATAGCAAACAAACCCGATGGAAAACCCTTCTTTCCGATTATAATTGTAACTTTCGAAGCAGTTGTATCGATGGACGCACCTCCGTCAGCATTTTTAAGAGATAGTTCAAACCGTTCCTCTGCTTCCTGAGGTCCTTGAGAAACAAACAAAAAAACCACTTAAAACACAGTGGGGAAAATCGTCAAAAAGCCACTGCGATGAAGAGCATTTTTATTAAAACACTGTGTATATTTCTATAGCAATGCACTCCATCGCAGTGATTTTTTTTAACAAGGAAGGTTAAGAAAAAACTAATTCTGTTGTTCATTTAAGAATACCTCCATATGGTAAAATAGTGATATTAATTGCCACGCCCTTGTCTTCCTTGTCTTGAAATAAAATAGTGCCTTTCTTTGGAGTCAAGTCTTCGGTCACGTGGCTTGAACTAGTCTGGACGCGAGTTATCTCCCATTCAATCTACCAAAAAATCGTTACATACAGTCCACGTGACAAGTTGAGTTCATTAAAACTTCATGGTGAAAACCTTGTAAAATTTGCTTGGGTCAGTGAGCATAAAATTACGTCATGCCTCGTTCTTTCAAACATTTTTGTAAGACTTTCCTGCAAAAAGTTTGATGAACTCAAATTGTCCCATGAACCTACTCTTTAAATTTAAACTCTAAATATGGATAGTCATAGCAACAATGGAATCATTCGAAAGAAGCGTTATTTTTCAAGCTAACTTTTTTTATCAATTCCAAATATAGAAACTTAAATACCTTATCGACCCTTTTTACGCCGGCCCTAATGTGTCGTTAATTTTGGTGCGCGGCGTTAAAAGGGCCGGCGTAAAAAGGGCCAAAAAAATGGAAATTTTTCAAAACATCGGCGTTATTTTTTAAAGTTGAAATTTAGATTTGAGAAAACGAAACAAACTTTGGATGTGAAAGAACTCTTTGGAGACAGTGAAGAGTCAGATGAAGGGGAAGTTGAAGCAGAAAGAGGTAGAATCAGATGACGATGATTAGAGAAAATAATGAAAGCATTAATGAAAAAGAGGACGAAATAACTGTAATAGATTAAGTCTTACGATGTATTAGATGATATATATTAGAAGACATTTGTAGTATAAGTTAAAATTTGAACAGAAAAAGTGAAAAATAGTGCTTAAAAAATTTTTTTTTTCTTTTTTACTTTTGAGGCGTAAATAACGGCCCTAGGTGGCGTTAAGGCAAAATCTTGGGGTGGCGGAATAAGGGCCGGCGTAAAATTAGGGCCGGCGTAAAAAGGGCGATAAGGTATATCGAACTTTTAGGTAATTCAAAATTTTGATGATTCAGAATTCTGCTTTTAACATTCGAACTTTTTGATGCAGTTGAAAGAAGCGACAAAGAAACTTACCGATATTAAGTTCTTAGTACCAGCCCGACGACTAACAGGAATTCGTACGACCATTGCCGACGTCGGATTTTGAATGCGCAACATATTTGACGTGTTGTAAAAACCAAATAAGCCATACGGATTGTCACTTGTCTCAATGATTACCGTCAATTTGGAATGATTGCCTAGTCTCGCTTTCCCAACAACTCGTTTCAAATATAAAAGGAACGTTTCTTTATCCTCCGGTATGACGTCATCAATAAGCGTCAATCGAATGAATGAAGTGTTCTGATTGGTGGAAAATAGTACCGGTCGTGTATCGACAGAAAAATCGGTTAGATATGTCGCAGAAATTGGCGTGAAAGTAAATTCGACTGACGAAGAATCATATAAACCACCTAAATGGAATAAACAAATAAATAAAAAAAAGTATCAAATACAAACGATACCTTTATAACCATTTAATGTATTTTATTGGTCAGTGTGTCCACTTCTTTATTTTCATTTCCTGGCCATACATGAAGCTTTAAACAACCAAACAATTCTTCAATTTCTTCGTTTCGCGACATTGAACTACGCATGAAATATTATCAAAACACCAGTGCAATCTTGATCATTTGAAAAGTTGGAAATCCCGAAAATATTTTCAAAATTTAGTCATATTTAGGCATCGTCATCCAGTGGATGAAAAACAACCTCCTAACTCGAGGATTTACAAATGGATAATAAGGTTGTGATTATTTCTAATGAAGCAAATATTTTCATGAAGATTTCTTTATATATGTTAATTCGAATTTCCCATTCTTCTTTTCACAATTTGATCAGAAAAAGGAAATTTAGGTCTAATTGAAGTCAATTATGAAAGTGCTTCAATTAATTTAAAAACCTACCAACACGATTGTTAAAATGCAAAGCGTTTCTTGTTTAACAAACGAGTCGATGAAATGAACTTAAAAATGATCGAATCATCCAGAAATGAGCAACTTCTTTTCAAATAATCAAGACGATGATGCAAATTTGCATTTTAAAACACTTGCGTGTACCGAGATTGAGAAAAACGACCCTTATTCAGTATTTACCACTTCTGACAACAGGAATGTCCACGCTCAATTGCCACTCATGAACTATCATCACCGACTCTACAAACTCTATCATTCCATAGGGGTCATCGTTTTCAGTGATGGTCACGTTAACTCGTGCATACGATTCATCTATTAAGGGTGGAGTATTAACTTGAACGCCAGTTTCATTGGATGAAAGCGATTTATTCAAAGTCACGTGGTCCAGTGAGATCAGAAAGTTTTCTTGGACTTCCGGGATATCATCGTTGACGACGTCAACAGTTATCGTCTTGATTACGTCACCGTTACCAAAAACGAGCTCTGAAAAATACCATGACAAAATTAATTTTGATTGTAGCCTTAGCAACATCAACTTAGCAACATCATAACGTAAAAGTACGCCATATGTCTGAGTTAGAAGAAGCCATGAAAGCTTTCTTGGTATCCACACTACTATGACCTATGTAACCTATAGGTCATAAATTCAACTCTCTTGCTGAGTAAGAGAGGAGTGATTCACACTGTTATAAGCGCTGGCATGACTCGGTCGGGGATTGAACCCGCGACCCCCCAAACAGGAAGCGAGCACACTACCACAAGGCTAAGTTCAATTCCATTCAACTAGCATTCCACATGTAAACTTAGTATGTGGCATTTACAAATCTTAGAGATATTACCCTCAAGGAAAATCGAGTTTTAATTACTGGATCCTCACAGCAAAAGTAAAGAATTTCAACACACTGTAAAATTGAATAAAATTATTTAAATTATGGTTACACACACAAAAAAATTTCTTACCTCCCTTTGCTGGCGAATAATCAAGTTTAGGCATGGCAGTGTGACCATTGATTGAAAATTTCAAGAAGACAGTTCCTATGGATCCCCCATATCGTTCAACGACTATGTTCACACTTCCCACGTCCTCATCAACGCTCAACTTCTTTTTATTCTTGATTCTGAAGATTCCATAAGGATTCCCACTAGATTTTACCGTTACAGATGTCGTTATGGCTTCTTTGTTAGGGTTTAGCTCCCCACCTCCAGTTGGCGAGTGGAGAAAAAGTCTGTATCGCTCTGCCTCTTCAGGGATTTTATCAGCTAAAACCTACAAAGTACAGGAAATAAAAATTAAGAAAATTACTTTTAACTACCATCAAAATAATAGGACGAGAGTTAGGGAAAATAGTCAGTTTTAAAAACATACCTGAATATTGACAAGTTGCTCTCTCACACCAGGTGGGAACTTTAAAACTCCAGATGATAATGAGAAAGTGGTAGCAGTATTGTTAACACTACTGAAGACATTCTGAATGTTCCAACCCACAGACACTGATGCTTGCTGTCCAACGTCACGTATTACGCTGAAACGAAAACGTGACGTATCTTATCAGTTGATAACAATAATAAACAAACAATTAACACGATTAACTATCAGTCTAGTAAGTGCAAGTTCTCTGCCTTAAATCTGAAGTAAACATTCCTGATGGAGAGCCCACACCAGTGGATTTCACTGCCAGTTCCCTCTGGCCTCAGTTGTTGCTGTTGCTATCACGCGGTAGCTGCAACCTGATAGACAATAAGCATCGCTCTTAACGTACATCAAGATCAGTATGCAGTCAGTTAATACTGATATGTTGCTTATAAAGAGCATATGAGTGTGGAGCAATCACACCAATCGTAAGGGTTTAAGAAAAAACAGATTACATTGTACTATGATTAAATGTCAGCAATGTGAAACTGTCGATAAGAACAAAATGTATGCTCTTACCGAATGGTGAAATTACCACCCTCGGCAACAAACAGTTCTCTGGAGGTTTTGTCAAGCTCAAAAACACCAAACGGTTTGTCACTTGCACTGATGGTTATTCGTGACTGGTTATGCTGACTGAGTTCTCCTCCGTTTGTGGTATTAGTAAGAGAACATGTAAATACGATTTCGATTTCTGGAATGGAGTCATCAATGATATTGAACACAATTCTTTTCTGTTTCTGACCCTAAAAATTAAAAAGGGCGAATTAATGTTGTTGTTTTTTTTCGTGTTACGCATCTCATAACTGAAACAAGAAGCCGCATGACTTGATGATCGAAGATTTCAGAACATGCCTCACAAATGCAGAACATTCTTAAGATATAAGACGATTATAAATAGGTTTTACATCTGTCATAAAAATTGAAGGCCTTTCCCCAATTTTGGCCAAATCTGAAATACGATTTGGCAGTCAATTCGAAATTATACCTTCCAATTATTTTTTGTGCAAAATTTTTAAAGAAATTGGAGCTTTGCACCAGATTTGGCCATATTTGCAAATTTGGTATCGATTTCATGTAAACGTTGCACGGAATCAATTATAACTTGGGCTCCCCCAAAGAGGAGGTGGAGAAACACAGGTATTTCAAAGAATCTACTTCACCACAAACCAAGAAGTTTATTTTTGAAACAAAAACCTTCAAATCGTGGATGTTAAAAATAAAAGAAATAAAAAAAGCAGGCGCAATTGAGGGCGCAATTGAAGGTTTTCAGGTTCTATAGTAAAACAAAACAAAAATTTTCAAATTCAATTTTCAAGAGATACAAGGGTAAGGTTGATCCAAATAAAGCAGGAGTAGAGTCATTGATGTTTCAGAAAGATTGTGCACTCCCCTATCTTGACCTTGGACCCACTCAGATTCCTAAACCTCTTAAGCACTTCAGTTTATCAGTCAGCAAAAGAATGTGTATCTACCTCTTGAAATGTGATTATACCACTCGTAACTGTTATCTCATTTCTTGCTTTTGAGTCACAATGCCATATAACGGAAACATCAGCCTTTGAGCCATACAAGCGTTCGATAAGGATTGAAACTTGATCGCCTTCAAAAGTTTTGATTTGTCGCGAATCCGTAGATATACTGAAATAAACAAGAAATTTGTGTATTGTTGAAAAATCACTGTGGAGGAGTATATATCTACAGAAGTATATGTACTATTTCAATGAAAATGCTCTTCATCGCAGTGACTTCTATGTAAGAAGTGAATAGGGATGTTAATTTTTCTAATGATATTTCTACTGTAGAGTAGTAAACATTTACATTACATTACATTACTTTATTGGGACAAATTTCTTGCGTGAAAAATAAGCCTTTACCTTCGACCGCGAAAATAAAACCCCACGAAAATTGTCAATAAAAAATGTTGCACAATCCGTAGAAATTTTTTTCGTTTCAATCAAAATTGAAGATTTCTTTTCTAATACATTTCTAAGTTTTAAAAGAAGTTTTAAAAGAAGTGAAGAAAGAAATAGAAGAAATTAATCTTGATAATAAAACGCTATTTTTATCAAGAATGGAAACTCTATACACGACAAAAAAAAAGTGAAAGCATACATCTGTGACAATATTGAAAATAACTTCAATCCGCCCAAAAAATCCGAAATAGACTGATCCGTGAAAACAAATCCCCACGTTTTTTGAGACTACGAAAATTTCTGCCCAGTAAAAATTTGTACCAATAAAGTATTCATGTCAAAAACTTGATAAAATAACATTATGGTAACTTTCTCTCCCATTGAAATAAGTTCATAAAAAGGAATGTTGACAGGAATTTATATTCATTTTTGGCTTGCAAGTGTGGTTAATGAAGGGAGTTATGGAAGAGGTGCTATTGTTAGAGCGGGTAACTGGATGAGTGTCAGATTCTTTAGATTCAGCGAGCGAGACAAGAAGGTTATGAAGCTGAGCTGTAGCGCTAAGGAAATCCTCTGTACTTTCCCAAACCCGAATTAAGATTTATGAGACCTGAGACACTTTCATTAATAACTGTTCTATCCTGCGTAATCGAAATAAATCTTCTTC
Source organism: Turritopsis dohrnii (assembly GCA_027922465.2). Classification (NCBI taxonomy): domain Eukaryota; kingdom Metazoa; phylum Cnidaria; class Hydrozoa; order Anthoathecata; family Oceaniidae; genus Turritopsis; species Turritopsis dohrnii. Next base: position 333,158 of record BQMF02000027.1, read on the forward strand.
AACCAACCTCTTCAACAACCTCTTTAGGTAATCATTCCTACTCTATTATTAAGTGTTGATCCAAAGTTTTTTTCTCACACAATCCTGTCTTTAAATATCACACTAACAACCCCAGTCGGCACATTTGTTAAAAAACCTCTGCGAAGGAGTGCATTTCTATAGAAATATCAACACAATTTTAATGACGCTCTTCGTCGCAGTGACTTTTTGACGATTTTGCCCACTGGGAAGACAAGGTACAAACAACTATTCAACAGACCTGAATAAACCATACGGATAATCATTCTCTTTAATTTCAACTTGAACTTTTCTTGTTACTTCCAATCACCACACCTCCAACTGGTTTTGTTAATATAACTGAAAACCTTTCAGCCAATTCTGGGATATCATCATCTTGAATGGTGATGTCAAGTGTACTTAATGTTTCATTGGCATTGAAACTTACGGTGCCGAAGTGTGGTTTCACATCAAGTTTATCAGCTGATTGAAAAACCACATCAAAATACACAGCAACCATTCCATCACTACCAAGAGAGCGTTCCAATGGAATTTTTAAAGCTCCCATATCTTCATCCACCATTATGGTTTGTGCTGATTTGAATTGCACGACTCCATTTTTCTGCACAGCATCTGTAATCACAACCTGCACTGACGTTTTTCGGAAATCAAGGGTAGGTTTGACCATGGAAAAGTTTGTTACTGATACAAGCTCAGCGTTCGTTAAGTTCACATAAAACACCTCATTGAAATCACTCATCCCATCCTGAAATTTAATGCATTTTTACATGAAAACGTGGAATAACTGTCATAATGCTAATGTAAAACAAAAAAGAATAAATATAATTCCTTTTTTTTAAAAGCATTACAAGTTTACATTTTATTCACTTTATAACAATTACAGCAATCATTATGTTTATTATTATCTTACTTCATCAAGAGTTAAATTCTTCTCCAAGCCACGCTAAAATTTAAAATTATCATAAACATCAAAAATATCTTATCAAAAGAAACCAGCAAAGTAAGAAACAATTTGTTTATTTCAATAAAGGATTATTGGCTATTGGATGACAGTATAGGCCCTTCTCTGCTAACAACACATACCATAATACCTACATAAAATTATTTTATTTTATTGTTATTTTTATTATTAGGAGGGTAGAGTATTGGGAATTCTACAGTTCGTTTTGAGGTTCTTTAATACCTTCAATACAAAATAGTTTAAAACTGTTTCATCCCTTATGTGAGTGTCTGGGATTGATATTGTGGAAACATGAAATTTGTGCATTGTTTGCTGAAAAATCACTGTGGAGGAGTATATTTCTATAGAAGTGTATGTACTATTTCAACGAAAATGCTCTTCATCGCAGTAGTAAACACTTACATGGGTGATATTGATAAAAACAAACTGCTCTCTCATGCCATCACCAAATGTGATGTTCCCGGACACTGGGATAAAATCAATGAATGGTGTAGCTGCCCTCTCTCCTAACCCTGTTGGGTTAGTGACATATGTTTCATAAAACACCATAACTTCACCAAACGCCCCTTTTTCTCGTGTGATTACTAACAACACTGTTGAGTTCGTTTCATCATATTCAGTTGATACTTGCACCATATGTTTCCATGAAAATACTCCATAAGGATCATCATTTGGTGGAATGGTGATCAATACTTTGTCTTTCATATAATTGATCGATGCACCAAGGTTATCAGGAACACCTTCTGTTGATATACCAGTCAACCTGAATAAAGAAAAAATAATGACAAACAATAACATTGATAAAAAAAGAGAAGAAGAACATAAAATATATAATCAATACCATCACCTAGGAACGTTTGAAATATTCTTAGTTCATAGAGCTCTCATCCAAAAAAACATCACATCAGAGCACTAATGTAAGAACCCACTACAAAACATATTTTACAGTACTCCCATACTTAAATACATTTTATCTTTCTGTTTATAAACACAATGAAACTTTAAGATATTACAAAATATTAGAATTGACATACGTTATTGCAAACTGCTCAGCCAGTTCCGGTATGGAGTCGCCTTTCAAGTACAATGAAATATCTTTCATCACTTCCTTTGTGGCAAATTGCACACTCCCAATCTTTGGATAGATTTCACTTTGAGAATCATACATGCTGTTTATATTGGTAATCGCAAAATGGACAGTGACAACCCCATAAGAACCGTATTTCCGAACTAATTGCAATGTGAACACAGTATCATAATCTTCCTCCTCAATATATCTGTGAAGTGATGAATTTGAGAATTCAATTCGTCCATATGCATTGTCATTTGCCATTATCATAATTTTGAGGGTTGACTTGACAGGTGATAATGAAGAGCCATGTGTGGAGTTTGATAAATTGACATAAAAGAACTCGTCAGGCTCTGGCAGATGGTCATCAAATATTGTGAAGAATACATCTAGCTCAGTAACATGTTGGTCAAATTCTAACGTTACAGACCTGACAGTAAAAATAATAAGAAAGGAGAATTATTATATTATAATACATTTAATAGTTATTATCAAGAGATTTGAGGTAAGCTCAACAGTCAAAAGACTTAAAATAAAAAAAAAATGAATCATCTCTAACTAGTACCCTGATTACTCTCCAATTACTGAAAGCCCATTGGGTAAATTTGTTTTGAAAAATCACTGTGAAGCAGTGCAGTTCTATAGAAATTATGCAGACTATTTTAATAAAAATGCTCTTCATCGCAGTGACTTTTTGACGATTTTGCCCACTGGGAAGATATTATCACAAACCAAAATCTGATTTAATTAAGCCTATTACAGATATTGTGAGAAACATTTGAGGGGTTAATTGATCTTGTATTTGATTAATCGAATTAGTATAGGGTTTTTCTTCTTCATGGCTCATTACAGAAATTTAAAATTGTGATCAAAATCAATGCACACACAAGGATTTTGATCAATCATAGAATTTAACTTGTTCTCTATTGCTACTCATTACAACCCTTCAAAGTCTTCCCTTCTGATACTTCAATACTTCAATACAGTTTTAATAGTAAAACTCCAATCAATGCCCTGGAGTGCCGGTTAAATTTTTTATAAAAATTGGTTGGATTTGAGAAGAGACTTTGTGCTTATCAAAAGAAAAAAATGAAAATCCATTTCTAGATTCAACAAAGAAAAGACATTCTGAAGAATAATAGTAATGAGACAAGGAATATAATCATACCTTTCGAAAAAGTCAGAGGCAGAGTTCTGATAAACCAACCAGGCCAATTGATTTGTTGAGTGATTTTCGATCATGAAGTAGGAAATGGGGTTACCATCTTGTCGTCTTGTTAACAGGAGTGCTGGTTGCTTAGGTACGAGCTCAAAATTCATAACCTAGAAACAGTAAACATTAAGAATGTTAATTTGCCCATATTGCAAAGTGAAAATCTCTTTTAAGTGTGAGGTGTAATATTGATATTCAACACAAGAAAAACAAAGAAAGACAAAAGTGGCTATTACTTTCCAACTGTTTGGTAAAAAACAATCCATCACAATTTTATAATGACGAAAAATACTAAACCTTTTCTTTTATAAACAGTTTAAGTAAAAGATTGTATTTATAAACTTGTGTTCTCGTTTTCACACCAACAATCATAAAATCTAAAGAAAAGCAGCAATTCTATTGATGATAATAGTGCCACAACTGAAAGGCTTGAATACCAAGATCAAAACAACATGGTATCTTGTAGGTTGTCCAATCATATTCATTCCCAGCTGGCACATTTGTTAAAAAACTCTGCCAAGGAGTAGTAACATTCTTGATTTTAAACTGGAATATCTTATTCCCTTATCAATCACTTATTTTGTCCTTCCTGGGGCAAAAATGTTTTTTTCAATTTTTCAAATTCAGCATTTTTTAACTTTATTGAAAACACTGTCCTACAGGTCTCACAGCCTCTCGTTCTTTTCGAACAGAACTGGTTCAGAGTAAATAACTTGTGTCTTACTTTTGAAACAAACTAACTTTATTTGTTACTAAACTGAAACCCAATGAGTCTTATGCTATCAACAAGGAAAGGAAGACACTTGATTTATCACAAACTTGTGGTACAATGATTGTGACCAAGCTGAGAGGTTCGGGTTCAACATTTTGCCAAGCTATGCCAGGGGATTGGGGATTAAGGGGATTGAAGCAAAATAATATGTCTAAAAAAAGCATAGCTGTTTCAACAAACCTACCTTCATTCTCTAACGAGATCATATTCATTGAATTGCAGGAATCTCCGAAATTTTGCACTAATTCAAATCGGGTAGAATGAGTTCTCGTGTGTATGTAAAATTCACAAGGACTACCGCCATTTACAATTCCAACGTACAGTTGATTGTGCATTTTGAAGAATTTTACTTCTTTCACATCATGTGTTACCATCTCCCCATAAAGTTGAAAGGTGCCATCATTCAATAGCAAGTAGACAAATGATTTAGTTTTAAAACTATTTGTGATTCTATTGAACCTGTTACCAACAACCAGAAAACCGGTGTTGTTTACCGAAACAAAATCTAAGGTTTGACCTTGAAATGTTTGTAAGGATGAAGGGTGTTGTGTGAATTGATAACCATTCCATTTGAAGAGCTAAAATATCAAAATTTATGTAATTCAATATTAAGAGTGCATTTACATGAGAGCGGTACTGAACTCAAACAGGTTTGAAATTTTAAGCTGTTTGAAATCGACCTTCTGTTTACATGAGAAATTTCGATACGGCCTTGGTGAGTTTTGTCGAGTAAAAATCGAAGCAATAGATTTACTAGTTTTTAGCTCTCTCTACGAGTGCGTTTTTACATGAGAGCCACACTGAACTCAAAAGGTTTGAAATTTCAATACGGGTAGAAATGTTTTCTATACACGATGGAATAAATTTAGCACATTCTGTATTTTTATTTCATAGGTGTCAGCAAAATTTAATTAATATGCGCATGTTTGTTAACACATTTTATGATAAAACAATGGAATGTGAAAACTTTCACACCTTTCCAAGCCGTATCGAAATTTCAAACCTATTTGAGAAATAGGTTTGAAATCATCACGGGTAAAATTTCAGTACGGCCGTTATCATGTAAACATCGCTGAAGGTTTGACCAGGAACTGTACTGAAATAAGAACCTGTGTCGAAACTTGTAACGGGGGGATTGAAATTTCAAACCGGTTTGAGTTCAGTATGGCTCTCATGTAAATGCACTCTAAGATGAATTAAAAAAAAATTCTCCTTTAATACAAACACAAAAACCAGAAATATCTTGATTGGTATATTTTTTATTATCCCAGCATGCAAAATCATCGAAAACTCACTGCGACGGAGAGCACTTTTACTGAGATTGTGTGTGTATTTCAATAGAAAAGCACTCCTCCACAGAGACTTTTTAACAAATGTGCTGGCTGGGATGTTATAACATTTGATTGAAAAACTGCATGCACCTGTAGTAACTTCACCGTCTCACCACTTGCATCTTTTCCAATAGTGAAACCAATAAATGTAGTTGTGAGACCTTCAAACAACAATGAATCAGTTATGCCTGAATCTCGTATAGTTTGAATATGCTTCAGGTCAAACATCTCCTCCAGTGAATATACCAGTACATGGGATGTGTTCGACATGGCCACCAAATGCTTATGCCCAATCTGACTCGATGATATTTTAGTAATGTTTGTAATATGATATTCCTACAACATACAAGAAAAAACATATCAAAATAACCTTTTTTACATAGCAGGTGGGAAAACAAAACAAATGATCAAATTAAAATGTAAAGCATAACAGCATAAAACATACCTTCACTTTTAAGAATGTACCCTTCCAAATGTATATCTCTATGGATTTTGTAGAACTAATTAATAAAAAGTCATTATCATATGCATTTATCTGACAAGAAGCATATATATCAGTGATGTTGAACGAATAGTCAATGGCATATTTCAAGTCATTTCCATAAATACTGTTCGCACTTCCAGGTGTTGTTTTGACATTCACAGTGACATTGCCATAGGAACCACCCTGGCGAACCACTGCAACTTTCAGTACTACTTTTGATTCATCTGTGATGAGCTCAGGATATGATTTGAAACTAAACAGCCCATATGGATAGTCACTGGCAGCAATAACAACTGTTGCTTTCGATGGAGTACCAAGGGCAGCTCCTCCTAAAAATGGTCCAATCATTATCACAAAAAGGAATTATTTGAAATGCTCTATTCTTTTTCACTAATACAATCAAGTAGTCAGGAGAGGTAATCAATCATCATTATTTAATCATTATTTTTGTTTTCATCAGACAATTTAGAAATACCTGAAATAACATTAATCTCCACAAATATATTTTGCTGAAGTTCTGGTAGAGCATCATCAATAACAGTTAAATCAAATGATTCCTCACGATCATACGGTTCAAACTCCAAAACACCACTTAACGGTGTGACATCACTTTTAGAATGATTTTTAACTTTCCAGCCAACTAATACATGACCAAACCAGCCAGCAACCCTCTCTACTACAAATGTATGCAATGACTTTGCACCAGAAATTTCATTTGGTTCATCAAGAAAAACAGGCTGAGACTGTTGTTTAAATTGCATGATTCCATTAGCATCATCATTAGGCAAAATTGAAATTGTAGTTCTGCTTGGGTTGCCAATAGCAACACCCCCATTACCAATGGCATTTTGAATGGTCAAGCCTATTTCGAACTGTTCTAAGTCTTCTGTGAGAGTGTCATCTTTAATGAAAACGGTTATATTGACTTTTGTTACTCCATCTTTAAAGACAAGCTTAGCAGGTCCACCTAACATAACACCACCATTTACATAAAAATCTTCTACTGAAGCATTCAGTCGATTCAGGTAGTAAAAACAGTACACATCTCCAAAAGCGCCAAGTGATCGAATGACAGTCAAATTAAATGCATGGTCATATTCTTCGACATTAGGGCTAAATACATTTGGATGTATATTAACTTTCAGACAGAAAAAACCTCCTGTCAAAGGTCTTCCTGTCAAAATGTTGGCCTTATTATGTCTGTTCACAAGTTTCGTTTTAACAGCTTTTTAGCTACTTTAACTCAAATTTTGTCTTGAAACATTAGAATAAATTTTACAAGGACTTGAAACTGTTTTTGCAATAAAGTTAAAATTATCAAAGGGTTTAACACATCCTAACCAATAAAAAGTAATACAAACATCAAACAACAAAGTCAAAAAGCTACTTATAGGAAATCTCAAAACTTGTTTTGAATTATTTTTCATTTTTTTCCTTTCTATTAATCTAGCTTAATTACTGATAGAAAATGTCAGAAATATAAGCAAAAAGTTTCGAAACTTATCCGAAATTTTTTTACGCTGAAATAAAAACATTAGTCAGAAACTTTGTTCACCTAAGCTTTTCATGGTGATGATGTATGAAATTCTTTCACCAAAATCAAAATTGGTATTTTAAATTTTAAAAAAGAAACAAAGTTAGATACTGTGAGCTATTAAGATCAAATTAATGCTTAGTAAAAATCAACTTTCACTGTAATTGACTTACTTAACAGAATGTGGAGCAAACATCAACTCTCCTCTGGTTCCATCATTTGCATCAATAATAACATCAACAACTTTGACCTTTCCAAGTGTAGGAACTGACGACGTATTACTTGGTGAATTGATCAGATGTACAGACGTAAGCTTAATGCGAAATCCTTCATCAACTTCTGGGATATTATCATTCACAATAGGTATTTGAATTTGAACAGAATCCATCTGGTCTGGAATATATACACTTGTCTTTGCTACTTGAATATCATGATTGATAGATGCTTGGGCAAGTGAATTATTCCCAAATGGTTGAACTTCATAAAATATTTGAATGAGACCTATAAGAGAAATCGTGGTAAGATGAGTAGTAGAGGTGATGTGGCATGATTAAAAACTTTGAGCAATCATGATCTTTCGATCAATTTTGATCATTTGTTGGATGGCCAAACATATTTACCTGGATGTCTTTATTACTTACGATGTATTAATTACTTATCTTATTATTAGATTTCTGCATAAGCAGGACATCTAATAAAACCGTCCGTGTTCTTGGTTCATATTATTTTTCTTAATGTCCAAACCTAGCATGATCACTATACATTCGCAGCACTTGCTTATGTCTGATGTCAAAATGTCAATTCCCATGAAAGAAAATCCCATGCATCCAAAATCGTATCCATATCTCAAAATCTTTTGAATCGTTGTGATATGAATTATCAAAATTTCCGTTTGTAGTAATTTGTAGTAATGTTCTTATGTTACTATTTCAATTTTTTGAATTACATCAAGTGGGTATTATTTAAGTAAAAAGTTTGAACGAAAAATGCTAGAATCCTTATGCTTGTTAAGGCTCTTGTTTAAATTATTTTTATTCATTTATTCACTATAGTCATAAGTGTTTATGATTATGAAATGGATTCTCATGACCAACTTTACCAATAGGTTGAAAAAACAAAACACACAATAACAAAGTGATCTCACCTATTTTGCCAGCTCGTCTGACAAGCAACAGTTGAACTTCACCAGAGTCCTCTGCAACATGAACTGGTTGAGCAGTCGAAGAAAACTCAACAATACCGTGGGGATCATTACTTGCTCCTAAAACAATGTATGCTGTGCTTGACGTACGGCTCAATATGGCAGCACCAAACTCTGATATGCCAGTTGTGTTTACGCTAAGTAATTCAACAGTAAACTGCTCATCTGGTTCAGGCTTGGAATCTATCTTCACATTAAAGGTGATTTCAGATATTTTTTGACCCTGAAAACAATTATGTAAACTTGTGTTAATGAATAATAAACAAAGGAGAGTTCTAGTAGCCTTTAAAACTCTTACAGGCTGCATAGATGTGTATCCCGTAACTGTCGAGAAATCTTCTTCGGCATTTAGGCCGTTTATGCGCCACTGAATAACAACATGACCCAAGAAAGAGTGAGTCCTATCTAAAAACAGTTTAATTTGCTGTCCCTCGTTAGCATTCACGGATAAAGAACCAGCTCGAAAACCAATTATTCCACCAGCTATGTCATTCCCACTAACAGCAATGGTAACTTGGCTGTGAAATTTATCCAAAACAGCCCCATTAGTTGGATTATATAATTCAATAGTAAACATTTCATCATCTTCAGGTATTTTGTCCTGGTTTATAGTTATGGTGAAGGACTTTCTTCTCTCATTGGGCTGAAAGGTAATTGTAGCTCCATCCACACCGGAAACGTCGAGACCAGGACTTATGGTGTATCCACCAGCCAGTCTCCAAGACACCATTACGACATTGAACATACCTGTCAAAGTTAATGGTCAACAACATTAAAAAATTGATATAAATATTTGAAAATTACCTTTAAAAATCCAGGAAGAATTCTGAGTTGAAATTCTTAGTATGGTACAAAGAAAATTTTAATAATAAAACTGCTAGTGAAACCTTTTTGTTAAATTTTTTAAAATTTTTGTTTCTTGATTGAGATGTTAGTTACAAAACGTCCTTAAACAAAGGAAAGTGTTATGAACAACAACTGAAACATCTCTTTAACTTTCTTGAAAACTCGAAAATACTGAGGATAAAGCTATGAAAAACGTTGTAAAGTCCTTATGACCTGGCATAAAATCAAAATCTCTTAAAGCAGATGTGTTTTTGTGTACATAATTATGTTAGTTCCTAAAAAAAATACCTCCATGTCTAATGATTGTGAACTGCATTGGAAGATCAGTAAATTCAGGTTCTTGTATCAGGTAGGTTCCATCAGTACCAAGTTTAACATTTGAATCCAAGGAAAGCTGCATTAAACCATACGGTTGATCATTTCCTGTAATTGTTATATTAACAATATCCATTGTTCCAATTTTTGGTTGATTTTCGATTTGTGCATCTAGACCTATCAGCTCAACTTTGACCAATTTAACTTGAAAGGTTTCGTCAAGTTCTGGGATTGTGTCGTTCAATATCACAACTCTCAACTGTTCATAAATGGAACCATTTCTTAATATTATTGAGTCATCAGTTATCGAATTAAAATCACTGTTGCCATTTGCTTTATGGTGAACACTTATCTCAATCTCTTGTGTTCTAAAAGAATGAGGAACTTCTTATTCATTAACATGTAATATTCTATTTATGAAGTAATTTTTTTTTATGTTCCTCATTTTTTTCCAAATGTTTCAGGCTCATAGGTCCTAAAAGAGTTCCTTGTCTTTTCTCGGCTGCTTTCCTTCCTCATGTAAACATGTATATTTGAATCCTGCTGTTTCACATACTTTGCCATACGTACAAGTGCCTTTAGTTTTGTTTTTAGTAGTTTGTATTTGTTTCTTACTTTGAAAAACAGAATTCGTATTGTTTTTTTCTTCAATTTCAGTCTGTCCAGTTTCCTTAGCAGTTCCTTAATTTTCAAGCTTTATTCAGCCTCACATCCCTTATATAAAAAAATATGTATCCAAAACATAATGGCACAAGAACAATATCAAATCTTCAGGATTACCTGTAGTAAATCTTTAGATCACCAAACCAGCCTCTTGACCTTTCAATTGGAATAAATACTACTGTGCTTAATTTCTCTTCTATCACGGTTAAATTTTTATGAGAAAATTTGATGACTCCGTATGGATCATCGTTGGGTAGGATGATCAGTTGAACAGTTTGTTTATGTGAATTTATCGATGCCTTTCCAACAGTTACATTCACCAACTCAATTTTGAAAGTCTAAAACAGCACAAATGAAAAATAATAGTCAAGTGAGTAAAAAATAAAGAAAACAGATGAATTGTTGTCACGGTAGAAATTCTGTTCTTTTATTTTCTTTTATTTTCTGTTCTGTTGTTTTATCCATTTTTAATCTAAGCAGTCAAATATTCAAAATCAAATTCAAACATTTCTGAGATATTCCGGATAAAAATGAAAGATATATATTTGAACAGATCTTTCTACGAACCTCATTAAACTCAGGTATATCATCAGGTTTGACGTTTATAGTTATTTGTTGCATTTTTTCACCAGTCAAAAAACCAATTCTACCCTGAGTTGGAAAGACATCATCTGTATCTGAAGGTGTCACTTTCCATAAAATCTGCGTAGCCCCATGGACCCCACCTTCTCGTAAAACATCCACCACTATTGTGCTTGTCTGTAAAGAACTTGGTTCACTTGCTGTAATTACCATGCCATTACTTGAAAAACCTAAAAAACCAAAGCATTATTTTCCTCAAATAGTGCTGTTGATTTAATTCTATTTTACCAGGAATAATGACTTTGGAAAATAAACAAAAAATCCATCATTTTTATCACTCACCTATCAATCCATAAGGAAAATCACTTTCCAAAATCACATAGCGACATGACAGTTGTATGCCGCCCACTGCACCACCAGTTATTGTGTCAGGCAGAATGGAAACTGTAAAATCCTCTTGAAATTCAGGAATTGTATCCTCCACAATAAAGATTGGTAGCTCTGCAAACTGCTGTCCATCTGCCATAACAACCTCCAATGTGTTAACAGTGAAATCAATGCCTAGTGCTGCTGAGTTTGGTTTAACCATAAACCGAAAAGAAATCTGGAAATAGATAAGTCTGGTTTCTCAGTACTCAAATTTAACTATGTTTGTAAAATTGAAAACAAATGAAACCTAACTAATTTAGAAATTATGAATTATCTTATGTATCAATCAAGCAAAGGCATAAAACATAAAAATTCAAAATAAAGAAACAGAAGGTGAGTAACTGAGAGTACTAGAAATCTTTTCACTTCAACAAAGGCCAGTGTTCAATGCATGTAAATCTCAAAAACAGATACCAAGACATTACCTTCCCAAAAAGACCTTGCTTTCGGGATACGTTTACAACAGGATTGGTGAATTCTTCTGTAATGTTTACAACTGAACTTTCGAATTCCAATACTCCATGAGCAAAGTCGTTACCATTGATTGTGACAGTGATGCTGTTGTTCTTTCCAATCATATTCATATTTATTGAATCTAAATAGAAAAGAACTGCCAAAGATGCCTGTGTAATAAAACCATCTCAATATTGGTTTATTCACGCTTCAATTGGAAATGAAAGAATCTATAATCAAAACCACCTTCTTAAACTTTCTTCAAATAAGACAGCATACCTGTATTTAGTAAAGTACAGTTGATCAGTTGGATCTGGAAGCTTTCGTCAATTTCTGGAATATTATCATTGAAAATGTTGACCAATATGAATTTCTCTTTATCACCTTCATTGAAGTCCACATAAGTATCTTCAAGTTCAAAGTCCTTGTTTTCAATAGCATTAAAAGTTTGAGATACATTATAGTGTACTCGAACAGCCCCTGTTAAGCCTTTGGTCCTGACAACACCAATACGCAATGTTCTACTTCCTTCTGGAATAGATTTATGTGTCTCTCTGAAGTTGAATAGCCCGTAAGGGTAATCGTTTGGGAGTATTTGTATGAAAACTTTGTCAGCCATTTTATTGATGGCACCATCAGAAAGGTTGAATATCATAATCTGAAATACTTCAACTAATTCAGGAATCTAAAATAAGTCACTTTCTAGTTGAGATGTTTTGTTTTGTCAAAAAATTACTTTTTAAGTTTCATCATACATAATCAAACATAACAAGAAGTGCTCAATGCAGTAATTACATTAAACTGTTATGGTGTAAACAGTACCTTGTCAGTTACAGGAAATAAAGAAATTGTTGTAATATTTTCTCTTCTTCTCATGAGAACAACACCAGATTCATTAAGGAAGTCGTTGCGGCCATTCAATATTTTCCAAGTTATATCTACATCACCTAGTGTGCCACCGGTTCGATGGATCGTTAAATTCAGAGGCACACCTTCAGCAGCTGTAACATTTGTTTCCACAAAGCTGAAGACACCCATTGCATTATCACTTGGTCGAATGTGGATGTTCATAAATGATGCTTTCCCGAGAACAGCTATAATAAAAGTAATAAAAAAAGTGAAAAATAATTTTTTGTCAATTCCACAAATCTGGTGTTCGCTCCTGGAAATTTAATAAACTTAATAATGATGGCTTTAAGTTGAGTAACAAAGAACATAAAAGTAGAAAGTTGAGTGGACAAAGAATGGAAAAATAAAAAGTTGAGTGGACGAAGAATGGAAAAATAGAAAGTTGAGTGGACAAAGAATTGAAAAATAGAAAATAAGACTACCTCCTCCAGCAGGATTTCTTAAAACAATTCGAAATTCTTTTGTCAACTCTGGATCAGGATTATCAAGAATTTGTATTGTCAATCTTGCAGAACCTTGCCCAGGCTTCAAGTTAACCGATCCCACATTCTCCACATAATCAATACCACCGACAGCAGTTCCTCCTTCTGTTTTCCATTCAACACTGACAGTACCTGAAGTAAATATTTAGTGTTAAGGTGACATCAAAAAAGACGATGGTTATAGCAACTAATTCATTTTCATATTTTGCAATGTTTCCCCTCATCTGAGGCCATCATCAAGCTAACTTACGAGTATAGCTTGCAAAATATGAACATGATTCTTGCTATAATCGTCATCTTTTTTGCTATTCCTACAGAATCCACTGACATCCAGTGACATCATTGGAATCTTTGATCAATATGGTAGGTAATGGTTGGTTGTTGCTGAGTGATAATTTTTCTGATCAAAATGATGCTTTATAACATGGGTAGACTTTCTATTGAAGATACAATGATTTTATCTTTCATCACCTATTCTTGACACAGAATTCGTTTTCAAAATTAAAACTGGTAAAAAAACGTTCTACCCGAATAAATACTATTGTTGTATTGTTTAGTTCAATGAATGAGATAGAAGGGACCCTAAATTCATTCGAAATCAGATTGTACATATAAATCAGTGAAGCTGGCACAATTAAATTAATTATTGTATGAAATAATAATAAGCGACTAACCAGTCAGGCCTTGGGCTCTAACAATGAAAGCATGAAACATGCTTTGCTCTTCAGTGACTTTCACATCCAGTGCATGCGACAGCGGTGTGATATAATCTACACTCGATGGAACAACATCCATGACTTGAAAAACCCCATAAGGAAAGTCATTTTCACTAATTCCTATCAGACATTTTGATTCATTCACATTGATAGATGCACCATTTTCAGAAGAAAGGGGTAAGAAATCATCTCCACTTTGAACTGACACTAACTTTAGTACAAAACTTTCACGGCCTTCTGGTATGTCATCATCGAGAGGGTAAATAAAGAAATTCTGAAATTAGCAAAGAGTAGCAATTGTCAAAATCTCAAGGAGAACAAAAGATTCCTTTTCAAAAACTAATTTGCAGGATGGGTTAAAACTATAGGTTTTATGACACACAGCAAGCAAGCATTGCCTCCCATCCAGTGTAAATCATGTATGACATGCTTGATTTGTCCGAAAATATAAAGTTCATTAAGTTATTTATTAATATTCTTTTCATGAAGATTACCTGAAAGTGCGTTCCAGACATTTAAGAAAAGTTTTTTAAAAAGACGACAGGATAATGCTACAGCCAAACATAACCCATCAAGGTCTTGATTGGAAGATCCAACCATAGTTACCATAGTTATCATAGTTACCTGTTTTGATTGGTTGTTCACAAACAAAACTTGACCAGTTGCATTTGCAAAATCTTGTTTGGCTATATAACCATCACTATTTCTGATTTCCCAAGCAACCATGACCTTATCAAATAAACCCTTTTCTCTTTCAATTGAAATATTCCTTGGTTTAACAGCACTTTCAGACAGGTCGTTCTCACATGTTTCTTCAATTAAACGAAAAACACCATTTGCATAGTCACTTTTCAATACTGAAAAAGAAAGTATTGAGGTTACAAAAGCAAACAGTTAAATATTTTTGCATATTTTGGCAATCTTAAACCTGTACTGTGGGAAATCTACTATTACTTGAGATAATATAATTTAATTAGTCTCAAAATATCGGTACAAAATAAAGATGAAAGCAGAATCTGACAAAAATGATCATGACTAGAACAGTGGTTACTGAAATTTTCCCTTATGAGAGAATAACATTGTTTGTTGAGTATGTTTCAGATAAAAATCTTACTCTCTCCATTTTATTTTTCACTATAAAATAGTAAATCCTGTACGCAACTATATTGGATATTGTAATAAATGGGGTATCCATTATATCTGGGATACATGTGTATAACATTATTATAGGAACTTTTTAACTGTAAAAAAGAAAATCATGAATGATTCTTTAAGTTTTATGTTTTTTAGCTGTTAGACTATGATTTTAACTATTAATTTTTTACCTTTTATCTCCTTGGTACCATTTTCCTTGCTGATAACTGCACGATCTCTTGGTTCCATATTGTCGATTACATCCAGTATTTTGAGTGTATAGAACATGTTTGGCTCAGGAATATCGTTATTTAAAGTGTTCAAAGGAAAAGACTTTTTAATCTCGCCACCAAAGAAAGTAACTTCTCCATTGAATAAAGAAAATGCAGACTGCTTGTTACTTAAATAAGTGACTTTCCTGTAGAAAAAAATTACAACACATTATGACTAGATAGATAATGGCATGATAGATAATAATAAGATATTTTTCACCATGAAGAAACATACTTAGCATTCAGGGGTTCGGGATAAATTCGAAAATCTTGAAGATGAATATCGTGTGAATGCTCATCACAGCCAACAAAGATTTCTCCAGCCAATTTAAAAATGGGAGAGAAAAGACTAACAGACCTATTAAAAAAAACAAAACAATGTGTAATCATTAAACATTTAAAATAGATCATTTAGAGCAATTATTAGATCATTGGTATTTGATACAATCAAACTTGTGTACAACAATCACCTAAGCGATTTCTCACTAGACATTGCAGATAACAGATGGTTGTTTTATTCGATAAGTTATTGATTGTTAAATAACGGAACTATATGCATCAATTATAACAATGCAGCACCTAAGGATGATACAATGCAAAGTTACGAAGGAAAGAAGCTATAAAAGATCTAAGATCATTAACGTTTTGATTTGTTATTGTGTCTTAGACACGAAAAGCTTCGTATTTTAATTTTAATAAATACAATTTTTAAAAATACGTCCTTTATTTATTCGAATGAATTATAGCAAGTTATAACTTATACTTACTTTGTGATAATTTTGTCTCCATCAAGATATACAATGACATTGCCCAACATGGAAAATGTAACAAAGACACTATGCCATTTCTTATTCAATACATTAGCAGAAAGATTAACCTAATAAGAGAGATAATAAAAAGCCCAACTTTAAAATTGGAAACATAAAACATTCAAACATGGACAGGAGATGTTACAATCATTAAATGGAAATGTCTATTAGAGATTTTCTTTTTAAAATCGAAGTCTTCGTCATGTATTTCCAAGTAGAAATATTTTGAAAATTTTCTAAATAAACAAACATCACAAAGGTTCTAGAGATAACTTGTCCTAAATATAAAATACCCACAACATACCGAAATAGTTTGTTTGTGGCTGTTCTCATGCAAAACCATAATCTTTAAAGTAGTCTTGATCCACGACTCAATGGAAATCATCAACAAAGTATTAGTGTTCAATGTTTTTCTCAACAAAGTGAAATTAGATGATGTAATGGTCATGAAGAACACACCGTATGAAAAACCATTTGATAAATCATTTGCTCTAGGTTGTCTTAAAATTGGCACAGTCAAGCAAGAACCTTTAAATAAATAGAAGTCAACATATATAGAATCAAATAAAGAGTTATAAGTACGATTTATTATAAGATAAGCTGTGGTTAACTCCGCATTTACATGATAGCCAAACTAAACTGACATTAGTTCATTGAGATTTCAATACAGTTTAAAAAAAACATACTTCAATTAATCACTCTTATTAATCACATAAAGTACACGTGGGCATACATACCCATACATACACAATTAAAAAAGGAAACCTTTTGCTTCTGCATAAAAATTTGGAACGGTGATTTTGTACAAGGATTCGTCACACAAGATCACACAAAAATCTATAACAGTAGCATTGGCGTGACGTTAGTTTTTTAATCTATCACATTGTTTTCGAAGTTAAACTCGGTAAAAAGTTTTAACCGGGTTATAAGTATCCTAATAATCTTATTACCAGATAGCTTTACTTACATTTTATTAAACCTCAAGCTGAATTGAAAGACACCTTATCAAGTGGATTTGAAATCTCAGTACGTGTTGAAAAGGCGTGAATATTGGATTCTTAAAATGTGCATTATTGACAAAATACTGCTACCATGTTTATGTACATGTTTAAAATGCATTTCATGTAACTATGGTATAAACATACTCCTCACTTCTGAAAACATATGCTTCTTTCTTTGGTAAAAAAAGCCAATCTACAGAATGTTCTGGGCTAAAATGTACTTGCAGATGTTTACCTCTATAATAATTCCAAATGAATAAATTACCTTGAACAAATCGTAAAGCTTTTGTTGAAGTAAATTCTCTTCCAGTTACTTCCAGCAAATTGCTGTCATTCCCTCTCAAGAAAAGATCCCAAATTTTTATGGGAATGTCTTCGTGCGACTTGTGGATCTCCCATATTACCTAACCCAAATTATTCATTACAGAAAGAAGTCAAAAATTATATAAACTTTGTGTATATTAATAAGAATGACTGTTACCTTTGCTTGCTGTATGCTTCCTTTCAATCTCTGCAAGGTGACATTCCCTTCAGTATAGAAATCTTCACCATAAACTAAAGTCGTTCCATCATCAGCAACCACAAACAACCCATTAGGATAATCATTACTTAAGATCAAAATCTTCACCCACTTCTGATTGCCGATTCGACTTAGTCCACCTAATTATATAAATAGTAGTTGCATAATGATGGTGAAAATGTAAAATTCAATGAAAGTTGCTTACAACTTTTGTTACCTGAAAAAAGGTATAACAAAAATAAGCAACCTATGAAGAAACTGAGCCAAGGTTTTAATATTCTTCACATAGTAAACAAAGTCACGTCAACTAAACCATATTTTGTTTTCCAAAGAACTCATTTTATCTGCATGGCAAAAGACTGCCAATGGAATTTAAATACCTGAACCTTACCAGATACATTTAGAAGGCGAACATAAAATGTTTCATTGAGTTCCGGCATTCCATCCTTCTTAACAAAGAATTCGATTTCTCCAATACTCTGGTTTTCCATGAACTTTAATGTGCCAGCATTTTCAGAAATTTCAAAAGTATCCAAAATGAAATCACTTTCGTTCATTGCCTGCCACGTCAAAGATACATTTCCATACAACCCTTTCAAACGCATCACACTAAAAAGAACAGAAGTATTAGACACAGAAGTTAGAAGGGTAGTATGCAACAACATACTGAAGCGATTTACCTTAATTTTACAGTCTCTCCTTCACTTACAACTTTATTTTGATTGTGAAGAAATTCAAAAACACCATTAGGATCATCATTAGCATTGATAATGATGTTTGCAGAGTGATTCTCCCATAAAACAGTATCTCCCGTTGTAGATGTAATTTGTACAGTGAAAGTTTCATCAAGTTCAGGAATTTCATCGTTTAAAGTAAGAATCCGAATTGAATGTTCTTTTTCTCCAGGCAAAAATGTTATATTTTTATCAAAAGATACATAATCATTGGAACCAGCAGTAAGAGGAATCGTTTTCACCGACACTTGTATAGATTGCGAAAATGTTTTGTTTAAGTTGATCTTCAAAGTAGTTGCATTTCCTTCATCTACATTAACTGTTAA
The DNA here is from genome assembly GCA_027922465.2 of Turritopsis dohrnii. Taxonomy (NCBI): domain Eukaryota; kingdom Metazoa; phylum Cnidaria; class Hydrozoa; order Anthoathecata; family Oceaniidae; genus Turritopsis; species Turritopsis dohrnii. The sequence continues at coordinate 351,932 of BQMF02000027.1, forward strand.
TGGTGAAATGGTTACAGGGAAATCGTTAGCATTTATAGTGAGCTTTGCATATGATGGAGCAACAAGTGAAGCGCCACCAGTAACATTAGTGATATTTACTTTGAATTCTTCATCATTTTCTGGAATCTAAACCAACAGTTTAAATAATAGAATTTTTGGCTTTTCTGATTGATCAACCGAAATCTTAGTAATCTCAATAATAGTTTCAATTTCCCTAATTTTCAGAAGACTGGCGAAATCAAAATAACAAATCATTTTCCTAATGAGCAAAACCAAATAAATGCATGATCACTCACCATATCTCGCTCTACATAAACACTGAAGGTGTTTGTATTCTGACCTTCACTCAACACCATAACGCCAGATGTAGGGCTGAGATCAACCGATGGATTCTCTCCATTTACGGAAGACGTGATTTTCCAGAATACTTGTATGTTACCAAATGTGCCTCTACTGCGGGATACTTGGTATTTTACTTCTGTTTGAAAATTTGGGGACTCTCCTAGAAAGTGAAGGAAATTATTCAAACAAGCATACATTCCAAAACAAATGATTTATATCAGTAGCTGTTACACCATTTTCCCAAAAGAAATTGCAGAATAAAATTTGAAGGAAATAAATCCAAGTAAAAAAACCAAAAAAACCCCCCAAAAAACAAAACAAAATATAATGCAGTGTACCATAGGCATGTCGAGCTATTTAACAAAAATTAGCTTACATTTGCATAGAAACAAAAACAATATTTTTTCAAGGTCTTTGTACTGCAACTTATACCTGCAAACAAAAGTCTTACCGATACGCTGGTTAATGTTTGCAGGATCATTAGAAAAAGATATCAGCCCATATGGATCATCACTTTCCAGAATAGTTACTGCAAATTGTGTTTTATTTCCTAACACTGCTCCCATAACAGAATGCATTGTAATGCTAAATGTCTCACTTAACTAAAAAACAATAAACAAAAAGTCATTCGATTTAGAAACCAAAATAAACAAAATGTTTTCCTAACTTGACGAAGTTACGGATACAAAGCTGTGACATAAACATAAGGAAAGTAAATTGCATTGCCATCAGACACCATAACCAATATGACAAAAATATCATAATCATTATCAAACTTAGAATTAATTACTTTACCTCTGGTTTATTGTCATCAATAGGGTATAGATAAAACCTTTTCTTAGATTCTCCTCGATTAAAGGTGATTAATTGATTGAAAGGTGAAAAGTCGTCTTCACCTATAATATAAGCATTGTAAGTGCAGCCCTCTTTGTTCAAATTATAACAATTAAAACAGCAATTAGTTTCAATAAAAGTGAAGCTTTAATTTTCCAATTGCAACCTGTTTCTCAAATCAAAAGAGATATTCAGTCACTTAAGATAACCTGATATGATCTCTTAGATGATCCTCCTTGGAGACCCTCATGACAAATAAAACAAAAAGAATGAGCATATTCTCAAAAAGAATTTTTTTTGCCTTTTCTTTTATATAACATACACTATGAAAATTAAATTGGAATGTAATAAATCTGTGGTTTAACAGAAGAATTGGTCATAATGTTGAAATAACTAACAACAACAAAGGTTTCCAATGAAAAAGTATCGAAACATGCTGAGTGATTTTTATATGTATTGCTGAGAAGTTTAAGAAACGAAATACAAAAATAGAATAACATCAAACTTTAGCTCTATTCAAATCAATTTTCAAACAATATGGATATATGTGTGTTGCCTTGCCTCATTCTCCTTTATACAATAATGGTTATGCCATTTTCGTAAAATAAACAATAGTCAACAATCATTAAGTGTTATAACTAAATTGAAACAATATACAATAATTATTTAGCTTTGATTTTATTGTTTTGATCACAATGATTATAGTATTTACATTTTTATCCATCACGAGTCTATAAACCTACCAGTAGCACAGTTCCACTCCAAAAACTACGTAACATACAATAGATGGAATTGCTACCAACTCCTTTTCTACATGCATATCTTTCTTCTACTCTGCTCTTAACTACATTGTTATCACTAACCACCACCACTGAATTTCCTGATTACTTCAAAATACATCACCATTGTATAAAAATGTCAACAAGTACAGGGATTTTTCTAAGCACTTTTGGTTACTACCGTTTTTCGTAGAGAAGATTGAGTTTTACAGTCCAGGAAGCTCCACAATTTTAGAGATTTCAATCTCCACAAACAGGCCTTGCATGAGAGGCATGCATAGGGAGTTGGAAACTAAGATGTTTTTTAATTTCATTGAATAACATGAAAACGAGTCCTACTGGTACCACACTGGCTTTCATATTTTTACATAAGGTGAAGAAATGAATGCGTATAACAAAGGAAATTTCAAAATTATCTTAGCAACGGTGGTCGTTCTCCCTAGCAATAGGATAGTTGGTGAATAATGGCCTAATTACTTTCTCAGAACATGTTTTTTAAATACTATGCATTAAAGAGCTAAAAAATGTTTAACTGACAATGAATGATTGAGTTTCTAAACTCAATTCAAGATTGAGTTTTAACTACCGGTAAATGGTAGTTGGAAAGCGCTTGAAAAATCCCTGAAGTATATAAACAATAAAGGAATTGTCGATATTTCATGGCAAAATAGCAAAATGTTATAGTTCTTTCTACATCATGTGACAATGACGTGTTGAAGCTTTGTGAGATTTTCAAGTAAAAATTAAAGAGTGGCATAGTGGAGAGGGTTAAAAAAAGAATTGTAATTATATATTACCTTTCTCAATCTTCACTTCAACCGTTCTAGGTTCAAGCACTCCACCATATCTCTGGACATACAATACAGTATTTGAAGATTCCTAAAAAATGTAAGTAGTGAAGCATTAGATTAGAAGATCAGAATTTTGCAGAATCCTATTGTCCTTGTAGCACTATAACTTAAAAGATACAAATACAATGAAGACAGATGAATATGTATTGCCATTATCAAGTTCTTTTGTAAAGCTCAAAAAGTTGACAGTTTTGGAAAATCTTCTTTCCTTTCGGTGATATTTCAATTTAAAAACATCAAATTATGCAATGCATAATTATGATGTAATAAGAGTAATACTGTTGATGGGTGTAACTTTTGAACTACTAAATACTTTTAGTTCATACTTCATCATATCATTTCACTTAGGATTCTTGATCTATTTAATAAAGTAGAAAGATGAAATATTCATTTATGTTAAAAAGTAACAAAAGTAACAAAAACAAAACCTTTATAATGATGGGCGAATCAATCAGAAATTCAATCACACCACCAGGATTGTCGTTCTTTCGTATTGTTATGAAAGCTTTTGTCTGAAAAAAAGGTATTATTAAAATAAACGTTGGTCGCTACCCATGTTCAGCCTACGTTGTGTAACCGAAAGTGTTCATGAAAAATAAAATTAAGGAATTGGCAACAGAAAGTGTACCCATGTTATAGAGCTCAAAAACTGATCAAAAAAATGTATAGGATCATTTTCCTATGATCGAACATTACAGAGGCATCGTCAATCAAAGATTTTGATGACATCACAGACCTGTGCCCCGAAAATGTTAGGCCCAAATTTTTCGTCAGCCCATCGCTTGTATCAAGGACCCCAAAAAACGCCAGCTATCCTTACTGGTTCCTGAGATATTTCCCCAAATATGTTGCATTCAATTTGGGTCTCAATGCAATGGCTTCACACTGCCGTCGAGCACAAGAACAGAAATAATTTCTCTCACAGCTCACACCTACCACTTTGCATGTCAAACAAACAGAGAATCAGGTATTAATATTATAGATAATCAAAACAAATAAATAATGGTAGCTTGCAAAACAGAACTGATAGTGAATATTTGTTGTCATTCGCATTCCTTTTAATGAAAATAAGACAAAGCTTCATACAGCATCATTGCGAAGCTTCTCATTTCTTCCAGATGTGTTATAAAGTTCTACAAAAAATATTTCGTCCAACTCTGGAATTTGATCGGAGGAAATTTTCAATGTGATGTTAACTTCGTCACTTCCTAAAAAAGAAAAGAATTAGAAAAATGGTTTCTTTAAAAGTGTCTTAGTAGGAAACAGGCAACATTGGATCTCTACCTTTTTGAAACATGACAAAACCACTCATAGGAGATGCATCATCTTTCGTAAATGATGGATCATCACTCATCAATCGCCAGAAGACCTTAGCACTACTTGCTGTACCATCTCTCATAACTTTCAGATTTACAACTCCCATCTTGCTGCTTGGCATTGGTTCGGGAACTTGTATTGATATAGGTACACCAAAAAAACCTATTTCTCCATTTGCAACATGTGTTGTTATGTTTACAAACATAGTATCGGGCATTCCAATTGATGGTGATGATGGTAGAATTAAAGTTGGCTCTGAAAATTTTTAAATAATGACAACATAATTTTGTATACAATCTGGGAAAAGTGTAAAATGAGAATATGAATCAGGCGAATCATACTAGTTAAGTTAACGGCATCCAGCTTTAAGATAAAATAAGAACCAGCTTTCAAAAAAACATCATTTCGAATTTCAGCTACCAGAAAAAGTTCTTTTTCATTCTGTTTCATTAAGAGGGTGTTTCTTTCTTTGATCAAAATATTTGGTAATGGAATGGAAGAGTCTTTGTGATAATAGCTAATTGAATAAGACACTTCAACATCGGATAAAGCTCCACCGGAACGTCGCAATTTCGACTCAATTCGTCTCGGAGTTGATGACTAAAAGTTTTGAATTTAACAATAAGTTTTGATATTTAAGATAAAAGATAATCCATATTATATTGATAGAATGGATACCTCTTAGAAGATTGGCTATTATACAATAAACACAAGCTCATACTTCACAATCATCAAAAAAAATATCTTTCAAAACTTTCTCACAGCAAATCATTGAAAATATATCAGATGCACTTTCATTTTTGCCAATCCATGAATAAGTTTCATTTCAAGATAACAAGGAACTGCAGCTTTTTTTTAAAAACATTTTAAGAATTTTGACACTTCTTACCAATATGAGATTTGCATTTTGGTCAGTAAATTTGAAGACCCCATAAGCATCATCGCTGTCTTTAACAATGACCTCAACTGATGGAAGATTGCCATTCGAATCGGGGAGTATGTTGGCACCTCCAGTGGCATCTGTTAGGACAAGTTTAAAAGAAACAGCTTCAAAAGGAACATCATTTTTTAAGACAGCAAGAACGATCTGTCCTTCACTTTGATTTGCAGGAAAACGAACAAATCCTGTTACTTCTTTAAAGACAACAGCTGGATCAACTTTAGTTGATTCCAAAGTCCATGTAACTATCACATTTCCATAAAGTCCTTTCAGACGGATAACAGAAATGTTAACGTTAGCCAAAGAATCTTCAGAAACAACATATGACATGGATTCATTAGAAAACATGATCAAACCATGTGGGTGATCATTTTTAGAGATCATAATCTCCAGTTGTTTTGGCTTACTTAGTATAACATTCGATGAGACAGATGTAAGCAACACAGTGAAATTTTCCATGAGTTCCGGTTTTGGGTCACTGAGCACTACAATCTCTAAGTCTTTCTTTGTTGTTCCTACTTCAAATGTTATAACACCTTCTTTATGTATGTAATCCACCCCTTTATGAGCAGTTCCAGCCACGGTTTTGTATTGAACAGTTGCTACTTCTCCTATAGGACCAATTCGTGTGCCATCAGTATCAATCCCTCTCAGGACAGAAACCATTTGTTTTTGGGGTTCAGCGAACACAACACTGGACATCTTGAATCGGATTGGTGCATCGTTTTCTTTTATCCGAATTTCAATTTCACTGGAATTGTCCCATATGCAAACTCCTCCTGAAGCATTCATCAATCTTAGCATATAAATTTCTCTTGGTTCAGGTAGCTGAAACAGAAAGCAACTTTGACAGCCAACATACATAATATCAACACACTCAACAACGCTACCATTCAAGACTGATGTAAAGTGAAAATCCTTTACAACTTTTGATATACTATAAAAATGCTTGTTATACATTCAAGTTTACGCTATATTATAAGTGATGGATGATGATGTTAAAAACAACAATTATATCATGTTCCCAAAACTTTTTAACCAAGAAAAAAGTCTACCTCATCTGGTAATACATCAAGTTGAAGAATTTTGGATTCTTCATCTTCAAGGAAATTCACGAATCCCAAAACTGCTGAAAAGTCGGGATGCTTTAGATCTTCTATTGGTGATAGCTAGAAATAATAAAAACATTATTTTAGTGGATACAACCATAAAAAAAACAACCTCATGTAAAAGTTTGGGCTTGAAAAACTTGTAGGATACTACCTGCCAAAATACAGAAGCATTCCCTATACGACCACCATGTCTTTTGATCTCAAATGTTAGCACTAATGGTTGTGTTTGTGGTTCCTCTATGTCTTCATACTTTCTCAGGTTTGTAAATGCTACACAACCATAGGGGTCATCATTTGGAAGAATTGTTATAAAAGTTTTATTAGGAGTTATCAAATCTACATTTCTAACATCACGTAGTGAAAGTGTCACTGGATATGTTTCGTTTCCTTCAGGAATTTCATCATCTTTAACAAAAAATTGGCATTCTGCCGTATCAGACTGATTAATGAAACTTGTAGCAACAGATAATGAATAGAAGTCGTCTACGGCTGGCTGAGGGAGCTAAAAGGATTTTTATATTATAATGAAGTCATAATTTCACATAGAAAAATGATTTAAAAAACAAAAACGAAGAAAGGAAGAGTTTTTCAAAAATAAGTTTGACTCTCTAACAATTGTTTTGCATCAAGGAAGAAATAGTGGAAGTGAAAAATCTTACCTGGCATGTCACAAACACATCTTTACTTAAGTCACCTATCCGGGAGAGAATCACGTTCACAGTTTTGAAATCACTCTCCTCAACAACTTGATGGGTGTTTTTAAAATGAACATAAGTTTTGCAATCAACAGATACCAAAAATTGCACTACAATCAGGAAACAATTTTTCATTTTTCATTTTTTTCTAAACAACATTCAAATGCAAATTACTTCCAAGAAAAATGAGAATCCCAAAATTTAAGAATTTAAGGGTCTCAATGTGATACTATAAATGCTGACAGATGATTTCATTTCCACAACTCAGTTTCAACAGAAACCACAAACACAAAGTATTCAAAGAAGCTCATGTAACAACACAACTGTCGTACAAAAAATGAAACCATTGAAAAAAGATCCTTAATTATTTAAAACATGTGAAAGTTTTGGATAAGAATAAAAAAGTAACAGAGCATGATTTGTAATAAAATAAAATTTTTCACCCAGTCAATTATTAATCCATAATCCATTTAAGAATAATTGATTATGATTTTGAACCAAAGACAAGAAGTTGGTTCCTGACCATGACACAAAATAGAATTGCCCTGAAAAAACTTTACATGCATCTCTATTAAAGGACTGGTATCATGAAATTTTCAAAATTTCATTCTTTGTTGTTTTCTAGAAAAATTAATCAGTATCAGTTTTTGTAACAAAAAGTGCTTTTATCCCCTCTATATTTAAAGTTAAAAAACAAATAATTTATTCCTCATACTTAAAGTGACATCATTGGAGAAGTTTGCTTCTAAATAGAGTTTAGAGTTTGAGTTTGATACAACAAGTCAACTGTTCTTGTTAAGAAATATGTCATTGAAAATTATATATTAAATTAATCATTTTATTATTATGGTTATTTGTGCTGTTGTTGGTTGTGACAGTGATTCAACCAAAAATCAGAAAGTAAGTCTTTCTCTGAAAGCTGAAAAAATATGGGTTGATAAATTAAAAGGAGCTAACCTTCCTGCTGAGAAAAATATTTGTGTCTGTCATAAACACTTTGAGGATTCTTGTTTAAGACATTTGAAGGTAAGTTATATTATATTTATATTAATTGTTATTTAAGTATAAATTTAAAACAACACCTATTCTTCGTGTTTTTATTCTCACAATTTTGTAAACATTTTCTTAGTGTACTAAGTTTGTGTACAAATTTTCTTGTTTAAGCACAAAGTGTTGAATTCTTGTGACATTGCAACACAAGTTTGATTTAAGAAAAAAAAATCGGAAAAAGGTAAGTGAGTGAACGATGAATGATGAAAGCTGTTTTTCAAAGACAAAAGTTAAAGTGAGAAAGATGAAAAATAAAAATTATTCATACTTTCAAATTTTTCAGCATCTATTGCTTGACCTTCTTTACAACATAAACAATCAATTTCCCTAGACTCATCCACATTTCCCACATTCACAACAACTCAAGCTTCCAACTCTACTTGGCTTTGTATGAGACACATCGGACAACACTGATGATAATTTTGACATTTGTGTTTGTCGCTTTTCCTTGGCTTCTGGCTCAAACTTATATGGCTCTAAGGCAGCAAAACTTTTCAAGCATTCTTCAACAAGAGATTCATCATTAGAAATCTAATCATCATTACCACTTGAACTTAAGTTATCGGCCATACTCTTGAAGAAAGCGAATTAAACAAGCACTTGTTCAGTAAATGATATTAACGAAACTTCTCCAATGACGTCACATGCATTTCTGACGGGTTTTTTTAAAAAATTGAAAAACTAAATATCTTTGAAACCACACCTTCAAATTTGAAAATTCCAATGCAGAATTGTTACATATTTTTACAACTTTAATACTATGCAACATTTGTATAGAGGATACCAGCCCTTTAAACATTATTATTATTGTTCATTATTGATCAATATTTGAGCAGACAATTATTTAAGAAATGCAACAGTATATCATAGAGTTTTGACACAACTATTTTTTCAAGATCGTCTATATAAATTATTTTTTTAAAAAAAGTTTTGAAATAGCAAGTATTGAATTATCTGACAATAAGCAAACTAGTATAAAGCTTATCTAAATAAATATGATCTTTATATAAATAATTTTTTCAGAAGTATAAGCTATTGACTTTTATGAAATTCAATTCTGCTTGTTTTAAAAGACGTGGAGCACTCAAATATATAATGTTTCAGGAAGAAAATTTTCGCATTTTACAGACAAAAACTCTTATGATCTGTGGGAATTACAAGTGTTAAAAAAGGATATCTCTTGTCAAAAATAACTTGAACACAAAATACATTACCAGGGACCTTATCAAACTGCAACAGCAACAGGGACAACAATGCGAATAAAACAACAGATACATTTTCTTTCTTGGACTTGTTTTAGAACAGAACTTGCTATATAATATGGGAAATGTTTTTATTGTACTTGGAATGGAAACTTTACATACAATAAAATGATAGCATACATCTGTAAATTCGCAAAAATAAAGTTTTGCAGAATAACAATTTTTTGTGGCTTTTGAGACCATGAACATTTCCCGCAAAAAATTCTCACAATAAAGTAGATGATTATTATAGTTAAACAATAGGATTGCTTTGAAATTCATAGATCATTAAGAAAAAAGTGATTGTTCAAAAATCTCTACCTAACCCAAAACATTTAAATCAAATTTGAGAACCTAAGGACCTAGAATAGAAAAATTAGAAATAAATTTAATAAATACAGGACCTAACGGGAAATACCTCTTTTTATAGGGACTACCTCTTAGACCAACACTGAAACTAAACAACTCATAACTAAAAGGTATGCCTTCGAATTTTGAGGTACAAAAACTTCATCCTTAAAAGACAACCAAACTCTGACAAGTTTCACTATGATGTATCTATATAGATACATCATAGTGAAACTATTCATTGATTGTTTCTCAAAACAACTCAAATAGGATGCAAAAGTTTCTTGCATCCAGGATAATGCTATCACTTTCTATTTGATATCATACAACCATAAAAATCTACTTACTACTCAAGACTTACTTTTGTCTAATCTTAATTCCTTACTACGTTCTGTTTAGTAAAATTTTTACTACATGCAGAAGCTTTTTAGTTCCCCCACGTCATACTATATTCCATGCTCTGGGTGCATCTGTTTCTACTTTACTTTCAATCTCGAAAATTTCTCACTTCCACTTCTTCTTTCCAATTTCTAATTTCAGCTCTCACTGTTTTAAATATGCTGCACCTTTATTTTATTTCTTTTTATTTTACAGGATATCTATGATAATAATGTATATAATGTGGATATGATACTACTGTAGATTTCCATCCTATTTAAATATTCGAGAATAATAATAACAATAAATAATAATAATCTTTTAAACAGACTTCTCAATCACTAAGCAAATTAGACTTGCCTCAAATAGTCATAATCATCATAATCATCAAAACTAATTGCACAGGATATACACAGAGGGAGATTTAATATCTTTGCCACATTATTTTTAATTTATTTTACCAAGGCCAGAAGGATATGATAGTGTAATTCATTGATGTGGGCCTCCACCAAGAGTTACAGCAATCTTATTTTAGAGGTATCATTCTTGTAATTAAAAGGCATCATCCAAAATAAGCTGATACCTCATACTTTAAGACATTTCCCAGACTGTTTGTCGTGCTCATAAGAATTAGGAAGGCCATTCATTGACATTATAGGAGCTTTGATGGTATACTAACATGTGCTATTAGCTGTAATGGTTTCCCATTTGAGGAGCTGGTTCTCTACCGGGATAACATTTCCACATTCTTGGCGTTTACTGTGTAACTAGAAGTTCTGAAAGGCAAAAGATGTTCAGATTGTTGTCTACATTTTTTAGTTTGTTCAATTTCAAAACAGCCATTTCTGTGTGTTCTTTTTTCAGAAACCTGCCAGGAACTGCTACCCAATCAGGAAACTGGTTGTTTTTTCAAATGAGAAACAGTTCAGGAAATGGTTATATATATATAGCTTGCAAATGATAATTTTTTATTTGAATTGGTAAGGCAGATTTTCAACACTGAGTAAATCAGTGTTTAGACAAACTGTGACTGCCAATTTCAACTGCCATTTTAAATACATTTTCATCTATTATAAAACCATTTTAATAGTTCAAAAGTTATACACACATAACAGTACACTCTCCCATTATATCATAATTATGCATTGCATAATTTGATATTTTATTTTCAGCAAAAGGAGAGGAAATTTTCAAAAACTGTAAAAAGACTTGTTAATTAACTTTTTGAGCTCTATTATGTACCAAACTATCATTTGTCGTCACAAGATCCCTTTAACACACACAATAATACATAAACCATATATGCTACACAAATTACAAGGAATATCAATCTCAAAATTATAATTTAGATTGAGATAGTATTTAACATTTTAGACCTGTTTATTTGCTTTGGTAAGAGAACATATGTGCAACTATGCTCATACCCGTGAGTTGGGGTGAGATTCAACTCGGTGGGGCGAGATTCAACAGCACCATTATCCAGACCACAACATTTAACAAAATAATTCGAAATTTCAAAACAACAACATCGCATATCCGAACCAAGATATAATCTATACTACACTCTACAATAACATTTTTTTTATATTTTTACAAATGCCAAATGTAAATTGCCTTTGAGCTCTTCAAATCCCAACACGAGTTAAAAGACTTCGTAAAGCCGCGCACGTTTATTTTTATACCACCAATTAGGATTTCTCAAAGACGGTTTCCATGAAGTGATTTCCACCCTCCGCCCAGCCACCTTTTTGCTCTTTCAAGCGTGTTTATAAAAGCTACTAATGCACGGGTCGTATTTTGGGGTGCGTGGGCCGGAAGCTATGTAGTAAAACAAACTGAAGGAGATGCCAACCCGGTCAACCGGGACAGCCGGCCTCCATATGAACAGCCCCTAGGACCCATCCTAATAGGCTCAACTTAACCGATTTGCAATCTAGAAACCAGGCATTCACTTTCATTTTCAAGCAACCGCGTGTGTTGTTGTGATTCACACAAAAAAACCGCTGACCATTTATGAAATGCTATACAAACCTGTTGTCAAAACCTAAAATTTTAAACTATTTCTTATAACTTTTACCATCGTATATCAAAATCTAACAAACCGAAATGAAATTTATGAAAACATTTTTCTCACAGAGAAACTAAAACAACATTCCCATTGGAAAACGCGTTTTGTTCAGCACGGCTATTTTGACGTCAAAACATTTGAAGCCCGTACAACGAGATTGATGGATCGTGACATTTTAATAGCCAGAGTCTCTTTAAATGGTAATCATTCATGAATGTTTTGATTGCTTTAAATCTTTTTTGTGTTGTATAACTTGGTTTAGTTTTAAAAATGTAATGTATTTGAATTACTGACCAGATGTAGCTTGATTTTGGCATGTTGAATCTCGCCCCACAGAGTTGAATGTCGCCCCAACTCACGGTATGTTGCTGTTGAGAATGGAAATGCACACATGGTTTTTGAGACCACTACACCACACAAAAACGAGAAAAATTCAAGAGCATTGTACCCAAAACTTTCAGTACAAAAAATCCAAGAACAATTCAAAAAATTCAAGTACCGCTGGCCACCTTGAGCATGTAAACATGTGAAAGTCATCATCTTTACTCCCCCACAACACTCACTCGAGGGGAAAACGAAAGTATTGTATATACAACAGTACAACCATATTACAACCCATACAAATTCATATTTCCTTATAGCCATAATTCTAAAAAACATAGTTCTAAATAATCAAACAGCTTTTTCAGTTTACAGATAAGTTCGAATAACATTCAAATTCAATATTCTGTGATTTCTCATTGCAGCCGCAACAAAACCGCCATTTCCTCAAGCTAACATATAGGGTGCTGTTTCATGTTAAACTATGTGTTTGTGGTGAAAGTATCTGGATTTGTTCCTTTTAGATGAAATCTGCACTCTATTCTAAAAGCATTGCAAAATAAACTTTAGAAGGGAGATTTACAGCTTATTTTAAAAAGCATCAATAAAAAGATTGATGATATCTTTAAATTATCACAGCTTTAAATAACTAAATTAAAACATTTAATTCATAAAATTGAAATTTGATGCTAATCATTTGAATTAAATAGATCTATATTTGAAATAGATTTTTCAAACATACCCCCGTCATAATTTTAAATGTACAACAACAATTTACTTAAAAGTTATACCTACAAACATCAAAACAAAGAAGCATTTTCGATATTTTTATGTAATTATGCCATTTAATTTCTCACTGAATTCCTCATACACTGACAAATATGATTTAATTAGCGAAGTAAGGACATCACCACCACTTGATTCTGGCTTGGGTTTGGCCGTAGCGATATGTTCATCTGTGACAACCTCGAACCCAGAGTTTCTTGCCTTTTGGGGGAAAACCCTCCTTTCGATGTTTTGGTTTAGGGTTTCATCAATGCAAAAACAAATAACAGACCCCAACCTCGAACGCAGACTCTCTTTCCTTTTCAACATTTAGGCTAGGAGATCATTGGGTTCAAGATTGAAAAAACCCAGCAGATATGGGTGAAATCGCCCCTCCTAAATTTAGTATTATTATGGCCGATTGCGCAACCGAGGATGGGAAAACATTTATTAATGGTTTACGTCAGTCACTTACAAAGCAGTAAGTTGGATGATATGTAGAATGAAATAAAAAAGTAAAATCAAATAGATGAATTGGATAAGTCAAGCGTTCTAAAATCAATTATGCTGTAACAGGATGAATTATTGGACAAACAAATGAAATCCAGACAAGATGGTTAGTCATCCACAAGAAGTGCATAAACAAGTAGGCTCATTCTTTTCCTAGATGATAAACCACCCTACTCCCTAATAATTGAAAACAATGAAACGAATATTAATGGAGAATATTTGAATTTGTTCGCGAGACAAGACGTACATTGTGCGAAAATGCCAATGTGACTAAAATTACTCTCTACACTGTGATCGTTTTCTTTATCACTCTCGGCGAAACGGTACGCCAGATGCACAAAACGTTCGTTTGCGAAAAAAAACATATCCCTTCGAACCGACACAGTTACTGTATGTCCTCAAAGTTTAAGGACCACCGAAGCTGTAAATCTTTATTTTTGTGTTTCGTCATTAACAGTATTCTTTTCGTCATATTTTTAAAGTCTATCAATGTCAAAAGCATTTTTGAAACAACGAGACAAGTCATGGTGAGGAAATCGAAATCAACAAAAGTAGTAGTTTGAGTGGTTGTTTACCTTTTATTATCTTTTATTCTATAATTTCAATATCGACCAAAATAGTTTCTGAAATACTTTCTAAAATAGCGATTGTATCGAGATGGAATGCCATAAAACGGACGTCGGAATCTCCCGTAGCGAGTTGGAAATAGACGATTTGACGAACCATATTTGCTGGGTCGGTAGAATTTATGTTTCAAACGGTAAAATCGTGGTCGGTAGACACGGTATCTCGGCGGGATAATATATCGAGGTCGGAAAAACCTCCCGTATTTTTTTGGTCGAAATTTACGGTACCGATATTTTGGAATGAAGGAAGGATCGTTCTCATCCGATAAATCCTCATCGTACTCGTCATCGAAATCATATTCAACATCTTCTTTCAACAAATCTTCGTCATCTTCGACATCTTCAAAAACATCATCATCATCTTCTCCGCTAGCTGCTGTTCTTTTCACCATACCATCCATTTCGTCTGAAACGGCTAAAATAAACATTGGAGAGAAAGTACAAATAACTAAACTCAACGGTGGCGGAATATTTGGTGGGGGCGGGGGTGGTGAGTGGTGGATATGGAATTCAAACTAATGTATCAGTTAAATGAAAATATGTTTACTTTTTTGCTTTTGGACTTCATTAGTGACAGCAGCAGCATGCGCTAGAAATCAATAATACCATTTCTACATACATCATCATTGTACAGTAAAGTCGTTTAATGAACATATTGATGCAATGGGTTCGACACTAGGAGAATGTATACAAGAGTGAGAGAGTCTATATGTATACAAGAGTGAGAGAGTCTATATGTATAAATTTCTGTTTAAATATCTTAACAAAGATAGTATCTTATTTGATGATTATTTTCTTTTTGTTTTTCAATGTTAAGAGCAATGCAAGAGCGAAAACAAAGTTAGGTCCTAATAATCTTAATCATCTATGAGGAACCACCTTTGAATAAAAAGACTATCAAGCAACAAAATGTATGCAGAGGAGAAGTGAGAGAGTATTATTTCTCCTTGTGTGCAGACACTATCAGTTGACTGGTGTTGTTCAGATTATTGTCCTGGAAAGTTCATAGTGTAATCATAGCCTTGTAATCGCATATTAATTCCTTAGAAAGTTGGATGCAATGAAATATTTTCTGGTGGTTGTTACCATGGAAACACAACATACCTTATCGGTTAAAATTTCGTCGGTCAAAACTTTTCGTCGGTTATAAAATTTCGCCGGTGAAAATCGACGAAACCGACAAAAAGTTTTAACCCTCTTTCAGAAGAAAACAGCTTTTTAGTTTTTTAAAATGTATTTGACAAAACAAATGCTAATCAATAGTAATACAAGTGTTTTTTTCTTCATTTTCAAGACATTTTTCGCTTTCTTCTTCCTCTTCTAGTACCAAAGTACTAGTACTTTCTATATCAAGGTCAATTTCAAAATCACTCTCGTCATTTTTCTTATCTTTCCTCCTAATACCTCTCAAATATGACTTTAAAAGGGTCTGTCGACTTCAAAAACGAATAAAAACACGTAAAATAGAAGATTCAATTTTGGTGAATAATTTCGTCGGTCAAAATTTTTCGTCGGTTATAAGATTTCGCCGGTGAAAAGTGACGAACTTTTTTTTCAAATTTCGTCACTTTTCACCGACGAAATTTTAACCAATAAGGTAACAAACTTTCCCATACCTTGAAGCATAGCAGCAAGAAAGATGGCGACGGCAACCGAAATACTTTTCATGTTTCCCAAACAAACACTTTCGAAATCAATGTTAATCGGAATGAATACCTTAAGTGGAGAGCTGCTTTTATAGTGTGTGAGGCCGTGAATTATGTAGTGGACAAACCTCCTCACCTCAACTGCTGTCTTTGCATAATTGAAACACGACCTTCTGCGTACGTTTTAAAGAATTCATGAAATCAACCATAATCAGCTCGTTAATCGACACTTTAGAATATATTGGAAATAGAATATTGGTAAGTTCTTGGATCGTATTGTAACTCGATTTACGTATCGTCTTTGGTCTGTATTGCCATTATCGTTTATGCTTTTTGAATGTTTGTGTTGGTTATTTATCTTGTATTTCGACTTCATGTTTTTTTTTCTAGCTTGTTTCGGTTAATTGAAAACGTGTGATTCGATGTCACTGTAGTAAGTTGTTCCAGTACTGATTCTTTTGTCGTTTGTGGTGACGTATAAGAAAACCAAATAAAGTTTAGATTAAGGGGTTTACCTCACGTGTACTTTACTGTGTTGCAGAGAATTAATGAAGTGTGTACTTTCTCTTAAATATTACATCCTCCATCAGTGTATTTACTATAGGCGATGCTCTTCTTCTTATTGCCGGTGTCGCGGGAAATCTGGACCCGCGAAATAAGGTCATTCCTTCCCGTGATATTAGGACTTTTCGCGTCTTAATCTCTTGGGAAAATAGGAGTTGAATGGGAAATTATGACTCTAGAAAGCACCATGGATTTTTTTTTTATAAGAATATATCGTGCCTTCGATATGACCGAGATGTGATATATACTTAAACCTTTGCCGTTATAATGGCGTTATAATGCTGGATTTACGTTGTAAAGGCTTTTTCTTTACCCATTGATGATTTTTCGGATGTTGGAAAGATGTGCAAGTCTTTCAAACATTTAACGTAGTGATTTCGCAATTCAAAAATCGCAAAAAACAAAATTCTGTAGCGGATTGACGATTCTATTGATTCCGTCTGACTGTTTATGGACATGTAGTAGGAATGTAACTTTCCCATTTTTCATCATGGGCTTGAACAATGATTTAAATTATTTTTTCAGATAAATTGGCGCGAAGGCTTTCACGTACTTGAACTTGACCACCTGAACTAAATGCTAAAAGACTATGACAGCTACCGGCGTGTAGCAATTGAATGTGATCTGTGGTAGAAAATAATGACCCCTTAGAATATTTTCACCCCCTGTTGTTTACGCTAATGACTTGTTTTTCTTTATTATTGTTAGGGTTAGGGTTAGGGGGTGAAAATATTCTAAGGGCTCATTATATTCTATTACAGATCACCTGATGTGGGATTACATGGTGATCGGTGGGTCTTTCAGGCAATTAAGCACACTTTGATATGTTTTTCCGAGAACTTTGCAGATAGCCTTTTGACCAGCATCCATAAGTTGATCGTTGAGCAGACTATCATTCGATCTAGTATTTCTTTATCTGATTCAGTCAAACGGTAAAGGTCATTCATGATGGTCCAGAATGCTTTTCGATCCAAAATATGCGATTGCAAACCTTGAATAATTTTCCGGCTTTTTAGGAGAAGAAAATTTCAGTGTTTCCGGCCGATTTTATTTGATAGTTGATTTGCCAGCCGACTCGACTTTCCAAAGATTTCCTTTTTTCCTTTTCAAGGATTTTTCCATTGTACAGGCTCACCAAGAGGTTTCCATATATCCTGGAAGAACTTTTTGGACTCTTTCTAACTCAACGATATAAGCCCATCTAGAAGATGTATTTTTTAAGGTTACAGCTGATCCCTGAGATATATATTCATGACTGTATAGGGGTCATTCCATTAATGAGAAAACTTTCCACTTTTTTTGTCATTTCGCCTGTTAGTTTTCAGAAGAACTATAAATCATATCCACCAAAATTCCTGCTTATGATGAGTATCTACGTATCGTCATCAGCTATTACAGTTTGTATATTTGCTGCCTAGCTAAGTACAGCATCAAATACTTGGGTATGAAAGAGCTCTTCAAGTTGATCTACCTCATTTTCAATAGATTGTGTTTTACATTGGTCAAATTGGTTCAAAATTCAGCACCATGAATGAAGAATAGTGCCGACTACTAACACGTTGATCGAAAAGAATTCTCTCGATAATGTGAGGCCACATTGCTTCATTATCCATTACAACTTTCTACAAGGAGTTTTTAATGGTTCCATTCAACCTCGAACCCAGGGTCTCTTGCCTTTTCGATGTTCCATTTTGACGTTCGACTAAACCATTAGCTTGAGGAGGGTGGTAAGAAGATGCAGGGAGATGTTAAAGCAACATATCCCTGGAAGATGTAATCGTCTGCTTTCTACACCAATGTATGTGGCTCTTCAGAAACTTTATTTACAAACTCTTGGCCTTGCTCATTGATCTGTACTTGAAAGCAACCAAATGTGTCGGCAAAACATTGAGTAGCTAATTTTTGGAACTGTTCTATCATTTTGTTGGTTTCGCCTCCGACCACTTGGGAAAATACAACCTCGTTCCCAGGGTTTCTTGCATATTTGATATACGGAAGGCCGAACGAGGTGTTGGGGAAAATAGACAATTAAAACAATCACGATGATACCCATCGACGGTTGCAAATATCAGCCTTTACCTGTTTCAACATTTTAGATGACACTGCTATAGGTTTGAGCTCAGTTTTTGGAGACTTGATTTCGCCAAACTCTTATACCTGCTTCATTTTCAATAACGCAATAACGCGTATATATATTGTTGAATAAATTAAATATTAAATTAAATATTAAATATTTTCGCTCCAGGCATCTGTAGTGATGATCAATTGTCGTGCAAAACAATGTAACATAATCGAAAACGATACGGGATACAAAGTTTGACAAAATTTCTTGGCTGAGTTGAGAAAGTTCTTAACTTCAATGTCTTAGCAATAGCAATAGACCTTTCCCGAATTTCTGTTTAAACACCGTGTTATGGTCTAGCCTCTAAGTTTCGCCTCTTTTTCAAACTCTTAATTACTTCTAATTATTCCACTGGGGAACTGAAAAAACGAGTAACTATTACTTACTGAGAACATTATGCAATTAGAAAAACAATAAAGAACATAGAAACGAGGCTAAACTTAGAGGCTAGGCCATAACACGGTGTTTAAACAGAAATTCGGGAAAGGTGTATTGACGTTGTATCTGAAGAGATAAAAGCATTATAGCCACTGGAAAACGTAAATTTAATGTTGTTATATGGATTTTCATCAGTTGAATGATGCAGTTAATATTTTTAGATTTTTGGTAACACTTTGTATTATAATGGCTTTATAATATATAGTGAAACAATTACAGTAGCAATAAAACACAACAGCACATGAGAAGAAGAAAATTTGATGATCCACAACATGAAAACATGAAGGTATAAAAACAGGAAAGAACATCCTCGTACCAAGGGTTTCTTGACTTTTTGATATACAGACGACGGCAAAGTATGAGTACGAGATCGCTCTCTCCTGTTTTATATCTTTGTCTATGTTGGTTGAAATTGGTAATAATTTCAACAAATCCAGAACGTTGACAGATGAACTTTTCAATGGAGGCAAAAAATAAGAAGGAGAAAATAAAAAGGGTCATTTCTGAAAATAACCATTTTAATTATAAATATACATTTTCTATATATATTTTTACAATTCATTATTCCAGAGAGGGAATACAATCGCCTAGTGCTGATTCAAGTCATTAATCAGGACCACCTCTCTAAAGACAAAATAAGAAACAGATTAAGTGTTTGTTCAAGTTTCCATCTCTTCTTGACCCAGCCAGCAAATTGGTTAAAAACCTCTGCGAAGGAGTACATTTCTATAGAAATATCCGCACAATGTCAATAAAAAATGCTCTTCGTCGCAGTGACATTTTGACGATTTTGCCCACTGGGGAACAATACTTTCAATTAATAATCACAAGCAACCAGACCCTGCAAACCATCAAATATCAATAGCGACCGCAAACAAACATTACGAGAGAAGTCTGAAAACGAGATTATCGTAAGATGGCGTCATTTTATTCATCTCAGTGGTTTCCTGACATGTTGCTGTTGAAGAGGAGAACGAGCCCTTTTCCAGTTACTTAGTGAACATAGATTCATCAGTACGTTTTTTATTATTGCTTGCTTTTTCTCTAATGAAATAATGGAAAACAAAGATACTGAAACCGCTAAAAGAATCTAAGAGATGAGAAATCTAGTTTGCTACCTGGAAAGCATTTATAAGTTGCCATGTGCGGTGGTGACCTTCCCTTCCGCTTCTATTTCTGTTTCGGATTATACTCATTATTATACTTATGTGTAATCCCAATGAGCAAAATCTTCAAAAAAGCACTGCGATGAAGAGAACTTTTATTGAAATTACGTTGATATTTCTATAGAAATTCACTCCTTCGCAGTAATTTTTCAGCAAATTTGCACACAGGGATGATAGTGCAATTTCTCGATTGACTTTATCAGTGTTGATCAGTACTGGTCAGACACCATTATTGAGAAATGAGCTCTTGTGTCGAGAGACATACAAAATAAGTTGAATTAATCCAAAGCAGATGTAAAAAAAATTCGTGACTGGAAGTACCAATAACGAGATTTAAAAATCCAAATAATGAAGAATTGGCTGCTTCAGGAATTCCACCAGATCATTCTGAGCATGACACCCCATCGGGCAAAATCGTCAAAAAAGTCACAGTGTCGAAGAGCATTCCTATTGAAATAGTGCGTATATTTTCATAGAAATGTACTCCTTCGCAGAGATTTTTTAACAAATTTGCCCATTGGGACATCACTGGAAGAAATAGTAACGGGAAAAAATGAACGAAGGATCTAAAGTAAACTGTGTTTGAATCTCAGAAAATATCAAAGAATCGCTTGCTGTAACAGATATGGGAGATATAGCTTGTGAATCCTCTGGAAGTAGAACATTGACAAGAAAGAAAAAAAATGAAGAGATGACTTTTTCCAAGACTCGAAAAATGGAACAAGAAACTCTTATCTTTGTAAAAGAAAAAGCAGAGAGAAAGAAAGAGAAAAGAGAAAGCAGTAAAATAATAAAAATAATAAAAAATCTGAATAACAACTTAACTTTAGAAATTGAGTTGCAGGAAAAAATGTTTTCAGGAATGTAATTCAACAGCAGTTTCTTTTGGCAACAACTCTGACAGCAAATAAGATAATTTTATGCAGACTTTTACTCAATTTTATTGCTTCAGTGATTTTGTTTTGTTTTGCTTCTTGGTTTTGTTTTGACCTGTAGTGGACACTGAGTTCTAACTTCAGATCATGATTGGCATAAAAGCATGCGGTGGGAGTTCGATCAACATGCCAGCCATTATTGTGTCTTTTACCTTCAATTGGGACAGATAAATTACTAATCAAACCAATAGGAGTAACCACTGATTGAAATTTGATTGCATGCACATTTTTGTGATCATTAAAGAGTAGTTTTTGATTAAATCAGGCCTAAACATGGGCATACAGTCCCGTTAATTTCATAAATTCTCATAAAGGAGCCCTATTATTTTCTTTGAAATTGTATTTAGCCAAGGTGGATCAAAATCACAGAGTGAGTTTTCATAGTTAGTATATAAGATGTTCATAACGTAATTATAGATCATTACAGAGTTTGGGAGAAGAGACCTTCTAAAATGTGGAACTAAGTCTGAATGTCTGCATGGGATGGGTAAAATGTTCAAAATGTTTGTACGAAGCTTCCAGTCCTCAAAATATCTATCCTAGGTGCTGATTTTATTCTAGATATCTGTAGATCAGCTTTATAAAATTTGATAATCACTCATCATCAGTTTATCTAGGTCAAATTCATGGTAATTCCCATAAGGAAAATCCAGGTTTATGCTTGAGGAAAAACCATCCATCAACAAAAGGGTTGGCTTCTCTAAATATTGCCATTCTTATCTCAAGGTATAATAAGGATAAAACAAGGTTGACTAGGTCAAAACATAATGTTGAAAAAAGTTTACTTACAAAATGGTAATGAGACCTACCATAATGTAATCTATTTCTTCTTGTGAGATTTCTGGTCTTTTATACTTATCAGGAAGAATATCGGTAACAAAAACGGATGCACCATTAGGTTTAGAGAACTGCAAATCTGGAGAAGTTATGTTATTAACCGGCGCTGCAGCTGCAACTGTCTGTTGTGGCAAAGTCATGTTACGCACAGCCTCTATACCAGCATCTAAAAATTTAATTTCCAGATCTTCAAAGTGCAATCAAGTTACCTTCATAGCCACGAAACAATCCAAATTTTTTCCAAAATGCATATAGTAAAAGAATAAAATCAGTAAATAAACTAATCATTAAATAACAGGATGAAAATATTTTTTAGACACCAGTTTTGTTTTATTTACAGTTTGAAGGAAACTTATACACAGTAAGGTATATAGATTCCAAATCAATTAATTAGTTTTGTTGTGCTCCATTATTATTTATGAACATTTTTGAGAAAATTTTTTATCTCTTAAAGGAGTGGTGTCATGAAAATTGGAAAAAAAATTTTTTCTTCATATATTCCTTATTTTAATGTAGATACTACAAAATAAATTTAATTTGAAAAAAAATAATCTTTTTTTCGCTATAAAAGGCCACTTTAAAACATAAGCTTAAAACGCTGAATAAATAATAATAATTATGTGACGTCATTGAAGAAGTTATATTCAGTGTTGATGCATGTTTTGCATTCAAATCGAGCGAGTGAAATTCAAGCAATAACTAAGTATTTTTTTTTTAAAATCTAATGAAAAACATGGTTATTTGTGCTGCTGTTGGATGTGAAAGTGACTCAACCAAAGGACAGAACATTAATTTGTTTAGATTATCTAAAATTCATATTTAAAAAAATATGGATTTCAAAGTTGAAGCGAGGCCAATCTTCCATCTTTACGTCACTTAAATTTTAAAGAATCATGTTTTGGAAGAAATTTGATAGTAAACATGTTATAAGGAGTTTACTTTAGTGTTTTATCTACATATTTCGCTATATGTAGGTGAACTTTTACTTTTTGCGTGCAAGTGTTTTTTCGATTTTTGTTTTCATGTTTCTCTTCAAACTGGGCTTTTGAATATTATTCCGTTTCACCGATTATTTCATTATTGTTTTCATAGAAGGAGTTATTGATTCTTGAACTCCTGAACTGATGTTACACAATTTTCACCTGAAACGGAAAATTGGAAAAACGTTAACTTTTAATATATGAATTTTACTACGATCAATGATCAACTCAATATTACATGTATTTTTTTTTTTCGTTTTGATTTGTACAAAAATTGTTTTGAAATTTATCGTCTTCGATCGCATAAACTTCTTTGCAACCAGAACAATCAATTCCTCTTGCTACAATTTCTACATTTGCATCACTGTTTGTTGCCAACTCTCTCCGGTAAAGCATTTACGTCAGCATCATCAAAATCATCATCCGGAATTCTTCATGTTCTTTACAGCAACTGGGTCAAAACTATATGGCTTAAACCGCTAAAATTCTCTGTGAAATCCTTGAATAAAACTCATTGCTACATTCTTCATCTTCGCTGAGAACATCTGATTCCTCTTCACTTGAATTCTCACTCATGATTTTTGAAAACATGAAAAACTGATATGCTCCTTTGCACTGACATAACAAATAAAAATAAATGAAACTTCTTCAATGACATCACACGTTTTTCATCAGAAAAAAAGACGGGGGTTTATAAAATAATAAAAAACTCAATATCTTCAGAAGTATATAAAACGTTTTTAAAAAAAGCTTTAACGCAGGTTAACTATACATTTTTTAAACTAAAACTTGTCATAAAATTTCAAATGACGATACCACTCCTTTAAGAAACAGATGACAGAGCAGGGAAAGAAATTAGCTACATAGGTGTCAAAATACTTTCATCGTGCCAAAAAAAGATTTATCACATGAGTATTCTCTATTAGGGACCTTTCAATATCAGAAGAGACAGAACTTTGAGAAGGGGGTCAAAACTCTAGCCAAACACTCCCTATTTGAGATAGCAACCTCTTCTTAAAAGAAATCAGGGAAGCATAACATTGTAAGTTTAAAACTTGTTTATCCCGTATATAAAGCTGTTTACAAAAAATACAGTCCTCTTTGAAGTTTCAAAACATTAAGTCTCCTAATCAAGAACTTGAAAACAACTATTTCTCTCAGTCATAAGACAGTCCTCCAACCAATCAAGATTAGGCCAATGGAAATTTTATATTAGTTTAGCATCACCCACCCGCATCAGTTTAAGTGCCCGCGTAAAAAAGTTCATTATTTTACACAATTTCATTATTCCAATACAAAATGACAATTCTTAAAAAGAACAATACATCATTCACTTAATTTGCTTGCCTACCCACCACTGACCATCATACCACAACGGTTTAAAATGTCCAAGTTGCTCTTCCCCGTGGGTCTAACGACTTCACCAGTGTGTTCCCTCTAATCAATGTAGTGGAATTTCGACATTCCATTATGTAATTGAAGTAGACATTAATTTTTGCAGTGTTTTGGAATAATTAGAGTTATCTATGGTTTCAATTTCTATCAGATATATAAATATACATGCTGAAAAAGCCAACTTTGCAAAATATATACCTAATTTACAAAACTATGTTTCATGAAAATTTCTTTTTTTTAAAATGCGATCAAAGAAAAAGCAGGTCTCAAATAATTTGAAAGCTCTCGAGTTAGTACTGAATCTCCAACGGGCAGAATCTCAGTGATTAAAATAATGCAAAATAGCGTATTTGATATGTTCTCTGGCTAGCACTGGAACAAATTAATCAATAATGAAAACAGCGGCATGACATTTAAACTAACATAAAATTTCCATCAGCCTTATTCCTGATTCAGGAAATTAATGATCAACCACTTCCTTCCTTCTTTATGTATGCACCAACTACTGTCAATGTTCCTTTTTATGAACTAGGATTCTGATGTTTCATCACGATCTTTTATGACTGGAGGTAACTTGAGGATAATCAATAGCAGTCTTACCATCTTAGTACATGTGATTGCATTCTGGTACTAACAGCACCCAGAGTAGATCCATCATATCCTATAGCTTTTAAATTTTTTATCAGCATATTTCAGTTAAATTTACGTTTTTACATTTGAGATCACATGTCCTTGATAAAATAGAGGTGAAAGGTCTTAGTTTCAAAAACACAAATCTTACAACGAAAATCCTGTAAGTAAAAATAAATTAACAGATATAATATCATCTATATCCTAATACGCGGACGTGTCACACTTTTATTTTAGAGAGTGATATATTTAAGTAAATTTTACGGTCAAGTTCTTCTTATGTGCGCGTAAAACCACGTATAGGCGAGTGACACTTTTTTCACGATTATATATTCCAAAAGCACGTGGCATTTGACGTCATTTTTTTATGATCACGGGGAATCATTGCATTGCATCCCCAATCGAACGCGATGTTTTTGGGGAAATATCTTCGAGAACCAATAGGGATAACTGACGTTTTTTTTAGGGTCCGCGATACCAGTGATGGGGTGACACAATATTTGGGCCTAAATTTTATTTGGTACTGTGGCTATGACGTCACCAAGATCTTTGATCGACGATATCTCTGCAACGGTTGGTCGTAGCGAAAACGATCCCATACACTTTTTTGATCAGTTTTTCGAGGCTCTACAACATGGACACTTTCCAGTCGTGATTCCATGATTTAATTTGTCGTCACCTCTTGCAACACGGGAGGGAGGGGATTTGACACATCATTTTCGCAGTTAGACATGGTAAAAAGCTTTTACCCGGGTTACTAGTGTTCCAAGAGAAAACAGGATTCTTCATTCACCAGTCAAAAAAACAACATGAAGACAAAAAGAGAAAATGCAGTCAACCTACATCTTTCTTGTATGCTAGGTCTTTCAGGGAAAGATATTAATGGTGATGACAAACGAGGTAAAGTAAATATTCTTCGTCGAGATAGAAATCTAGAAATCAGTCTAATTTCTGCTGCCATTTTAAACTTATGTCGCCTTTCCACGAATTTTTGGGCGTCTTCGTAAAAGAAATGAGAGAGAGGGCGTTTAATTTACTGAAATTGAAAATAAGAAACCTGGTCAAATACTTTTAAACAACATAAACGAGACACATTGAGAAAGGACCATTTGCTTTTGGATCCTTGATGAAACGTTTAGATGTGTAGGCGAAAGTCAAAGATGATTAATTTCCTGTGTGAGCCAAATTTAGTACTGATGTAAGTAAGCTGTTTATCCTTGGTACCTACATAGGGCATTGATTAGGCCAACGGAAATTTTATATTAGTTTAGCGTCACCCACTCGCATCAGTTCAGTGCCCGCGTAAAAAAGTTCATTATTTTACACAATTTCATTATTCCAAAATACATCATCCACTTAATTTCCTTGCCTACCTACTGACCATCATACCACAACGGTTTAAAATGTCCAAGTTGCTCTTCCCCATGCCGGTAGTAATGTGGGGCACATTCCTTTGCAATTATCAAAGCATGTTGCCATGTTTTTGAAATTGCAAGGCTCATACATGAAAGCAGAGGTGACTGGAAAGTACGTTAACTGGGGAGCTATGGATTAGGGCTACGATGTATATTCCACGGTTAGTGATCAAGAAAAGGCTGTCACTTGGCTAATACAAATAAAATAAACTTGATGATAAAAATATTATAAAAGTATTGTAAACAGATGTTTAGAAAAAAAGAAAAAAGAAAAGAAATAAAATACCGAATTCTGAATTTTTCGGTGTCCGCTTTATAAAGATACATTTTAGGGGGAATTGTTGTGAGGGACCTGGAAAACATATCCGCTGTATATCAGAAAAAGTGAAGTCCGAGCCTTGTGGAATTTTATTCAGAATTCACTAAAAACAAACTATTTACAAGTTGAGAAATATTATTCCATAAACTTATGAGCACGGAATTTCATTTACAAAGGAATGCTTTTTAAATAATGTCAGAGGGTAACACTTAATGGTTATAGCTCTGTTTGGGAGAAAATCAAGGCTGGTGTCCCTCAGGGTTCTATTCTGGGGCCCCTGTTGTTTTTGATCTTCATTAACGACCTACCCAATGACCTCGAGTCTGTTACTAAGATCTTTGCAGATGATACTTCACTCTTTTCTTTGGTTAAAAATCAGCAGGAAAGCTCAAACAAGCTGAATAGAGATCTGGAGAAAATTCGTGTTTGGGCTCATCAATGGAAGATGTCATTTAATCCTGATCCTTCAAAGCAGGCGGTTGGAGTCTATTTTTCAAAAAGGCCTGCTGTAGCTAATGTTCCGCTTATTTCCTTCAATGGTGCTCCAATACACTCTTCTAATAGCCAAAAGCATTTAGGACTTGTCCTGGATGCTAAGCTAAACTTCGATTGTCATCTCAATGGGAAAATTCAGAAAGCAAACAAAGGCATCGGCCTAATTAATAAACTTCGCAAGTATTTATCGCGAAGTGCTCTCTTAACCATATTCAAGGCTTACGTTAGACCTCATTTAGATTATGGAGATATCATATACGATAATCCAGGCAACGCCACTTTTTCGCAAAAACTTGAGTCTGTTCAGTATAATGCCTGTCTAGCTATTACCGGATGCATCCGTGGGACCTCAAGGGAGAAGCTTTATTCTAAGCTGGGTATTGAGAGCTTGGCCGACCGACGTCAAAGCCGAAGGCTTTTCTTTTTCTACAAAATTATGAATGGAATGGCCCCAAGATATTTGTCTGACTTGATTCCTATTCAGAATAGAGCTCCTGCCAATCTCAGATTGAGACTTCCTGTGTATCCAATGGAGGCTCGTACTGAACGCTATCGAAACTCTTTCTTTCCATCTTGTATCAATCAGTGGAATAGCTTGGATCATCGTATACGTGATCTCCCTTCTATTTCTAGTTTTAAGCGTGCTATCTTTGAATTCATCCGTCCAAAGCCGTCGCCAACTTTTGGAGTCCAAAACAATTATGGCCTTGTATTACTTACTCGGTTAAGGGTTGGGTTTAGTCATCTTCGTGAACATAAATTTAGGCACGGGTTTCTTGATACGCTCGACCCCTTTTGTGCTTGTAGAACAAATTCTATTGAGACAACCGAACATTACCTATTACAATGCTCTGACTTTTCAAACCAAAGACTCGAGCTGTTTGACAACCTCAGAACTGTAGATGCTGTATTTATGCCACTAAACCTAAAATCTTTAGGACGACTTTTGCTTTTTGGCGATTTATCTTTGTCTGTAAATGAAAATCGAGACATTTTAAATCATGTTATTACATTTATTTTAGAAACCGATCGTTTTAGTGGCTCTCTCTTTGATTGAAATGTAACTCCTCCCTTAAACTGTTTTTTTGTTTATTATATATAATTTTTTTTTTTTTTTTTTTTTTTTTTATGTTTGTCATCCTATTTTTCTTATAGTCTATAGAGTCCAAGCTCCTGGCGATGTCGCCTAGTGTGTCTTGATGGAGCTTGGGCTCTCTTGTTGTTTTTGTGTAATCCTGTAAATTGTTTATGTATTGTGTTTCAAAATTATAAAGAAAAAAAAAAATTATAAAAGGAAAAAAGGAAAAAAAAAACAAACTTTATTTTCGGATCCTACTTCTGGCGATATCGCCTTGAGCGCCTTGCGGAAGTAGGGTCCTTTAACGTTTGTATTTGTATTTGTTTTTGTGTACGTGATGATTAATTCAATAAAGAAAAAAAAAAAAAATAATGTCTGTTGAGCCCCAATTTGTAACACAATCTTGCCCTAATTGGTAATGGAATTATAGTGGCAGCAAGAAGGGAAATTATTCTATGTAGAAAAAAATGGGTCAATACTTGTAATTATGGTACCTAGTTATATTAAAACAATGACTGTTTAAGAATAGGAATAGGATTGCACACGAATAGGAGCGAGAAGTACCTTATGGGACAAGAAAAATATCGGCCTAAATCTTCGTCGAACAAAAGTAAGGAAATTCCAACTTCTTGTCTTTTCCTAGAAAAACCACCCTCCCTGATAAGCGAAAAAGAAACATATATTAATGGAAGATATTTGTATTTGCATTTGACAGGACGTTCATCGTGAACAAGTGTGCGTGTTTTTCTCATCACGTCCTCTTATATTTTTCTGATATTATTCCTTAAGGCAAAACAATTTAAGTAATTTCAAAAGTAGTTTGAAAGTAGTTTTAAGAACTTATAACTCTTTTACTACATGTCGGGGCAAAATTTATTACAAATTAGGGCAGGTATTACAAATTGAGACACAAACAATGTCTTCCAATAAGATTAGCTATAGCTCTCATTTGTTCGTGTTGAGGAATTTAAGTTTTCTCTTCCAAGCAGCTTACCACAAAACACTATTTTAACGTCTGTACGAAATTTTCTTGCAACCATCATATAAAGATAAAAATTAATGGATGAGTTTAGATAAAGCAGATAAACAAACACTTCGTATATCAAAACCGATACTGATCCTTTTGAGTTGTCTGAGAATGTTCTGATGGCTTCGTAAACGGACGTTGGAAACGTGAAGAAGAAAAAAACCCACGCAACTACCAAAGACATTGAAGTTACCCTACGCGGGGTTTCCTTGTTTACTGTTTTTGTTCCCAATCTTTGTTCCTTTCCTTTCAAATCGTTTGAAAGTTCTATCGTCATAGCAATCGTAAAACACAAAATTACTAACCATGGAAACAAGCGATCAAAAATAACCATTCTTATGATCTTGTAGATTTTGTTAAATGTATCGGGTATATTAAATGGACATTTTTCAGTTAATGTTGTCCTTTTGGATTGCTGTATCTCCAGAAGTATGGCAAATGGCAAATAATATGCACAAGTACAATGGCAAAAATACTGATGCGAGCTCGATTAATCGTACAAAGTCTTCTTGCTTTTAGCGGAAACTTGACCGTCACGTATCTTTCAAATGTCATAAACATCAATAACCATGCTGACACGCCAAGACCAAGTCGGATCGAGAAGAAATATAAAACGCAGAAATATTTGTTTTGTTGGATGGGACTGTTTGGAATACGACTTAGCCACCGAACGAAAAACAATAACATGACAAAATTATCAGACCATGCTAAGATCTTCATGTAATAACAAGTGGAAATATGGCTATATTTCGGCTTATTCAAAACAATGTACGTCATCGTATTACCGATTATACCGAACAGTATGATAACCATGGGTAGAACGTGTTTAAACCACCACGGTGGGGATTCGGGTGCGGTCTGTGGAGATATGGTTGTAGTGTTGTTGAAACTCCCTCTCCAATCCATTTTGAGTCTTTAATCAGGCTTCTCTTAAAAAATGTAAACAATTAGGCAGATACGTAAAATCAAAGGGCCTGTTACACGAAAAAATATAATTACTTATGAGGCTTTTTCAAAACTGTTCAACTCAAAAGTTACCTCGGAGATTTCTGGAGATTTAAAAGCTTTTCTTGTATCAAAAGAAACATTATTTTGCACGCTTCTTTCAAGTGTAAATACAAGGTGTCTCAAAAAGACCTATCCACAAACATTCAGAAAGTTTGCGGATAATTCTTTCTGAGACACCCTATATGAAGTTTTTATATATTTCCCCATAGGACGAAATATATGTTAAAACCGGCATTTCCTTCTCCTTCTCCTCGTTCACTTTTATAGCCGCAGTTCAGTATTGAACTTTGGCCTAGCCAAGGTAGATAAGAATAGCGGCTAGTCTTCAGTAAAGTAGTACGCCATCTTTTCAGTCAGTGCAGATGGGCTTTGGAAGATTTATGCATTTTTCTGCTAGCTTTTAAAATGATTCAATAGATGAAATGTTAAATGATGGAAATAAATCGTTTTATTTCTTAAAAAGTTGTATAAACTTTTTTGAATAAACGTGTAAAAAAACAGAAAAACATTGATATCGATGATATTTTGTTTTTGTTGATAACAATGTGTGATGATGGTTGGTAATTAAATGCTTGGAACAACAAACCATTGAAGCTGTGATTTCAGTGCAAAGGTGAAAATTCATTATCAATAGCCAGGCTGAAGATTTATTTAGTATGATCCTGATATAATGTAGCCCAACTGAACTGAAAACAATGATGTACAGCCATAAAAAGGAGGGAGGAGGAAACCCTTTTCATGTGAAGAACAACCAGTTACATTAATTCAAAAACAGCAAGTAAATATGTGATGTCGTATATGCAATATAATATTCAGAAAACCAATTACGTATAATATTGTAATAAACAGAGGATTGAGACACAATAACTTGAAAGAATCTGGTTGATCGAGTGTACTTCCTTCTTGTGGATAGCCGTTTATAATCCAACAACAGAGACATAGTTTACTATGAATGAAATCTACGGTCATTTTGAAGCTGTATATCATATTTTATTTTGCAAAATTTAATAATACTGTCAATTTTCCTTATGAATAACGAACGTAAATCAAAACACAATCCAACAGGACAGTCTGTAAATTAAATCAAGCCGGAACACGAACTTCTACTTTCAGCTATGTAATGATTTGGTTAAGAATATGTATTTTCACTACCAAAGTTTTTTTTTCGACGTGTCTACATGCCCGGCAGCCGGTCAGTAATTTTGAAAAACTAGATGCCCGGCACTCCGCAAAAATTGTTTTCGGCATTAACTTTAAGTGACCTAGTGTGTTTATCTTACATTTTCACACCATCAAACCCATCACATCACACAACTCCAAACCATCAAACCCATTGCATAATTTATTCACCGGATGTCCATGTATCAAAAGGCAAGAAGTCCTGGTAACGAGATTGTTATTATTCTTAAGACGTAAGTATAGGAATAAAGAATGTGACGCCGCTAGATTATTTTTGTAACTTAAAATTTATGTTCAAAGAAAGACAAATACAAATAGAAATACGAATACAAAAAGCAAAAGAAATCTTTTTTTAGGAGAGACT
Source organism: Turritopsis dohrnii (assembly GCA_027922465.2). Classification (NCBI taxonomy): domain Eukaryota; kingdom Metazoa; phylum Cnidaria; class Hydrozoa; order Anthoathecata; family Oceaniidae; genus Turritopsis; species Turritopsis dohrnii. Next base: position 383,707 of record BQMF02000027.1, read on the forward strand.
GTTGTTCACTCTTTATATTTCATGTTGCACTCGTTGCAAAACAATTTAACTTTCTTGGGCAGTTTTTTCTTTAATGTACATGTCACATGGCACCATTTCAAGCATCGATCACATGCCACACTTTCATCACATTTGTTAATTCCTTTGTTGCAAACTAAGCAATACCAATTCATTTTGGCTAGCTTGCTTAGTTCTCTCATGAGTCGCTTCCAAGCTGCCTTTTCAATATATTTTTCGATGCGATAGATGTCAATGTTATGCTCATCCCTGACCGTATCTGGAATATCCATTGCGCTTTTGACATCTTCTGATTTAAGGAGCAAGGCTCCTTGTACTGCTTCATTGGCTTTAAAGCGGTTCACCACACACTTCAATAATGTCCGATCTTTTTCACCTGGCTGTAATCTTGAAAATGGTAATACTGTTGCCTTTACATTTTTGCCTTTCTTTTTAGCCGGCAGGCCAACCACTGTTACATCAACGCCTTTGGGCCTTCCTCTCTTTAAGATCTTGGAGGGCATTTTAATGGACTGAAGTTGGCTCTCACCATTTTCTGGCCCTAGTTCTTTCCAATCAACCTCATCGCAAACTTCCGCCTCCTCTAAATCTAAATCTACTTTTTCTACTGTTTCAAATTCCTTCCTTTTCATTTTCTTTTGCTACCTCTGAAGCTCTTTTGAGGATCGTGCTCGCTTTGACATCATGACATTGTTGCCATGAAGTCAGTAGGTCTTGTAGCTCTTGGTAGCGTCTTGTAAATGTGGCCATGCCACCCTCACTACCAACAGAGGCAATAATCTGACTCAGGCTTGTCAATTTTCTAAACTTCTGAGCCTGTGTCAGTTTGCCCATTGGTTTTGCTACATTGACAACTTCCATGTTGAAGCACCCTTCATCCTCTTCCAAAACGTCTCTTCTTTGAAATATTGTGTGGGAAGATGACTGGTAGAAATCTTTCGTCCATCTTTGACTTATCAAAGCTTCATCAAAAAGCTGAAGATTCAATTTAGAGCTTACGTTGAATAAATGCAGACAGGGTAGCCTCATTTTCGCCATAAAATTACAGTCACAACTGTTGACAGAGGTTTTGCAGGTTGATGTTTTGGAAGATACTTCAAAGGTTTCAGCATCTATCGGTTGAAGATTGTAATCTTGTGAAGATGATAATTTCAACTGTTGATCAATAAAGCCATATGCGTATGGAGTGACATAGTCATAATACAGCTTATTTACAGGATCAAGTGACACATAATCAGTAGGTCGCCGGCTCATTGACATTAGATAGTGGTGATTTCTTTCGCTCCTTAATGAACTCAGTACAGAAAAGAATTCGTGAAAAAACTGCATAAGACTTGAATGTTTTGTGCAAAGACTCTTCACTTTGTCAAAAGTAGATTCTATGCGATTGTTCGTAGTTTCTCCAAATGTGAAATTCGTATCTTTAAAGCAGCTTACCCACTGGTCTTTAATGACATCCCAGTTTTCATCAAAATAATCGATAACTGACGAAATTTCTGTTCAACGTAACTGGGCCACTCTTTCCTCATATTCTGCAGCGGATGACCCATAAGCGATGTTTTGAATGATTTCCAATCATCTGAATCGTTCAGCGGATTTTATTCCCATTTTTTCACAGGAAATTTCTCTCCTAAACGTTCTAAGGGTGTGATAAAGACAAATCAGTAGCGTTGCATTGGAAAGCATTTTGCGAAGACGGCTCTTTCATTAAAGTCTTTGTCTGACATGATGTCGGAAGTATCACACCAACGATCGTTGTGCTTTTTGAAGGTGTTAACAACCGCCTCAATCACAGGGGCGTACCGTGGGGGTGTCGTTGGGTGCGACCGACCCCCCTTTTGCAAAAGTTTGCCTCTTTTCAAAATTGTTATGATATTATATGTTATTTTTTATCAAGAGATGTAATTCATAGTTTCATTTTTTTACTATTTGCTTGTAATTTCTAGTAGTTTCTAGCTTCTAAGAAGGTTCGTTTTTAAAGAAAAAACAAAATTTGGAGTCCATTTTAAGCACTTTAGAGCACCTAAATTTCAAAAATTTTCTTGGCCCGTCCGGCCCAACCATGGTGGGCCCTCCTTAGATAGTAACGTCAGTATATTTCGACCCCCCTTTTATTTTGTCACCGTACGCCCCTGAATCACCTCTTTTGATTCCTCTGCCAAGAGAAATAATCCTACTATTTCAGTCAATCCATCTCCGTCGATGCTTACAAGCACAAATAAACAGGCATTCTCAGTTCCAACAAGAATGACTTCTGGAAAAGACGTAAATAAATTCTGCATGTAATCATCTTGAAAAAACAAGGCCTTGAAATTATTATCTTCATCTACAAGCACATCAACAACGCTGTTTAATTTCTCTTTCACGAAGGGTAAAGAACGCATCTCAACCTTTATGTTATGAAATGGAAACAGGAAGTTTACCTCCACCACCACCAAGAAGAGTTTTGTTAGCTGCAACACGAATCCTTAATTAAAATCGTTTAATTAGTTTAGAAAGTAACACGATATCGACGTAATAATATATACAGAAACCTGCGTTGACAATTGCATCAACTTTTAATTTCGTAATATCTGCTTTTACGACTCTGATCTTCTCCATTTTTTGCAATGTAGTGTGTGATGTGTTTTTAGCGCACGTGTATAATAAGAATTTTAAAAAATTCGAAATGTGATTCTTTCGCAATTACACGAAGAAGAAGAACAATAGAACAACGGAAAAAGAATAATGGAAAAGAAAAAGACAACAAACAATACCTGTTATAATGAAACAAGATTAATCTGAGTCGACTATGAGTCGACTATTAATTGAGAATTTTTTAAAAATAGTTAGTGTTGAAATATTTTGATTATATTTTTTAGAGTGCTTTTAATCATTATTTGCCTGGCACAAAACATGAAATCGTTATAATGGACATTTACCGGGCATCTAAATTTCATTGTTTGCCGGCACAACATGAAATCGGAGTTATGGATACTGCCGGGCATCTAGTTTTTCAAATTTGCTGACCGGCTGCCGGGCACGTAGACACGTCGTTTTTTTTTCCATTTGGGATTTATATATGAAGGTCATTTTTACCACAAAATAAACAATGAGTGTGAACATAATTTTTTGAATACTTGAATTTAGTTTTATGAATTGTCACTTTAAGCCCACCTTTTTTTGAAAATAACTATTCTGTCCTAATTTGAAATGTTACAGGTAATATTTGTTAGTAGAGATTTTGATTGCTTTTGATAGTTGTCGCTTATATGTCTACCCGAAAGTATACTGTGGTATCAAAATTAGGTTTAACAATTTTCTTTTCTTCTTTTGTACAGAAAACGTATATACAAATTTGATTGTATAATGTTGTAAGATAGTTTTATCGGAGTTACAAAAAGCAAGTGTTCTGTAAAATTACATTGTTTATCGTGATTTTATGGTATAAAAGATAGGAAACTTGTCAAGCTTCTGCAACAATAAAGATCATACATATTAAATTATGATGAAATTGTCTTACACATTGATGGGGTTGTTGATATGCAGTTGTTTAAGGGGAAATATTAGTCGCATTTAGGTCTTATAATTTTTAGCTATGTGTATATAGTAACTTCTCAGTCACTTTTTAACTCCTGAGCAAAAAATTTTAAGAGAAACCTTATCATTTGACCGTGAACAACTTCATTTCATAATAAGTTGTGGTATTAAATTTAATCTGAGTATCAGGTTGATGGTAGTTATACTGTAATTATTACAGTACACACAATATTTGGCCAAAGTTTCGCAACTTTGGGGAAATATATAGTCGCATTTTTGCGAATCTTGTTTTACAATGCTGTAGGGAAAATTCATGAATAACTCTACCAAGTTGTATATAAAACGTATAGAAAAATGGTTTCGTGTAAGCAAAACATGATTTTTCCGAATCTCGCTAATTTATTTACAAAACATTTATTTCAAAGTCCGTATTTTTAACAGCAAACATTAAGTAACGAACGACGGCGATGAATAGTAAAAAGGCAAAAGACTCTGGGTTTGAGGTTAACGGCTAGTTTCCGTTTCAGAAATGGAACCAAAATTTCTGTTTACTTAAAGAGAATGAACTGTCATATAGTTATTAAGAAAATTGAATTCAGCAGTTTTCTTTTGAGTTCAAAAATATCGACTTAAGGTTTCATTCCAAAAGATGACGTTAACTTAAGGGAAATGGGTTAGAGAAAAGTTGACACAGGTTAATGGAGAGGGGAGGAAAGTCTGGGAAATCCTTATAATTACACGCTTAACTTCTACGGGCGTAACATTGCAATTGCAATTAATTTTTCGCCCTGCTTGGAGAATCTTAAGTGAAATAGGTGGGTTCAGTTTTTCTTTAAACAGGAAAACACGTAGTCAAACGGGGAAAAACTGATTTTGGAATCTTATTCTACGATAAATTTTACGTAAAACAGTCTTGGCATTTCAGATTCGTTTCCGGGAATATTGGGTAGAAAATGCCAAGAAAGAGAAAAAAGCCGAATGAAGATAAACAAAATAACACAAAGCTAAAAAATCTTAAAGATAGTTGCAGATGTAATATGCACGAGGAAGTTCTTTCAGGAAACTTTGATATAAAATTTATACAGTGATATTTTGAAGTTTTGTAGGAGATATGAATGGATTTAAAACACAATTCTTGATAGCAAAGCCAAATATGAAAGGAAAGTTTGAGTCAAAAAGAATCTTTTCAAGTGTGCAACTGTCAGTTAAAACGTGGGATAACCGCGTAATAACGCGTTTTCAAAATGGTAGCTTTTTATTGCACGTTTATAGCCGTGTCATAGCACTCTTAAAAGTTGGCGTTTTAGCGTAGGAGTGTAGTTGCACTGCTAATTCGCGGAAGTTAAGCGTGTAATTATACGTATTTTCCAGACTGGAGGAGGGAGTCAAAAAATCTCGAAAAAAAAATTGTATTCATTTGTGAACAATAGCTATGACGAGAATTGAAATAACTAATTTCTGGCTCTGATAAAGACAAGCTTCGAAAAACATGTAAAAATGCATCCTTGAAATTTCGGAAGTAGGAAGTTAAAAATATTTTCTTGTTTACGTTTATACTTTGAATAATCCTGATCCTTGTTTCGTTTATGTTTGCAATGTCAGCTTTCCATCAAGTCCATAAAGTCTGTGTGTATGTCTTCATTGTCTTTTAAATCTTTGTAAAGTTTCGCATAAAAAAGTTGATAAACTCGTTTAAGCTTCAACACGGGATTAATAATTTATCGAAGTAATTTGCATTGTAATTCGTAAAAAGCTTTATGGTCTCATTTTTACGATGCAATTATACAATTATGTTATCATTAAGCCTTGAATACACGAAGTAATATTACTCGGTAGAAACAAACCAAATTTTCCTGAATTAGTAAGTAAGTAAGTAAGTAAGTAACGGGAGTTTTTAGTCCTTTGGGCTTCCATCCGTAATGGTTGGTTCTTCCGCCCGCCGACTTACAACTATTAGTTGAATTAATAAAGAAGGAGAATCTGCATCAAGCACATCCATTAGCTAGAAAGCTATTCCAAGGTCAATGCATAGGCAATTTCTCTTTAGAAGGAAGGTTGGAATACTTCCGGAAGAACTGGGAAACCGTCACAAACGGCGCGGAAATTTTAAAGATTGTGACATGGTTGTAGATTCCCTTCGTGGCAGAACCAAGTCATGGAAAACTCCCCAAGCCGATAAATATGAAACAAGGGGAAGAGAAATTTGTTTCAGAGGAAATTGGAGCAATGTTGATGAAAGGAGCCATCCGAAAAGCGTTTCATGCGAAGGGAGAATTTCTGAGCAACATGGAAAAAGGATGGGGGAAATAGACCAGTCATACGCATTTGTGTCCCTACTAACACTTCAAGATGAAAAGGGTGCATCTTATCAAGAAGATGTTGCAGGAAAACGACTATATGTGCAAGATCGATCTGAAAAACGTCTACTTTTGTGTTCTTTTTCACCCAAAGTCACAGAAGTAAGTATGTACGTTTCCAATGTTAGGGGAACCTTTACGAATTTCTTTGTCTGTGCTTTGGACTGGGGTCAAATTCCAATTGCTATGCTGAAAAGGATAAACATCAGAATAATAATTTACCTAAACGATTTACTCCTAATGAGTCAGACATTGCAGGAAATGCTCATGGCCCGGAAAACATTTATTTTCCTGTTACAGTATTTAGGTTTTGCAGTCAATATCCCTCAGAAAGCCAATCATATCCTGACTTCACTTTTTAGTTATTTTGATATTTATCACCTCCTCGTTTCCAGGCCCATTTCTTACTGTTCAAATGAGGGATTCTCAATGATGACATCATCAAAATACCCTCAGCTCCCTCTGTTCTATTTATAACAGAAGATTTGCTAATATTCATATTGGAAGCAAGCATTTTCAAAAACACTATATAATTAGCTATGACGGGAATTGAAATAACTAACTTCGAGCTCCGATAAAGACAAGCTTCGAAAAACATGTAAATATACATCCTCATTGCTCGAGTTGATATTTCGAAACAAGGGAGTTAAAAATTTAAATCTTTGTAAAGCACGTTGATAAAATTTGCTTTTTTATGATTATGATTTTTTGAGATTATCTCACAAGAAATCTGCTGACACACTTTTTTCTCGACCTTCCAGTAGATTTTGACAACAGACCATAAAACTTAATATGAATGCCATTATAAAAGAACAAAAGAAATAACAACAAAAATTGTTGAAGTAACGTTATTTTAAAAATGATTAATGTTATACAGTGTGTGTGAATAACAAATTTGATTTTTATATCACTGGATATGACATTTTTTGAATTTTTCAAACATTACTATGGTGGCCGATTAGAACAAGAGCACTTTTTATAGATTTCTTTTGTTTTTCCTACATTAAATTTGTTTATTTTGTTTTTTCTTTCTGTTTACTACTTTTTCAGATGTGTTCTTTTTTTTTTTCTTTATTTTTGTAAATTTAAAATGTAAAAAGGGAAGAGAAAAAGTAACAAAAAAACGGGGAAAAGTAATGAAAAAAAGTGATAAAAAAGTAGCTAATGAAAGAAATATAAAAAGCAGTGATAAAAAAGTAGCTAATTAGGCAATTTCGAAAATTTTGTCAAAAATCGCTGTTGAAAGGGAGTCAGGCACCTTAACGTTTTTTTGTTTGCAATGTCAGCTTTCCATCAAGTCCCTAATGACATTTTTTGAAATTTTCAAACATTCCATTTTCAGAATGTAAAAAAAAAAAAAAGAAAAAAAAATGGGGAAGAAGAAATAGTATATGCAACACATTCACTGCCTTAAGTCTACGGTTTTGAGTTGGAACCGCCGTTTTACCATTTCATGTCACAATTTTGTCAAAATTATCTTTCGCTATTATTATGATGTCACTTTATGCATTATATGCATCTTTATTTCGCATCATATGCGGTCTTTTGATAATAAGGTTATGTCACTTCAGAAAAATGTGATGATGTTTCAGAACTATATGATGACATATGTTGTTTCATTGTCATCTGTAAAATGATGTTTATTATACGATTTTTCATCTTTATAGTGCCAGGGGGAGTGTTGACACCCTCCACAAGAACTTCTAGTACAATTCACAATGTCAGTCGATATCGTAATATACTGCCAGAAAGAGCATCACTATTTAATTCAGTTAGAAACAGTTCTCATTTTGGACGTCGAGATGGAAAGAGCCTCAAGATCATCTAAAAAGGGATCAAGACTGCGGACTGCTTCATTTATTAGTCTTGCAAATCGTTTTGCGTCTCGTGTACCAAATAATACTGAGAAGATAATCCTAAAAAAATGCAGGACTTGGATTTAAGGAAATTAAATTAGCCATTAAATTTTTTACTTTGTTTGAGTGCTTTTTTAATAATAAACAGCTGTTCGTTCCCAGACCATTTCTCAATTGTTCTATTTCTACTGACATCAACATAGTGCAAACCCTCAGCTCTGCATACAGGGTGTATCAGAGAGATTTATCCGCAAACTTCCCCTGTCTATTGCTCAAGAATTATTTGTCAAAGTACTGCGAAATTTACATCACAAGAAAGCCCTTTTTCAGTCCTTCTATCGATATAAAATTTTTTAAAAAATAAATATTCTTCGGAAAGTTATCGAAGAAACATACACAGATTTGCATCATCAATTTCTTAAAAATCAATTTACAGTACCTTAATGACACATGTTTTTAAAATCCTTGAATAAAGTCCTATCGAATGGTGTAAAAACCCATTCATATAAAGATTTATGGTCTGTTATCAAAATCCACTTGAGTGTGACATTTCCTTTAATTAAAACCTAAACAGGGGATAATTTTATTACTTCTGAATGGAGCATGAAAGTTATCAGCATATTAACAACAGTATCCCTTCCAACTGTAATTTTCGTTTTGGTCAATTTCATGTTACTCATTTAGTAACTTTTGTCAGTTCTGAGTGGAGGTGTTATCATGAAAGGTCTCACTGAGGAAGCCGTGCTGTCACCATTTGGAAAGGCCAGCACACTCGAATACAAAGCTCCTCTCAAACTAACTGATTTAAACTGTTACAGTATAATTGGCTGATCAGGTGTTGGACGCCAAACTCTTAGTCTATCGGCGACAACCAACAGTCTAAACTTTTCCTACATTGGTGTTGACAGTGGCGGGTCTAAAGGTAAGTCGCAAGTTTCTGTAGGAGAGTGTAAGCAATTTAACCATAAAAGAAAAACGCTCAAATAATGTCATTGGTAATATAAATTGAATTCACAAATTATGTTAACGCACATCTCCGTAAGTTGCAACTACCCTCTAAATCCGCCGAAAAAGTCATTCTGAAGTTTAACCACAATTGATTCTATTCAGAAAAAGCCTGACACGAGTAGAGGAAATAATTTCACTAATCAATCCTTCTTTTGATGGAAACATGAAAATTGAAAATCCAAGTCATTACAATAACTTACAAATTCGATTCAAGAGTTAAAATAGGTGTTACAGTTTTTTCAATTTCATTTTTATCCGTTTCGGAAATTTTAGTACCGAATCTGTCCTCGATGTATTCATAAAATTCAGAAATAACTTTGGTCTTGATTAGTCCTATGATATTTATTTCTTTCGGTTTAGGATCTGTAAAATTTATTTTTCGATACTTGAGCAATGAGTTGTTTTGATGTAACATAATGAAAAGCCACCATCGTGTTCGGGTGCGTTTCTTTCTTCGATTTTCTTGCTGCACTTGGGAATCTTGTTGGGTAGATTCCGTAGCTGCCGTTATAAGTGTCACACCCAATGAACCTGACAATAAAAGATATAAAAATCATACACGTTGTCTGTCGATAGGTACGTATCCTTCCGGCAAACTTGTTAAAAATCTCTGCGAAGGAGTGCATTTCTATAGAAATATACACACAAAATCAATAAAAGTGCTCTTCAACGCAGTGACATTTTGACGATTTTTGCCCGCTGAGTTTGATCCATCCGAATTGGTCGTTCTCCCTTAGAGGAAGTTTATACGGTCGAACTTAATATGTGACTATGAACTTAAAAATCTCTCACTGGAATGATAAAAATAGTGTTAAACCAAAATATATATTCTCACAGTTATTTAGAACAGTGCCGAGATTAATCTCAGAGCAAGTAATTGTAGCAATGCATTATGGTAGTTGTCGTATGTATTCGGGAGATAACTGAATTATGAAAATGATCAATTCATATCCATATGAATAAAGACTTTACATACAGTCCACGTGACAAATTGAGTTCATTAAAACTTCATGGTGAAAACCTTGTAAAATTTGTTTGGGTCAGTGAGCATAAAATTATGTCGTGCCTCGTTCTTTCTACTCTTTAATGCTTAAGAGAATTCTAGTTGACTTTCCTTACCATCAAACTTCTACGGTGTAAACCTTATGAAATAAGTCTGGGAATGTGAGGTTAAAGGCCGCTTTCCACTCAACCGTTTTGTTCGACGACTACAGTGAACGAACAAAATGAGCGCTCGCACGCTCAAGAATTCTAATATCCACTTAATTTGGTAGCGCGCGTAAAGTAAACAAATATGGCGGCAGCTGTAAATAGAAGAAGAATTTTGCTTCTGATTTTATTGCTGAGAAGAAGAAAAAGATATGAATGTTACAATTAAAGAACTGCGAGATTTTGGGTCAGGGAAATTTTTAGAAGAAGGAAAACGGAAGGTGAATATCACACGCTTGTCAAAGAAACTGTCTTGTTTGACCAGGAATACTTTTTCAAGATGTTTCGAATGACCCAAGTAAAATTAAAATTTTTAGCTATTTTTTGAGACTTCATTTTTAAAATCAAAACAAGTAAAATATTTTACACAAGATGCAATTTATTTTAGAGAGTGAAAGTGGCGGATGCACAGCGCGTATAAATTTATTTTACTAAGCCTTTTTTGCGGTTCAGCTCACATTGATTAAAACTGGTAAAAAAAGTATTTGATTGTGTTTCATGTCTCCAAAGTGAAAAATTATCCCAGGAACAAAAGTGTTTCGATGTTTTAGTTTTTTAATTATTTTGATGTTTGGTTCTTTCCATTAAGCCTTTCTGCGGTTCAGCTCACATTGATTAAGAACTGGTAAAAATTTTTTACGCGGGTTACACAGTCAGCATTAATTCACATTTCAAGCATTTGATTGGCTATTTTAAGAGCGAGCGTCCTTGTTCGCCAAAGGGAGTAGAAATTTTTCAACTCTTGAAGCGCACAGAACGAACAGAAAAACGGGAGTTGAATTGCGCAACCTATTTTTTTACGCATGCGCAGATTAAAGGCGCTTTGGTTGTCGAACAAAACTCCCGAAAAAATGTTAAGTGGAAAGCGGCCTTAAAAAGATCATATTTGCTTTGTTCACTCAAAACTTTTATATGCGCTTTCATCGTATTAATGTAACGTTGACGATTTGTTAGTAGATGTAAGTACTCTCAACAAACAGATCAAAAAATTATATCCTATATGTCTAAGTATATCCCATATGTCTCCTAGGTTAGAAACTATTATCAATAAATGAGCGATACCTCGTACCCAGGGTTTCTTGTCTTGTCCGTATATTGAAATCGCAAGAAATCCTGGGTATGAAGTTGACAAACATTCACGAACTTGTCTAGCGGGGTATATATATTCTTTGGAAAAATATGATGTATATATTGATTGATGGATAGATAGATAGATGAATTATATGAGAATAATAACCGGTAAAGTAAAACCCGGTTGAATTACCTGTTGAATATTCGGATTTCTCCCTTTCTAGAAATGTTTTCTGACGACTTTCCAACAGCAGCCGCGTAAAACACTGCAGGACAGGATTGGCATGTTGATGTTCCAGAAGAATATAACCCATGTATGCGAAATAACCTAAACAGCCCATGATAGCACATCAGTTAGAAACTTAAGCGATAGATAGGTAATATTCTATAAGTAAAATTCTGTCAACAGCATAAGGGTACATCTTGACATATTTGTCGAAAAACTCAGAGCTTTGTAACGCTTTTGATATACATTTTGTCAAAAGATCTGTTTATACGTTCTATTCTAAAACAGGCCGATAGGATCACATTATTTAGAGTAACAGTAAAAATAGGCCGTAACAGCCCTAAAATATACAGATTTTTTCAACAAGAAGTGCTCTTCATCGCAGTACAATTTACAATTTTGTCCACTGGGTAAAATGGAAGGACTGATTAAAGATGAAAGACGTGGCATTATCACTGTCAGGTAAAATTAAAACCCTTTTGCGGTGTGACTGCAAGAAAATCGAAAACAAAAGCCAAATATGAGGTAGGAAAAATAACAATCTCGTTACCAGGATCTTTTTCTTCTAACGTTCTTGGTAGTGTACTCTTTTGCAAGCGTTGCATGAATAAAACTCCAAATACAAGTCCATATATGATCCTCAGTAGACACGAAAATAATCCAAGAAACGTGTTGAAGTAAAAAAACAAATATGACATGATATGATACGCTCGTCTAAAACATCAACAACAAACTTTTCTCTTAGTTTCCTTTTTTCCATTTTGTGTCACTTGATTGAATTTAAATGCATTGCTATCCCAGCGGGCACATTTGTTAAAGAATCTCTGCGAAGGAGAGAAGAAGCATTTCTAAAGAAATACGCGCCGTATTTCAATAAAAATGCTCTTCATCGCAGTGATTTATTGAAGATTTTGCCCATTGGGATTTTGTTTGTTGCACCAGTATTATTCATAATAATCATAGTCAAAAGAAAAAAGCACAGGCATTCTATGAACTTTCTCGAAAAAGACTCTAAAAGTACTAAAAAAGTACCCTAGTGTACCGAATAATCGGGGGGTCTGGAATAATCAGGGGGGTTGGAAATTTTTCCAAATACTAATAATAGGGGGGGGGGGGGGGGGGGGGGGGGGGGTATAGTAAAAATGACAATTTTTTATCTAAATAAGTAAGGTAATCAAGAAAGTATTAGTATATTGTCAAGTACAGGTACATGACGTTTTAGCATCCCAGTGTGTTTTCCCTTTTAAAGCTTCAACTTCCAACAAATACTGTTCTTTGCACTCTTTAACTTTCAAGCCTAATTCTCGTCGTTCGCTTAAAGAATATTTTTCGTAGTTACCCTTATTTCCAAATATATGTGACATGATGTTCTCTCTTTGATATCTTCTTGTTTTTAAACTTCTTGTGTTGGTTGAAGAGTTAGGCACAAGTTAAATAATGTAATTAAGTATACAGAAAATTGTCAAAAAAAAAAAAAAATTTTTCAAAAATTAATAATCGGGGTGGGACGATTATTCGGTACACTAGAGTGTTAAAAAACAAGTTTTTGTCTCTCGGCACCTTCGCTGCAATGTTTACATTTATATCATCCTTCAAGTGGACTGTGTCTGAGCGAATCCCATAACAATAAGGTCCATTTCAAAGAAATGTATGCTGATATATTTGGGATTACATTTCCAAAGAATTCACTCATATCACCATGTTGTTTGTAAGATGTTGTCCTTGACAGTTCACATATAATTTTATTTTTTTTTTTTTTGTTGTTTTTTAAAAGAGAACCAATTGTAAACAGAAAAATTATCAATACCAAAACAATGTTGATATTATAATTAGGTTCATGTCATAAGACTTTCGATACCATTAACATAGTACATAGTAACATAGTACCTATCGGGGATAATTTCGTCGGGGAAAAGTGACGAAATTTTTGCTTCGTGACAATATTTTCCCCGACGAAAAATTTTTCCTAACAAGGTATTTAATTTTAATAATAAAACCAAAAAAAAAAACATATCAAAGATGATGATCACAACACATTAAAGATGGATCTCCAACATTAAAGATAGCCCAACATGAAATCACAGATTTACAACACGAGAAACGCTATAATTCAATGCATACCTGTTATCAACAGCTAATGACTTCTCATCAAGAAGGAAAAATTTAGAAGCCATGATTCGTTGTGTAATCATCATTAAAATAGTGATAAGGGCAGTTGGCCTAAACAAAAGTCATCTTTGTAGATTTCTTTTGAAAAGGGGATCATTGGTTGCTAGGAAAAAGATTATGCTCAAATTGAGTGAAAATTACACAAGACGAAGAGCATTATTATTGAAATTGTGTGTATATCTCTATTTCCTTTGCAGAGATTTTTTAACAAATGTGGCGGCTGAGCACATACCAATATATGATGATCAAATCGGTAACAAGAGAACGTTCCCATCGTTTGATTGGAATGACAAGCTGTGTGATGAAAATTATGAAAAACAAGAAAGCCACAATGAATAATAATATAAATCCTAAAGACAAGCAAATAAATAAACAAATAAATAAACAAAGCATTCCTGAGAAACAAACAATTTCTTCTTAAATAAACATTTTTTGCTTACCCCATGCTGTGTAAGCAATTTGAAAGCCAGCAAACTTCATACTTGCAACCTGCAAAAATAAAAATAAATAATAATTAAGATTCATCTAAAAAAATTTGACATTTTTTCAAGTGTGTATGATTAACATGCAAATCAGAATACCACAGACTGACCATTAGAGAAACTGCATTATCTCCAGTTCCCTGTGTATTCCGAAAAGTTTTCGGAAGAAACGAGCGATCTCCTCTTCTTAAACGGATAATATGACGTCTGTACCAAGCCAATGAATTGGAAATAACAATGACACTAAAGATGCCTGCTGTAACGCCACCAATCCACCACGAAGCTGAAACAGAAATCTTTAATCTAATTTTTAGATGTACTTAGAATTCAGCAAAAGTTCAACCAGGGACGATCGCTAACGCTAATTAAGAAGACATTTCCCAGTAGGCTAAATCGTCAAAATGTCACTGTGACGGAGAACATTTTTAGTGAAATTGTATGTAGATTTCTATAGAAATGCACTCCTTCGAAGAGATATTTTAATAAATGTGCCGGCTGGGTTAGGTTGTTGAAAAGTTTAATTGGATCTATTGAATTTTCTCACGTCAGTTGACGGGCGTACCTGCAACGGCATTCACGATGTCGTCAATCAAACTTGCCGGCACGCTCGTTCTTGCAGAAATATTCTTGATTAAATCACCAGTGAATATTTTTTTCCAATATTTTGCGAATAATACATAACCAGTTGAGATTAATAAGACGCATAACTAAAAACCATAGTAGCTAATGTCAAACAAAGACTTTTTTAGTATTTCCGTCAAGAAAAATCTGTACGCATACATACCATATAAAGAACTAACACAGCGACAACAATAGATGCCAACATGCGTGTGGAATACTTGAATTCTGCAAAAAATACGAGATAAGATTTTCACACAGAAACATTCCGGACAAATGGTGGAAAAAAACGAATAATTTGCATATGGAACATAAGTATTCATTATCAAGTATGGCCATGATTAAGCACTCATAGGAGCTAAATCAAGTACGTGTGTGGTCATGGTCAACCTTTCTACCTTTCTTCTTTGTGTAGATCTTCGATTTGATAAGTTGCTTTAACTTATATGTTCCGAAATCGTTACCATCTACGCAATCTGTATCTTCCCTATAAAAGAAGGAACTTTTTCAAATATTGTTCTTGAGTGCTTCAAATGCAGAACACTCATCATGTGGGAAAACAGGCTAAAATTGAGCCTATGTTTTAAATTCAGATGGAACCTCCTTACAGTGGAACCTCCTTAAAGCGGGCATCCTCTAAAACGGCAAATCTTTAGAAACTACAAATCACAATCATCATTTTTTATAAGAATACGCTTTATAAAAATTTTCAAGATGAGATTGGCTAAAACGTTAAGAACGCCTTAAGAATATTGCCTTCTTAAGTTTTAGAGAGCTCGAAATTTATTTTGTCAGAATTTATTTTGTTTTATATGTAGGTGCTATATTTTTGTAATTATCGATGTAAAAACTCTCTCTCGTGGCTCTCCTCCATTGCTGTTTTGTTGCCTTTTGAGCTTTATCTTTTGTTTCTGGGCACGAAAAGTTAGGTATATATTCGGATGATTTTGTCTAAAAAGTTAAGAATATTCATCATGAAACGAAAAAACACCATTCTTATAAAAAAAAAAAAGCGTGTAATGAATTGTGGCTCAATTTAGGAAATAGAAGATTTTGAATACTTCAAAACATTTCACGACAGTTTGTCCATAAGATGGATATGCGATTCTGAATTTGACGTCCAATTTTCATTATTTGGCCAAGAAAGGGAATTTGGACCTTATATTGTTTGCTTAATCATGACATATTGAGTACTATTTCCAATTACACTCAAATCAATTCTTTACTTCAAAACTTAAAATAAAAAAGTATTTCTTTTTAAATGAGGCGAGAAAGATCTTGGAGTATTACCGCATCAACGGAATATAATACAATATAAACTGAACGTTCTTTACTTTGGTTGTAATCTTAGCAAGTCTTTCACATGTAAATACATGTATTCCCTCTTGAAATCTGTGTCATCATGTCGTAACCAATTCGTTATCTAAAAAAGAAAACTTAAAATTTGATTGGTCAAAACAAAACAATGGAAATAGAATAAAATTCATCACGTGATTAGCATACCTTGACACGCTCAAATAGTCGTTTGTTTCTCCTCAAAGCCAAAGTTCCAAAGAAGGTGATAGTGAACTTAATCATCAACAGTATCAAACAGATGTATAATGGCCAATCGTATAACATGTTGATTATTCCATACTTCTAAAAACGTGAGCACAACTCAAGTGAGCAAAATCGTCAAAAAGTCACTACGAAGAAGAGAATTTTCAATGAAATTGTGTGTGCATTTCTATAGAAATTCACTCCTTCACAGTGTTTTTTTTACAAATATACACACTTGGTTACCTTTCACCCTTTTACCAGGTGAAGCAGTACGAAGGTAGAAAAAAATTCAATGATGATATTATATGCCGTGCTGAGTTGGATCTATGATCAGTACAATTCAGATCGGACCGACAAAGCGAACAAGATAACGTCACGGCCTTATAGTGACGAGCCGAATATTTCTAGTGCATGTGTTTTAAAAAAGGCATGATTTTACATAAAGACAAAGATGTTGATAAATAAATGAATGAATGGTCCATGACGTAATGTTAATACCCTTCCATATCCACTTTCTTCCCAGGCTTCCCAACACGTTTTTATATTCAGAGCTGTTCGAGCAAGTTCCATCGTTAACCTTCAAAATAATATCATAATGACAACTTAGTACTCAAGCCACCGAAACTCGAAAGAAGGTTGATGACATTCCAGCGAATGGAAACGAAATTCGTTATTTACTTGGAGATCTACTTTTACATTTAAATTGACAAAATTGAATTACCATAACAACGCCAGGAAAAATCCAATTAAACTTCCAATGACTCTGTTTTTCATGTTTTGACAGACAAAGAATGGATATGCTACTTGTGAGATGAGTATAGCACATGCAACTTTGACGAAGACTAAAAGAAAGTGAGCTTTTATTTGATAGAAATCAAAACTGGAACAACAAAGTCACTTAGACAATGCAGAATAATTTTATCTCCTCATTGCTTGATTTCCATGTTTAACCTAACCCAGCCGGCACATTTCTTAAAAAATCTTTGCAAAGGAGTGCATTTCTAAAGAAAAAATGCTCTCCATCGCAGTGACTTTTGGACGATTTTGGCCATTGGCTAGAGGCAGCCAAACATCCAGGGTCGTGTGTTCCTTCATGGACGCAAAGAAGATAATTTTTTATATAATTAATCGTTCCTGGAATGTTATACCACAATGGAATGCTTTAATTACCAGCTTTGGGATTACTTTCAGCATTTTTATAATTAGCTGTGAGAATGTCTGTTTTGCACCTTGGAGATTATTGTTTCAGTTTAGCTGTGAGAATGTCTGTTTTGCACCTTGGAGATTATTGTTTCAGTTTAATGCGCCATGGAACCATTTTTAATGATTTTTTTCGCATTGCATTTTGGTAGTTGTATTATGTATGTATTTCCGCGATCAATCCATTATGATTTCGAGGTTCGGAGGGAATTTCAGTGTTAGCTAATTTTTTCCTAAGCCACATTTCACTGATATGGGGTTGTGGTATGTACCTTGAAGTGCGATCTCTGTGTGATACTCCACTCTGATGCACTTATTAAACAGCGCATAGCACTTTAGAGCTGTATTGAAATTTCAAAATACTTACCCTGTCTGTGGCATAGATTTAAAATTTACTGTGATGTAAAAGTATTAGTACGCATGCGTTGTTTGTGAAGATCGCCGAAATAATTGGCATTTGATTGTTTTTTGATTCGTACATGCGAACAAAATTATTTATACCCGACATACTGAAATTTCAAACCCGCTTCGGTTAAGAACGGCGATCGTGTAAACAGAGTCTTAGCGTATTTCCCAGAATTGACACACGAACTAATGAAAGACAACTTAGAACACAGTAGATTTTTCGAGATGGAATTGTCTTATTTCAGCTTTATACTTGAATCCAACTTTGTTACCAGGATCCTTGCCTTAGAAGATGTTCTAGAATTGAATTTCATCGTATGCATTATTTTTAATTGATAAATAAATAAACAAGCAAAAACATAAATAAATAAACAAATAAATACTTGAAACAAACGACGGTAGTTCTGCTATTTTTGCACTTATCCGATCGCCAAATAATTTTTCATATTTCGATATCAAAACCAGAAGACATTGCTGAACAGTTAAACAAAATGCAGCTGCTGTGCCCCACCGATTCTCATAACTGTCCAGCATGTTAAGAGGGCTGCAACAAAACAACATATGCATAGTCGTGATATTTCAATTTTTTTTATTTTCCGAAAAACAGAATGAAGTTTACCTACATTACTATACCAGGACGACCGTTACAACACCACAACCAACGTTTCTTTCTCCGATGGCTAAAACTTACACAAACTTGGAAAATTACCTAGAAAGAAAACAAACAAACAAAAAATATGAAACAATCTTTTCTTCTATTCACTAGAGAGTTTAAGACACTTTAATGAGACCAATTATGATGTAGGTAAAATAACAAACAAATTTTCCTGGAAATTCCAGGAAGAGTTTGTTTACAAAGGAAGTCTTGATAATAATTTTTGTCATTTGGAAAATTTTGGAAGTTAATTACGTCATTAGTGAACATTCAGGTTTGACGCACAAAGGTTTTGAAGCAACCTCGTTCCCAAACCTGAAGCCCTGGGAAGGAAGTTTGGTTTTGAAGGTTTTGAAGTTGTGTTGAAAGGAAATCTTAGAAAATCATTGAAAAATTTATTGAAAAATCACTGCGGAGGAGTACATTTCCACAGAATTACACACAGTATTTCAATGAAAATGCTCTTCCTCGCATTGACTTTTTGACATTTTTGCCGACTGGGATATCTGTAGCGATTGCATTTTAATCATTCTACACATATATACTTTCCAGTTTCCGCAAAGGCAATGAATCGAGTGGGAACTTGAACCCATCATCTCTTTCTTGCCATGCGATAGCTCGACCCACTACGCAATCGTCTTCTCTTGTATCTGGAAAATTCGTGGATTATTTTCTCGTTGCTAACCTAATTGTTCAATACCAGTACACTTGAACTCATGTGTCTAAAATCTGCACATTTGTCCATACGGACTTCGTTTTAATGCATTGCATTGGTGATTATTTATTTATTTATTTATTTAACGAATAAAAGTTTTTGGAGTGAAAATCACAGTAGAAAAACTCAAGAAATTATCAACATAGTAACGAGGTTGCCATGGACAACTGCGTGTGGATAAGAGGCTGATAGAGGTCCTTCTAGTAAGATTATAAGTCTATTAAATATGGGGCACTAGGTTGGAGCCGAATATTATAATGTCCCTGTTCTGTCATAAACCATTAAAATTAAAACGTTTCAACGTTTCGACTGCCTAACTTACGAATGAATGAAAAAATGATGGATCTTACTGCGCATGCTTGCATTATCCAGAATATCAATGCAGTAGTATTGTTGTCTTGACATATTTCGTCCGTTTGAAAACTGAAAGAAAGATCTGAAAATGAACCGGAAGATCAGTTTCTTTGAAGATAATGAACCATCATAAGGTCGAGAAAAAAGTATGTCAGAGCCAATCATTTTTTACTTTGTTTGAGCGCTTTCAGAGGCGTAGCCAGAGGTCAGTCAAAATTTGTGGAGGAGAGTTAAGTCGTTTAGAGTATAAAAGGCAAGCGTGCAAGTAACCTAATCGACACTTAAGACTGAAAAGAAATATGGCAATGTTGGACTCCTCCACTTTTTTTGACTGACCCTGAATACGCCTCTGGCTTTATTAATAATAAACAGCTGCTCGCTCCCAAACCATTTCTCAATTGTTCTATTTCTACTGACATCAGCATAGTGCAACCCTCAGCTCTATATATAACAGTTCATTATCTTTAAGTGTCTTTACATTCATAAGAAGGTTAAGCTTGGTTCCCACCGTGCGATAAAAACCTATTTTATCGCCAAATTGGCGATAAATCAAAATTTGTCGCCGAAATGGCGATAACGATGTTTTGGTGTGAATGCTCAGGCGACAGAAAATTATCGCAGATTTAAGGCGATAGTAAATTATCGCCAATTTTTGAGGCGATAGAAAATTATCGTATTATGAAATCAAAATCAAAATACGACAATTTTCTATCGCAAACATCTGGGGATAATTTAGAATGAATGAAGTTTGGGAAGAAAACAAATTCATAGCATTGGAATGGGTCTCGAATAGCGTTGTAAAGCTGCTCGGAATTTTGAACAGAGGTTTGTACGTGAAGATGGAGCCATTCAAAAACCACGAAAGGCTGTCAGAAGTTGTTAAAACTTATCCTTTTTCTCATCCCCCTTTTTTTTCTTTCTTCAATGAAGATCTTGTGGACCCAAAACGTCGTTTTTGCTTTTGATTTTGTCGGCGCCTTTTACAACGGCGAATAGCCAATGTCAAAGATGCAAGTAGAAGAACACGACGTCTGCATGCCATCTTTTGTTTGTATGAAAGAATTTTGATTTGACGATAAAATCATTTTTGGTGAGAACGGGTTGGCGATAATTTTTGTCAAGGCGATTCATGAATTTATCGGGCGATAAGAAAATGTCGCCTGAAAATTATCGTGACGATAGTGGCAATTTCTGTCGCCAAAAATCCGTCGCCCGGTGGGAACCAAGCTTTAAAATATCCAAAAGTGCCTATAAGAAGGATATGATATTTAAGCCAAGAAGATCTGCAATACAGCAAACTTTACATTAATGTAGCATTTTGTCATGAATTTTATCTAATTTAGCTAAGATGGTGATGTTTACACTGGCGCTCACGTGACCTTAAACGAACATTGAACGCTCTGAGGATAGAAGACAATGTCATACCAGACTGCTGGGAAAAATTTTTGAAGGCTGGAAAAACTAGTTAGTCCACTCAGGGTGGTCGTACGCTCTGCTGTTTCTTCGATCAAACATGGTAACGTGGAGTTAAAAAAATCCATCAATTTTTCTTTCTCAATACCAGTCCTGTTTTGAACTTCATCATAGTGTAAGTTTTTCAATTGTGTGACAATATCTTTAGGATTGGTAATGGTGACGAAACCAAAATCCAAAACGAGTCTGGCAAAAACCATGAACTTTTCAAGTGAATACATTATCCAAACTGAAAAAGAAGTGACACTTGAGGAGTTTACTTTATCCAGACTGAAAGGAACTAGCCTCGGAAGTTCGTCCTTCAGACCGGCAAAGAGAAGCAGCAGTACTTGCAGAAATTGAAGGAAGATAGACACTCGTTTTCAAACTGTAATGGCTACTGATGTGAAGTCTTGTGGTTGTGTGAAACCAAAGTACCCACAATCCTTGAATTCGTAATTCTGTAAACTCGAAATCAAACAACGATTTGCCGTGTGCGCTTAAGTTGACTGTTCATGGTAGAATAGCTTGGAACCCACCTTTTCTTTACACCAATAAAAAAACTAAAATGTGTATCTGGCTGTTTCAATCACATAATGCTTCCAAATTTTGAAAAAAACAACATAGTTAAGGTTTTTACATCTTATTATAGCCTTTCTTTCTTTTTAATAATAAAAGTACATAATCACAGTTCTATGTGAAAAGAAGCTCCTTTGCAATGAGAAGGTTAAGCAAACACCCTCCATCGCAATGCTGTTATAAAACACTATAGCGCGCTATTATCGCCATTATGTTTCGTCGTTATAATCCATATTTTGTTTATTATAATGACTGACCCCAGCCGGCACATTTGCTAAAAAATCTCTGCGAAGGAGTGCATTTCTATATAAATATGCACACAATTTCAATTAAAATTCTCTCCGTCACAGCGACTTTTTGGCGATTTTGCCGACTGGGATATTGACTTTGTTATGGAGAAAATATTTTTGATACCGTAATGCTTCAATTAGACGCCCGGGGCGTTTATTAAATTTTTTGAATTTTTAGGGGGGCGTCTATTCGAGGGGGGGGCGTTTAAAAGAGGGGGGCGTCTATTGAATGTTTGTGAAACTTCTTTTTCGTAAATATAAACTAAATATAAACATCGATAAAAAATATACAAAATTAATCTTCAAGATCATCGTCAATAAAGACAAAGTTTCCAACTGTTAGTTTAAAATTTAAAAAGAAAGGCGTCTATCGCAAATTTCCATATTTTTATACAAAATGAAAACATTGAGGCTGAAACAATGCAATGTAGTAGTTCTACATGCCTTAATTAGTGTGTCTCTAATAAACGCCCCTCTCTAAAGAGGGGCGTCTATTCGAGGGGGCGTCTAATAGAGGGAGGCGTTTATTTAAAAATCTCCTGAAAAGGGGGGGCGTCTATTCGAGGGGGGCGTTTAAAAGAAGGAGGGCGTTTAATCGATGCATTACGGTAAAACCCAAGGAGCGATCTGAAAGTATTTAAGTTCGACTATCCGTGGACATATTTCCCGTGACATATTTCGAGTATCTCGCATAATGTCACACATTTCCTACGACATCATAAAGAAAGTTGCATGCGACTGTCGAATGTTGCATGTATCTGTCGAAGCGCAATCAAAAGAGGGGTTGCTCAGAGGACTCTGTCCTGCTCAGTCTTTTTGTCATCACATCCAGTTGACAAATGATTGTGGACGCATAAATACTGCATACTGACAAGTTAGAGCAATGTAGTACCCACTGCGATAAAGAGCTTTTTTATTGAAACTGTGTGTATGCTTGTATAGGAAATGCACTCCTTCGCAGTGAATTTTCAGCAAATTCGTCTACTGGGTAAGTATATCTCCTGGCTGTAAGTCAATTACTAGCAAGTCAGTGTACAAAAGAGCCAAAAAATAGGATACTGCTCATGTGGTTTCTCATCGTTATTACATAGAAAATATTATGTGAAATAGTACTTCACCTGTTCACACCAACAAAACATAATATAGTAAAACATGTTTTAGTCAAATGTGTTTTCATTTAGTTCACACTAAATTATACTAAATTATAACGAATTATTAACCATTTGTGTTTCTTTCCAAGATGGTATCCTGTACTAGCAATATTAAGTGCAATTCTAACGAGTGTTTACAACTCATGTCTTCAAATAAAAACAAATGTATCAAATAAAACGAAAATAATCCTGGATCAAATGACAAGTGTATGTTAAACCATGTTTTATTTCATCGTGAGCGGTTGTTCGGAAAATAAAACACGATTAAACCGGCTTTAACATTTTGTGAAAATACTGATTCTAACCTTGGTTAGGGTATTTCTTTCGGAAAAAATCGTTATAATAACTAGGGAAAGAGCTGTTCCTGCTTGACTATCATAGTCAAATAGGAACAAAATAATAATAATGATGTGATGATGTTGATGTGATGCAAACGCTCCTTCGTTTTTGTTGATGAACATTTATAAAAGATTAAACAAGATCGTTTATCAATCTACATAATAGATAGGATTAATGATCATTTTACCATTGTAAACACAAACATTTCTCAAGGAAAGTCGTTAAATCTCTCGCCCTTTGGATATTCAGACGGCCGTATCTTTAAAAATCACGTATATTTAAGAAGCACAAGACAGTACCAATCAATCAATCAATCAATCAATCAATCAATCAATCACTAAACCAGATGGAGCTTCTAGCGTAACATTATGATTGGCTGTAAATGTCCAGCAGAAATTTGGGAGATTTTCAATGTAACACAACAGTAGAAATCCCTATTTTTCGTCCGTTCGGATTTTACGTCGAATGGGGAAACAATCTTCTAGGTGACTCTCTGATGACTCTCTATAGAATTTTATTTTCTGGGAACACTAACCAGTGTTCAGTGTGCTCGAAATAGATGGAATCATTACTATTTAACTGTTTGGAAAATGCGCGTGCAGCGTTGGTGTAGTGGTTAGTACTTTCGAGTGCGACCGCTGCGATCCGTGTTCGAGTCCAGTCATGTCGTATCTTGATACTCCACTCCGATGCGACTTAAAAGCAGCGTATCAACATATTAGTAGCCATCGATCGACTGCACACTGGCCTTCGTTCAAGTTAGAGCAGTGCTATACGTGTCTCTCGCGGTAAGTCAACTACTTATTACGGATGAAAGTCCAAGGACTAAAAACTCCCAGTTACTTACTGAAGTATCAATTGACAAATCCGAATCGGAATGGACAAAGCTTGAGTCTCTGTTTAAACATTTGTCTACAAAATTCCTGAATTTCTGTCATCGTATTTAGTAAGTACATCGAATCTCATTTTTGTTTATTTTATTGTTCTACCGATTACGACGGGGCGGGTACTGTTGACTTAGTCATAGTTCAATATTTAAACTAAACATCGAGTATGTCCATGCACGATCCATCATGGGACTCGACACTAGCACACAAACTAATACTTTTTACTTTCGCTATCACTTTCATGTTCAGACACACACGCCTAGGCATTTCCTTAAAATCCCAGAATTTTTTATAGTGAAATGCTCCATGCTTCGATCCATACCCGTAGGAGAATTTCTTGCTTGGATTTTTTAAATTTCGCTTGAAAACATTGTATCGTCATCGTCCATATTTCTGTAGGCTGTGGTATCACATTTTGAAAAATTATTCGCCTAATAATAGTTAACTTCGAACCCAGGGTCTCTTCCCTTCTTGATATACGGAAAAGGCAAGAGATCTGGGTTTGAGAAGTAGGTCTCCGATAGGAGTATTATCACAAGAGATTCTTTCATTAATTCGTACCCAGGCGGCAAATTTGTCCAATCACTGCGAGTGCATTTCTATAGAAACATATGCACTATTTCAATAAAAATGATCGCAGTGAATTAACTTTCCGCTCGGGGAATACGTGACGTCAAAGTGCACGAATATTATCGCTTCCTGACCAAATTTTTAAAAAATTCAATAAATTACGGCCCTTTTTCGCTTATTGACGTCAGATTTTAATTGCTGTTTTATATCGTTTAATCTGACGCAACGCTTCTAAATTTCCAATCGCATATTTTAAAAGACTAGCAGCCAAGGCGACGCCCCTGTTTAGCATGCGTTGTGTGAAAGATAAATCAATTAAGAGTAAAGCATTTTGTTTCATGGGAAAGGTTTTATCAAGTCGATAACACGCTTTTTTATTAGGACCAGCAAAATCCTGTCTGTTCTTATTTTTCGAGCCCTTTTACGCCTGAATTGTTTTTATAGCGAGATATGAACTGATCTTTTAATAGCGTGTGTTTCGTTTCGTTTCGTCCGTGGTTACTACTATAAATCCAAAATATAATTCCAAGGTTTTTATGTCCACAGTTCTAGCCTGGATCCACGTTGCTCTGGAATGAAGGCTAATTGCCTTAACGTTAATAGCTAACGTTACTGGTTAGCCTCACCTACTCTTGCAAGTCCTGGCGATAGCTACATAGCTATATTATTTTTCGGTAACAGTCAATCAAGGTAAGAAATCTATTGATATTGCTAATTTTTCATGATCCATTGCACGAGGACTAAGTCGTAAAAACAAGTAACAGAAACAACCTCGAACCCAGGGTCTCTTGCCTTTTCGATCTATCGGTATATCGAAAAGGCAAGAGACCCTGGGTTCAAGGTTGGTAACAGAAATTGCAAGCTGGAGGATATAATAATATTAGTTTCTTATTAAAAGGGCCTGAAGATCATAAAGTCGAATCTCATGTTTTTAGTGGTTGTCCATAATATGTTTTCCTAACCTGTTTTTTTTTTTTTTTTTTTTTTTTTGCATCGGGTCATAAAAAATGATGTACTGTTTGCCTATTATCTATTTTGATATACCTAATCGGAGAAAATTTGGCTGGACAAAATTCTCGTTACTTCCATAGAAATACAATACATTCTTTTCGTATTTCTATGTTACTTCTGAAAAATTTCATTTTTTTTTGTCCGGCAAAAAAATAATCACATTTTCAACAGTTTCGTCGTCAGACAAAATCCGGCACAACATCCGACGAAATTTTGTCCGATAAATTGTGATCTCTGTAAACGTCTTCCGGAAATCTGAGGTCTAATTATAGACATACGAATTTAATATTCAAAATGATTTTGGGGTTTTAATGGATTAATTTTAGCAAGTGACAAAACTTCTTTTTTTTAACTCTTCTCCCTGACATGTAGTTGAAACACCACCAGGTATTTAAACAAATGATAGAGAACCGACGCGACGGCTGTTATGACGTTAGTAAATTCATAAGTAAAAAGATCGACAGAATTTAGTAACACTAGCTTGCGTCGCTTTTACAGCCTAGATACGAGGTTTCGGTCACTGTTGCAGCCTGTGTGCGAGGTTGCGGTCACTGTTGCAGCCTGTGTACAAGGTTGCGGTCACTGTTACAGCCTGCGTACGGGGTTAACGTTGAACAACATATTGGTAAACTACTTGAAAACAACTCCACTTTTTCCGATTTGCTCCTCATTTCTAAAGCATTTTATAGTTCTAAAAGATTTTTAATCGCATAAAGTTTGGTAAGCAGAGCCTTGCTTTTTATAATTCATCGAGACAAAAACGATGCTTTAAATACCTTTGATATCATTTCAAATATTTACATATTATCTCCTTAATAAATAATTAAAATTCTCCATCGTAGTAGTCAAATTTTAATATAAATCTCTACGGTGGAGCTTCACAACTAAATACAAAAAAAGAAATCAGATGTTTTTAAGTTTTTATTTTTTTTTCGACTTTTAAGATATAGAGAGATGAATTACTTGTTTTTATTGTCTAAAAAAAAAATCATCGTGTACTTTATTGTCAGTTGAAAGAATTTCACACTCTGGTAACCAACACTTACGTAATTACGTGTAATTAGGCTATCAACATAATTTGTGAACTCATCATCAAGAATAAAAATTTGTGACAATGCTATATAATGTTATGTGTTTATATGGTAATGTAATAGTTGTTTTATTAACAAAACAACTGTGTAAAGGCAGACATGATGTTACAGTACTGTTTGAATTTGTTGTGATAGCAATTTTGGAAGCAAGAAGAAAATTAGCATTTTTGAAATTTATTGAAAGTATTTTTTGATTCGTATCAAAACGTGAAACTTCAAAGAGTTTATATATAATTTAAGAATGGAATTTGCATGGTTTCCTTGTCATAATATATTTTTGTATTTATTTATTTATCAATTGTTTTTTTAGGATAGTAAAAAACAAAAACGACATGGACTTACGTAAACCCAAAACTGTGAAAGTTACAGGTGTGTACCGTGCTTTACAAACTGTCAGTTCTTACAATTTTTGCAAAAATTTATTTATGAAAAAACGCGTCATAGTTGGGAAGTTATGACAAACAAAAGCTACCTTTATTGAGCAATGTTAGAATGGGGAATCATTGGAAATTTGTAGGCGTTGCTTGACATTGCAACGATGCTTCAATGACATGATCTGTTCAATTCATACTTCTCTAGAAATTCACACTGTATGATGAGTTCCCATGTTTCTTGATACTTTAGTTTTCTCGATAAGTATACTGTATGTTACATAAATCTATATTAGCCTAAATGCTATTGATCGAGACATACGTACGCAGCTTCGCATTTAAGTAGATACTCTCTCGTCAAAGTTTTGTCGTTTTATTAATTTCTTCTGATAAATTGTAACGAAAACAGTATCAGATTTAATAAACATAAGCGCATCTATTTTAGTGCAGTTAATCCGTTCAGAAGGGGAAAATGACTTTGTTCTGTGAAAATTTATTGACAATTTCCCGCCAAATGGAAATCGAGCTTTAGTTTGATTTTAAAGTTTTAGTAGGATACAAGTTAGCACTTAACATGGTAACTCGTGTTTTAGTCTAAAGTCTGTTCAAAAAATATGTGCACTAATTTCAGCTTCTATATAAAAACCAGGCTCAAGGGAATTGATGTAATTTGCTAAATCTGGTTTCCACATGGTAACTGAAATTAGTGCACATATTTTTTGAACAGACTATAGTACCAAAACTCATTAGAATGAAACAAATCAGGTGCATAGCACGTCACAATCAAGGTATTTGCAAAAAAGTTGCGTTAATATCTATCATACTGATGTAGAGACATGAGCCGTTGACAGGAATCATTTTGTTCTGTGTAAAAACACTCGTTTTAAGAGGGGTCTAAGTGATTCAAAAACATGGCCAAGGATCGTGGTCCTGATTTTTAATATTACATCCTAAGATTGAAATTGTTCTATTTTTCAGTTTACTCGTCAAGAAATTTAAAACCAAAAAAGGGAGACGGTAAGTGAGATCATATATTTGAGTGTAGTAAGTGAGGCCATGTATAAAAATATTGCAAATGTACGTTAAAAATTTTTTCATGAAACTCGAAAAAAAAAATATGTTAAGCTTAAAAGGATTTCATTTCAAACCAAAGTGCGATTTCGTTCTTGTTTTGATTGAATGAATATTACAAGACTTGTGAAAATTTATCTGTTTTTTTTTTTCATAGGGGACCCTTTGGCATGGGTGGTATTTGGCTTTGGTAAGGACAAATGTTGCACGTCACAGTTACGTGACCGAAATGCAAAATGGAACGAAGAATCCACTTTGTAAGAGTCTTTCAAAAGACAAAGTAAAATTCGTTGTTATTTTTCAAGTTAGTTTGTTGAAGAAATCTTTAATTTATTTTAGTACTATCATCGACCCTAAAATACCTTTAAAAATCAACGTCAAAGACAGAGATGATCCGCTCGGACAGATTATAATACCGGTCAACGATATCCCATCCGATGAACATTTTTTAAAATGGGTACCACTAGGACCGCACAAGAAAAATCCGAAACCCGTTGGTGAACTTTGCCTGGATTGTTGGGTTGAGGACTATTATGATGATCAAATTCCAAACAATTCCGAAAAGACATCTACGAATCGAATGAAATATTTCAATAAAACAATAAATAAATTAACCGGGAAAAGTCCTGAAGCCTCCAGGAAAAGTAAATCCTCATCTCCCGAAAATCAACCCCGTCGGTACTCGTATGCAACCGGTATAACATCGATCAAAGGGTCGGTATCTGTAGAAGATCTGTCAGGTCGGAACAAGCCATCTTTGAATTCAAAACTCTTTTCACGCGACAAAGAGAACTCGCTGCTCGCTCCACCTGCATATACATCCGAACTGCGGAGAGCAAGTAGTAGCGCTGTTTTGACAACTACAGAACAAAGACGTACATCTGTTACTGAGATGGTTTCTCAAGGATTACCTACTATCAAAGAACAAAATTATCCCCCTAAAATATTAAATATGGTACCAACTTCAGGACCTAAAAAAGGGGGTACACTTATACAGATTACGGGAAAGAATTTAGGAAATTCGCGAGATGATATAACTAGACTTATGGTTGCAGGCTGTAATTGTTTATCGACATTAGAATATTATGGTCCGACTAAAATAATGTGCATAACGGGAGAGAGTGAAGGTACTGGACCAATCACTTTATCAACGAAGAGTGGTGGTATGTCCTCCTCCAAAGTGATGTTTAAATTTATTGAGAGCAAAGGAGAGGAGGATCAAGAAGGACCTATGAATGGCACTACAGGTATGTGGAGGAGTGTTAAAAAGACCTTCAATTTTTCAGTTTTTCACAGTTTCTGTTCATTTGTAGATTCTGGTCGGTCGTCGGGAGCATCTGATAGTGATCAGGATAAAGATGACGTCATTGACAAGTTACGACAAGATAACGACAGTAAGTATTTGTGCCGTTATTCATTGCGGTTGTTTAAAAGTAGAACAGACTTCTTACTGATTGAACTTTTTCTGAAGCTGGTTGTGAAGGGATACTGCAACTTTGTGGACCTTCCTGTGCTGAAAAATCTCTAATCCAGTGCACAAATTTGTGAAAAATCTCTGCGATCGAGTGCACTTACACACAATTTTATCGCTCTTCATCGTAGTGGCTTTTTGACGAATTTGCCCTCTTGAAAACGATGAAATCAATTTACGTTCGTTTGCGACGGATGTTTTTATTTTAGTAAATCCTAGATGGTAGTATTTTATAGCATATAGCAGCTATGAAAAAAAAAATTATTAGCCTTGTATCCAGACGATTTTTAGGCCACAATGCTTTTAAAAATTGATTGGGTTGTCTCTTTACTTGTTTTTTCTTTTAAAAGTTTTTTCTTCAAATTAACGCGATTTTTTATATACGAAAATATACGAAAGGACAGTCCAATAATTTTAGTATCAAACAATCCCCATATGGTTTCTTAAAAGAATGAAGTTTATGAAATTTCGAGTATTTGATATTGAATTTGAAAATGGCTAACTCTTTTTGATGACATATCAGATGGCCCTAATTTCATGACCCTAATTATGTAGTGCATTCCTGGAAATCTTGACTAGAATACAATCGAAAACTATTGTTTTTACGAAAAAGTAAAAGTTGTGGCTTGTCGATTTTTGAGCTTTAAAAAAAGAGAAAGAAAAGAAAAGAAGCAATATGAAAAGAAGCAACCTCGAATCCAGGGCTTTTTGGTATCCTCCTTGTCGCTGTGCAATACAAAGGATAGAACCTCTGTGTTCTAGGTTGCCTGAGATATTCCTTGTGATTTAATTTGGTTCATCATCAAAATGCATTAACATAATTGCTTGTTTTCCATTTTTCAGGATTGAGGTATGACAACCGAGAGTTGCGTGAATACATCGACCGACTGGTTGTATATTTAATGGATAAATATCCGGACGCGTTAGAATCAAGTAAAATGTATTACAGATGATTCATTTCAATGAATAATTAATGAGTAAACATTAGCATCTTTAGTCTTCTTCATCCAAAACTTCCAGATGATTGACACCAGGAAAATAGTTCGAGTTACCGAGAATTTGAGTGATCAAGAGTTTGAGTTCAAGTCGACTTTACTACAACTACCAAACTGCAATGAAAACAAATCATTAAAATATCTCATATTGCAACAATCAAAGGGTTTCACTGACAAAGCTGGATATCCTCATACCGTATTCTCTTTAATTAACGCCCCTCTCCAATAAACGCCCCTCTGTAATAAGCGCCCACCCTCTAGTCAGAAATATTTTTATAAGCGACTTAACATTAACTCAGAAACTAATAAGCGCCCGGGCGGTAATTAGAACTTTGAACAAAAAGCGAAAATTCTGTAATAGAGAAACGGAAGACTATAGTTTTGTGATGTCTAAATCTAGGTTATAAGTAGAAAATCTTATTTCGTTGCCATGAAACAATACAGTTGTTTTTATCCTTTTATGATAAAAAGCAATCTCTCGTTCATAGCCATCCACCTGTGTCCATTTTCCGCCGACATTTCAAACGAAAATTAAAAGGAATTCAACTTTTCCCCAGCTTCTTTCCTCTGGAAGTCATCTGATCAAGAAAAAGGAACATATCAAAGTATCGGCAGTTAATTTTGGTGATATTATTTGTACCATCGATCCAAAATCAATGTGTGCGGAACATGACAAAAACACAGAAAAATCAGAAGATTTTCGTTCCGATCTTCCGATTTTCATTTCCAGTGGAAATACGCTATTATTAAATATCCTGTATATTGAACCTGCTTGCGTATAGGTGTTAAAAACGGGTCAAATGTATGCCAAAATTTTCAATTTAGTCCTGAAGTTCGCATCGAAGATATGGAAGGGAGTATTGCAATGAAAGTATTGATTTTATTTTAATTTTAGTTTTAAGTTTCAGAATTTTAGTTAACTTTTTCAATAATTCTCATAGTTTTGTTGCCCCTTATCCTCTCGCCTATCCTCCACTACTAGTGCACTTTTTTATGTCCTTCCGTTACAATCTCGTACCAAATTTATTTTTAAGCAGACCTATGTATTTACTATTCGATTTGAAGTCCAAAATCCAATTTGCTCTCTATCTGAAACTAAATCTTCTGCTTGAGAAAAAACTTCTGCTCTGCTGGCATGCTCCAAACAGTGTTCCAGCTACACAAAATTCTTAAACTTTTTGTAAACATACAACGAATGTCTTCTTTTTGCTTCTTTTTACGTTATAACAAATAGCAGCAAGAATAGAGATGTGTCATATATTTAAAAAAAGTGTCATGAAGAAAAATAAGGTTGCATTATGTTTCTCAAATAATTTTCTTGATTAGTTTTTTCGAGCTCTACAAGAACTTTGCCATTGCTAATTTTTTAATTTTATTTTTTGTGAACTCAATGCAGGCCAAGCATAGGCAGCAAGTGTCACCGCTTTGACGTCTAGTGCAATAAAATTATCTTATCTTAATTCGCGTTGTGCATCACCTTTTTATTTTAGAGAGTGATATATTTAACTAAATTTTACGTAGGATTTCCTATATTGGCTGCGTAAAACCACGTAGAGGTGAGGATTTTCTCTGTAATGACGTCATATTCTACTGTATCATTGATTTGACATCAGTTTTTTTTATCAGTATATATATATACACTAGTATCCCAGGTAAAAACATTTTACCGAACTTAACTTCGAAAAGGATGGGTCAAAATCGCCTTTCCCGTGAACGATCCTCGTGACGAAAAATTAAATCACGGAATCGTAAGTTGAAAGTGTATCCATGTTGTAGAGCTGGAAAAACTGATCAAAAAATGTATGGGATCGTTTCGCTGCGATCAACCGTTGCAGAGATATCGTCGATCAAAGATTTAGATGACGTCATAGCCGCAGTACCAAATAAAATTTGGGCCCAAATGTTGCGTCTCCCGTTCACTCGTATCGCGGACCCCAAAAAACGTCAGTTATCCCTATTGGTTCTCGAGATATTTCCCCAAAAACGTCGCGTTCGATTGGGGATGCCAAATGATGCCACGTGCTTTTGGAATAATCGTGAAAAAAGTGTCTCTCGCCTCTACGTGGTTTTACGCGCACATAAGAGGACGATGACCGTAAATTAATACATCAGGGTGATCTAAAGAAGAAAAAAAGTTATAAAGTCTTAAAAATGACAAAAATTTTTTTCTTCTTTAGATCACCCTCTGAAATTCAGGAAATCAATATAAACCCAAGAAAGCAATACAAATACCCAAATTGAGATTTTCAAATATTTCAGAAAATCCATAATGACAGCTTGAAAATTGAAAAAAAACACGAAAATTCTGATTTTACATTAAGAGCAGCATGCATAATTAAGAAACACCAAAAAACATCATTCTGTATTTTTGTTTATAGGTTGCAATAGGTTAGAGCTCTCCTCACTCAAAATTATAGAAAAAAAATCCACTGCCTTCATTGATTATTGGGTCTTTAAACATGGCGGAATTTTCCATTTCTTAAAAACAAGGGTAGCTTATACAGGTGCTAGAGGAAATTTATTATGAGTAATTTAACTTACTTTTGGTTATATTTGTTGTATGATAGTAGTATTTGCAATTGATGTATACTTCTGTGGTGTTCTATCAATATTTAGTCAGAACTGAAGGTTTAAAGTAATGCGAATTTCAATGAAAATTGATTTTTTTCGATTTTTGACAACCAATATGGCTGCCAAGGGTAAAATGAAAATTTTTAAATCTTTATTTCCTAACAGTATGCTGAGAGTACAACAAGTCCTGAAAATTTCTGGTCTATAGCTTATACAGAAAGAAAGTTATGGTCTTTCAAAAATCATAAAAATGCAAAAAAGAGCCCTCAGCGAAAATAGAGCAAAATTTCAAATGGCCATATCTCAAGACCACATTGAGATATAAAGCTGAAATTTTGAAGTTTTTCATTTCTTATTGATACCAACACATGGTGCAAATTTCATTTAAATCTGAGATGGTGGCCGTTGGTCACTGGTCAAGTTAGCATGGAATCACCCTAGGGGAAGTGCTTACATTAAGTTTATATCCTCAAAATTTTCCAAAGATTCTTCTAAACGCAGCACGAAATCCTTTAAATGTAATATCCATGTCTATATTGAATTCTAGTTGTTGACATTGTTATTCTGCATAATATGTTTTTTCAAGAATCGGTGTCTGGCTTTGTTTTGTCTGTTTCTGAATAAGGAGACATAATTTATAGACAATATATGTCTCTAGACTGTCTAGATTTGAAACCTAACATTTTTCATGGTGAACCAACTTATAATTTGTAGAGTACGTTTCACAAGTGCGTCATCCCCTTTGATTATATTTCTTTTCAATGTTTTTAAAGCCAGTATTTATGAAGCAATACACTGACAGTAATTTTTCAGGAACCTTTTGTTATGTTTTAAAACACATGCAAACTATGATGAATTGTTTAGTGGTTTATTTATAATGATATATGCTCTATTTCAGTGTCCTCAAGACACGTCTTGAGTTTTCACTCTGGTAATTGGATTTTGTGTGTAGGCTAGTCCCTATTGTTTATGTTATGTTTGAAATTGTATCATGTACTGTCGTTAGGTTTGTAGATAAAATTAAAGAAAATGGCGTCTTCAATCGACACTAACTGTATGACGCTAAATCGTTTCATCTTGCAAGAGCAAAGAAACCATCCTACTGCCAGTGGAGATTTAACACACCTGTTGAACTCCATATTGACTGCAGTAAAAGCTATATCGACAGCTGTGAGGAGAGCTGGAATGACAAAAATGTAATCTTGTTTTAATTTTAATTTCAAATGTCAATGATGAGACTACGATTCCCCAGTTTCTTTCATATATGTATACTGGTTTGGGTTGTATATTTAGGACCTTCTTTTGAAATATTTTAGGTTTGGTGTGGCTGGTCATGAAAACACTACTGGTGATAAAGTTCAAAAGCTAGACATTCTCTCAAATGATTTGTTTATCAATATGCTGCGATCATCATATACTGTTTGTGCTATGGTGTCTGAAGAAAATGAGACAATGATAGAGGTTGAGACAGATAAGCAAGGCAAATATATTGTATATTTCGATCCTCTGGATGGTTCCTCGAACATAGACTGTTTAGTTTCAATTGGTTCAATATTTGGAATTGCTAAAAAAGTAATGGCTTCAATTTTCATTTTTTATCCAATAATTTTCCAGCCTTGTAGTGATGAAGGTGCTTCATTAACAGAATTGGAATATTTACATCCTCATGAAACATCCAAAAACAAATAATGAATAAGTTCTTTGATGTTTTTCACGTTGACATTACAACTTTCGAAAACATTACTTACTGGTAGATAGTCATAAAGTTTGACAGCTTTCTGTTTTTTGTTTCTGATGAATTGCAGTCACGTTATTTTTTTTATTATCAAGTTGTTATTATCATTCTGTATTTCATCTATTTGGTGTCCACACTCTATCAAGTTCTTCCTGTAATACGTGCTCCCCTAAGAACTACAGAAACTTGCAAAATAGGTGTCCTCTGCTCTAATAAACCCCACAGGCAATTTTAGAGTCAGGTTGATTTGAGGTATAAATGTAAAGCAGAAAACACTGGTGACATCATTGATGATAAAGACAATGATACAGACGAGGAAAATAGACATCCCAGCGGGCAATCTGGTCAACAATTCACTGTGATGAAGAGCATTTTCATTGAAGTGGTTCATGTATTTATAGAAAAACACTCCTACGCAGAGCTTTTTCAACAAATTTGCCCGCTGGGATAGAGTAAACCTTGTAGAAACTTTTATTTTAAATTCAACTATCATCTATCTGGATTTTCTTTTCTACGATATAAGCTAGGCTTAAGTAGCGGAACTGGCCCTTTTTAATGAAACTACTCCGAAATCCCGTAAATTTATAACAAGCACCTGGTGGACACGTATTAAAGGAAATGCCGTCAAAGTATTTGCAATGAATTGCAAGTGCCACATCTCAGTTATGTGTTTCATGTTGCATTACAGAAAGAAGGTGAAGCTGTGTCCAAAGAAAATATTTTGCAGCCTGGTCGGGATTTTGTTGCTTCTGGTTACGCATTATATGGCAGTGCAACAATGGTTGTTTTGACAACAGGAAATGGTGTTAATGGCTTTACCTTGGATCCAGTGAGTTGTTATTCTTCTGTTATTTTTTGTTCTTAGTGATAGGCATAAAAACAAGTGTATTTTATGGTAAAGAAATCCTCGACTAGAAGAAGTCTCCTTTTGTTTTATGGCATTCCCGTTTGACAAATTTGTTGAAAAATCTCTGCGAAGAAATGCATTCACACTATTCAAATGAAAGTACTCTTCGTTAGAGGTGTTTTTTGACAATTTTTCCCACTGGGTTTCTCTTTAAATATCAAATAGGTTTTCTTCCTGTATATTAGACGATTGGCGAATTCTTGTTGACTGATCCAAAGATGCAGATCAAGCCACGTGGAAAAATCTACAGCTTAAATGAAGGTTACTCAGCACAGTTTGACGAGCCCCTCAAAAAATACTTGGATTCTATAAAAAATCCTCCGGTATGTTTTTTGCCCACCATGTTAGAGCCGCTGTGCTTTTTTTCCATTCGATCTGAAATACATATGTCTCGAATTTCTGTTTAAACAACGTATTAATACCTTGCTAACAAGTTTCGCCTCGTTTCTATACATTCTACTGTTTTATTAACAAAATTTCTTATTCCTATAGGTAATATTTACTTATTAATATTTCCATTCTGCAGTGAGTGGGATAATTAAATTCTTTAAAACGAGGCTATACTTGTTGGCTTAGTCATAACACGATGTTTGAACAGAAATTCGCAAAAGGTCTATTGACTCTACTTGTTTTTCTCTAATACGTGTAGGCAGGAAAAAGTGCTTATGGTGCACGTTATATCGGATCGATGGTTGCTGATATGCACCGCACAATAAAATACGGGGGTATTTTTATGTATCCAGCCAACAAATCCAGTCCAAAGGGCAAGGTAAGCCTGCGTACCAAACTTTTGTTCGAAGACCGTTTTCCATCCATCCTCAAGTCCCACGTAAACGAGGAAATCGGTTTCTGATTGGCTGATGGTAATATCTAATCAGGAAAAATAGAATTCTTTTTTTTTCTGTCCGCTCATCGATAAAGTAATTATAAGGAATTCCCAATTTCCTCTTCACAAAATCCTTCGCCCTGAAAGTCAATTTGGTTTTAGTCCACCGCTTTTTAGTATTAAGTGAACTTTCTCTATACACGTTTTTTTTATAAGGAACAAGTTTATAAGCAGCACTAGTAAATTTTCTCAAAAAGTTAAGCAACAGCACGACAAGGATCTCAGACAAATTAGCAACATGAAATTTTGAAATGATGCAGCACTAGCATAGCTACAACACATTTTTTAAAAATGCTATACTAGGTGGCTATACACCAGGTTACAGTACTAGGCCATACGTTTTGTATAATGATTTGAATTTCCTAGAGTTTATCCTTGACATTTTAGTTGAACAGCTAAAACGTACAAAAAGGTTTTTAAGATGACACTTTACCGAGTAATGCTTAGCAACAAATTAAGCAACATTACTACTAATAAATGGTCAGTTTTCAAGTAACATTACTACTCATGTCTGACCTTGGTTGCTTATAAAAAAAGCGTGTATACATATAAGGTTTTATTCAAATCCAACCTCGATCGTGCGATTGATGGATTTCTTGCTTGTTTAGCTTCGTCTACTGTATGAATGCAACCCCATGGCTCATATTGTGGAACAGGCCGGTGGCCTAGCAACCGATGGAAAGCAAAGAATCCTTGATATCATTCCGCACAATTTTCATGACCGATCCCCAATCTTTATCGGGTCCAAACAAGACGTGGAAGATTATTTGAAATTTGTACAGTCCTAGAGCTTTATCTCGTTTCTCTGTGAAGTTGCGTTGGTGTCTGGTGAAAATCTGTCTTGAGTAGGTGAGGCATATAAGGAGCTTGGTGAATTTATTCATTTTTTTCTATTGTTTTATGGTACGGTATATAACATAAGGGAACAGATGTTATTTGCTAGGATTTGATAATAAAATTTTAATAAAATTTTGAATCTAATTTCAATTACCTGAAACCACCCCTATGTTTATTCGCGGTAATAACATTACTGGGT
Organism: Turritopsis dohrnii; assembly: GCA_027922465.2. NCBI lineage: Eukaryota > Metazoa > Cnidaria > Hydrozoa > Anthoathecata > Oceaniidae > Turritopsis > Turritopsis dohrnii. The sequence continues at coordinate 421,521 of BQMF02000027.1, forward strand.
ATTGATTGGTGTTCGTTAAAGAAAAATGTTGTGTGAATATTGGGCTTGTACTTCAAATTATCAAATGAACCTTGTCCTATATTTTCGTGTCTTTTTATAGAAGTGTACTGCTCCGCATTGACTTATGCAACAGTTGATTTTGTTTTTGATCTGATTCTTTCTAAGAAAAATTCAACATAATTCAACATAATTTTCACTCATTACAAAAAGGTACAAAGTGGGGACGGTATTACGAAGCAAGTCTTTATAATCTTTTCCACGTATGTTGAAGAGCGGATAGTGCTCTGTAGTGGCATTTCCTTATCAGGTGGTTACCCTCTTTCCACAAAACATACAAATTAGTGGACAATAAAAAAGGCGACAAAGTGACTGTGTGAACTTCCTTGTCCTTTTTTACCCTTCTTAAAGCTGTAAGTTTTTGGTTAGATCATATATGGACAGTAAAATGACCTGCAAGTTGTTTATTTGCCTTGTTAAATCAAACTTTTAGCAATAATTCATTTTCATATCTATTAAGGGAAATGAGACAAGCATCATTCTAGAGAAAATTACTTTAGAGATTCATATGTTTGTTTATTTGTTTATTTAAATATTCGAAGAATTTATTTATTAACCATTCGTAAAATTTTCTCCGAATAACCGTCCAGTTCTTAATATACGCTCGTGACAAAAAATGTTTGCTTTTAGAAGGTAATTAACGTATGATCATTAGAAAATCGACTGTTCCGTAACACTATTATCAATCTTAATCCCAAGTAGCTTGACAACTTCAACAATATCAATTTTGATAACCCCCTTGGTTCCTGCTGAATGTCAATATAGAAATAAGAAAGTTTTTTTGACAACTTTGCGCCCATTGGGTTATATCTCTATTCTTCACTAAGAATGCTGACTACAATGAAAAGAGTTCTCAAGGTTATGCGCTCCTTCATATTAGTTTTTCAAAACTCTCCCAACCACTGTGGAGGAGAGGAGAGTGTTTCTGATTGAAGCAGTTCACCCTCACCGAAAAATTTTTGTGTTAATAAAAGTTTCGTTGTTCAAGAAAATTAAGATGAACTTTACATCATCCAGGACAGAGGAAGAGCTTCTCGTGCTTCCTTCCTTCACATTGCTAAACATTTGAAGTTGTTTGTATGGACAATATGCTTTTCTCTTAATTCAGAAAAATGTGTGTTTCTACGCAGTGTTTCAATGTAAAGAAGCATGTTTTATAAAGGTTTTCGTTCTGAAAAGTATGCTTCCGAAAAAAAAAGATTGTTTTCCAAAAGAGTTTTCTTATCGTGATTTCGCAAGTTAAATTATCCCAAAAAACATCATAGTTTCACCGTTTAAATGTTATGGTACTATAATTACCGTATTTCCTCTAATAAACGCCGCCCTCTGATAAACGCCGCCCTCTATTAAACGCCGCACTTATATCCGAACGTTTGTAGTAAACGCCGCCCTCTAATAAACGCCTCCCTCTATTAAACGCCGCATCTTGAAAAGCGGCGTTTATTAGAAAATAGGCTAAACAAGAATTACAAAAAAAGTTTTCATCTTATACTAGAAAACGGCAACAGTGATATTGCTCTTCTTTGACATTTTCGTGATCATATCTTTTGTGTATAACATTTTCACACAATCTAATGAACGCCTCCCTCTTTTAAACGCCACATCCAAAACCTTGAATTTGTAATAAACGCCGTAGCGTTTATTAGGGGAAATACGGTAAGCATACGATTTTGGACTTTTCTTCCAGCATAAGTTTTATTTAGTAAAACCTATAAGGATGATTGAATCAATATAAAGGAGAAGTTTGGCAACCTCGAATCCATAGCGGCAAATCTATCCGTATATTGAGAAGCTTGGTGTTTATAAGAACCTTTAAAATGTTATCCTTGAAGATTATTTCAACTACAAAATGTTCTTATACTACCCTCATCTTCCATGAAGGTTTTCATAACAAATTTACTTTTTAAAAGGTCGCTGCTTTTCAATGAATGGGAAATTGATTATTGATCAATTGTTCGTTTGTATGGATTTTGTTTTCATGAAATTGAATCTTCATCGAGAATCTTGAAAAACGATGTTCTAAAATTACCCAGCCTCAAAACTGTCCTTAAATTGTTTTTTAATTTTTTTAGCCTCCTTCAGGCGTATTCAGGGTCAGTCAAGAAATAGTAGAGGGGTCCAACCTTCAACCTCGAGCCCAGGGTCTCTTGTCTTTTCGATATACGGATTAGCAGCGAAGAAGAAGCAAGAGACCCTGGGTATGAGGTTGGTCATTCATTTCAGTCTAATTATTGGTAAAGGTTACAGACACAGTTTTCTGTTCTACTTTAAATTACTAACGTTCTCCTACAAGTTTTGACTGAGCTCTTGCTACGCTTCTATGGCCTGAATGATCTTTATAAGTTTGCTCTTGTTAAAAAAACAAGGCAAATCCAAGGGACCAGGGAAAATAGTTCCACTAAATCCAAGGGACCAGGGAAAATAGTTCCAATTAATCCAAGAGACCAGGGAAAATAGTTCCACTAAATCCAAGGGACCAGGGAAAATAGTTCCACTAAATCCAAGGGACCAGGGAAAATAGTTCCAATAAATCTAAGGGACCAGGGAAAATAGTTCCAATAAATCCAAGGGACCAGGGAAAATAGTTCCAATAAATCCAAGGGACCAGGGAAAATTGAAAGTTCCACTTATCCGGGGTTCCACAATCGAGCGGCAACTGTATCTCCGTTAAAAACTTTCGGATTAAATTGTTTTCAACTGATCTTCAGTGAGTAAACATTGTTATGCTTATGGACCTGATTTCATCTGATCTGTACCGATTGTCTCGTTTTACCATCACGACAGTCGATTGACACGGTAAGAACTTCCTTTCGAGTGTATGTCCGGAGTGTTGGAAATCTGGGAAATTCGAATGCCGAAACAACGTTTGCAAGCCAAAATAATTCTGAATAAAAGTTCATAGAAACCTGTTAATTTTCGGACGTGTGTTCTGGTAGTTTATTTGATAGCTTGTTCAAAAGAAAAACGATATATCATCCATTAGAATAAGTGACCAAAAAATGGTTTATCCAAATTTATCCAATTTTTTTGTCTCCCAAGATTTTTCATTAAATTCACCATGGCAACAAGTTGGTTAGTCAGTCACGGAATGTCACATGTGCATTCCTTTTGGGCCTGTAATAGTAATACATTCAGTATCACGTGGAGTAAAGTTCGCGTAGTTAACAGCTCATTTAGACTTCGGTTCGAGGATGTTTCAGAAACGTTTGTGGTTTTCTAACCTGGCACAATGAGATCATACATAGAAATATGTGAAATTAAATCGACGCGAACTTTTATCCAAGTCACGTATTCCTACACAGGCAAATAGCGACTGTAGGTAAAGACAGATCCAGTCTCCCAGGGCTTCTTGCCTTTTCGATGTACACTGGACACGAGGTTGGGTTACAGTAACAGATTCATATTTTTGGATTAAGTTTCTGATGTCATGTTATTGTGGTAAAGTAGTCTCTGGCCATACTTTACTTACATATAACCTGACGTGGAAGTTCCGGTTAGTGGGGTCACTGTATTTGATTTATGCGTTTCCGGCGGTTAGCTGCACTTCATTCTATACACGGTGAAAATATACAATGTTTGAAGCTATATAAATGTTTTTTTTTGTTTGTTTTTTGTCTCAATCCGATCTTTGTGTGTCGAGAGAACACAAAAGTTGATATTCCATACAAATGATATCCATATTTAGCATCTATTTTATCAAACAAGAATCTCATGAACATCTCTCAAATATTTATTTTTCTTACTCAGTATGAATCTTTTAAACATTTTTTAAATTGTCCGAATTTTTTGGATTGTCCGAATGTTTTAGAGTTTTTGCTTCACAAATTATCATTAATATTATGAATTTTCTGGTTTGTCAAAAAGCTAAATAATTTTTATCTAAGCAAATGAAGTCAATGGGTGTATGAGGGTGGAGGCAGGACGGGTGTAGGATTCAAAATCTTTCATTAGACTTAAAACACGCCCAGTTGTTTTCTTTTCTTTTATGTTTTATACAAATAAATATACTTAGTTACCAGATCCGCTATATATGTACCGCATGTGAGAATACAATTACGATAATGTTGATACATGAAAGAGGCCTCATGGCTGACATCCAAAACGACTTTTTAATGAACTTCCTATGACGTCATTATCTCGTTTATTTGAACAACAGAAGGTCATTATGAAAATTACTCTCCATTGGTGGTAACGTAAAAAAGCTCTCCTCCAGAGATATTTAAATAGTCCTGAATCACCATCTTGTTGCTTTTCATGGGCAAGACTTTACTTTATTTTTTTGGTGGATTTTCCAGCGTTAATGATAGAAGAAATTTGCTTTCCCATTATGAAGAAGTACCTCAGAAGCCTGATACAAGTTTGTTGCTAATGGCAACAACTGATGATTTAAAATTAATTCTCTTACGTTACACACATTTTGCACCAAATTAAAGATAATGATCTGAATGTAATTAAATTAACGTTTGTGCAACCATGGTATTCTGCATATGGATGAACCGATTAATTGATCGATAGGAGCGTATTAAATCATTTACCTTCAGCTTTCTTCCTTGGCTATGTCGTTTTAATTGCATTGTAATAAAGATAGCATTATCTATAGATAACTATTTAACAGAACATTGGACGGGGGTTGTACAAAAAAATGTTGAACTATTAGTGAATGATTTAAGAAAAAGAAGACAAATCGCATGGTTGAAAATGATTTATTGTGACATCTTCTTATTTATAAACTACCGTCATGTTTCACCCCCCGGCTTCGTTAAAACATCCTCTTTTCGATTAAAAGCACCGGTAAAATTTGCACCCGTCACACACCACAGATTTGCACTATTTACTTCAGCCGCCACACACAGATTATGAAAAAAACAGGAAGTCACGGGAATACTCTTACATGCATGCGCCCATCTCCAATGCGATAAGATGTTTATTATGGGGGCAAAAAGGGTGCATAGTTGACTGAGCATAGCATCACGCCCCCGCTGATGTCAAGTACACATGTTAACTGGTACATGTTATATCGATTCAGCACTTCCAAAGGTTTTTAAACATGAAGCCATCATACAGAAAGAAAGTAGTATTGAGAAGTAGATTTGTATCTGGAAAACCTAGTGGTGCCCTAACCCTACTAACCCTCTTATTGGTTAAGGCTGAATTATTCCAAAATTTGTCAACAAAAGTCATTTTAGGTAAATTTTGGAATAAATTACCAAATTATTTCAATATAGACGAAAGTTCAGGTTTTATGAAATTATTACGCACTTTTACGTAACACTATTATACCTTTTCTCACACACTGCTCACACTCACCCACAAATTTATAACTTCATAATTATCCATAGGTAGCTTTATAAACAAACATGGCGTGTGTAGAAAGATAAACAAACATAATTACTAAATCCTTCAAAACTATCCCAGCTCTTGTTTTGTGCAATAACAAACTATTTCCTTTTCACATGCATATCTATTGCGTAAATACTTCAAAAGAACAAACCATGAAAATGACTCAATGTTTTTCAAAGACGATCAAATTCCCTTTTTCTATTTATAGCGCCATTTCAAAAATCGATTACCTTGGAGGTCTTCCGTTTAACGTGAAGAAAACACGTGAACGTTTATATTCTGCGTAATTTTTAGCAACTTCGCACTTAGGTCTTTTTATGCGCCATTTTTAATTAGTTTCTGTTAACAGGGGTTATACCACAATACGAAATTTCTATGGCCATACATGAAACTTGGAAACTAGACTTTGATGTTATATCCTAATACATTTATTTTGGCTTATTATGTCAAGTAGAGGCACGGTTCTCTTTTCATTTTCCAAGATAAATAAGTCAAGAATTCTTTGAAACTTTTAAATCTTTACCACCAACCCTTTAGCATAAAGGGCGGACTATTTGAATTTTTAATGGGGTCTCGCTGGTGTGTTAAAAGTGAAAAAGTACGTAAATAATTACCGCCCACGCTGTAAACCTAGATACATGTTATACTTTGAAAAGCATAAATAAGAAATTGGTGATGACAAGATAAAAAAGTTTTTTTTGTTAATACTTTCATTCCGACTAAAACTGTCTGATAATCACGTTACAATTTCGAATGGTTTCTCGTTTGTTTCGATAAACAAAAGAAGTGTTTAGATTATGGTCAAGCGCTGACGGTAATGTAATCTGATTCTGTTGTGGGAAAATTTCATAAACAACATGCCAACAAACCTCTATGGGTTTTGTTTAGGTGTCTGAAGGGTAAAAGCGATAAAGTTGAAACATGTAGTTATTGTATAAATAGAACTGAAACCATTGCATTGTAAAAATGCTGACTTCTGGTACATTAATCTCCTTGTGCATCTACAGAGAGATGACAGTGATGTTGACGTCAATGCAAATTCTCCTTTTATAAAGCTTAGAAGCGCCGGGTGTGTGTTATAACAAAACACGACAGTGTTTTTAAAAGGATAACTATTAAATAGTCATTAACCATTAAGAATGAAGTAATGATTATCTATAACCCCCCGGAGTTTTAAAAATGGATACGAAACATTTAGAAATAACTGAAGCGTATCTGAATTAACATGTATTATAAATCTGGAGACAATAGAACAATGGGTATTGTTGATTTTGATCAGTCATATTTTTGTAGTTTTGAAAAAAAATACGTGTCTACTCAAATTACTGTCAATTTTGAAACTTGTTCTTGCTCGCCATCGTAGTTGTTTTTATTGCCAACTTTTACAGAAGGAGGTATCAAATTCTTTTCCAAACAATTTTGATTCGAAAAGAAGCCATTAGATTGTAATTGTTTGTTATGGTCATAGTTTAGTTTTTGTGACTAGATAACAACTTTAATATATAAAGTGACTCTACTATTAATCTGCGATGGAGTGGTGTGACATAAATGTTATTTTGATCGGAATTCTCGAGATTCCAATATCTTGCGGTGCTTTAATCTAATTTTACGAGTTTCATATCAATGTTCTTGTCTCGCCTCATTGCATCTCCTGCCATTCATAACAATCTTTTAAAATGTATTGTCATTCGTCTTGTCTACAGTAAAATAAAACTCAGTTAGTTATAATTAAAGCTACCTTTTTTGTCGTTTATTTTCTCTTTCCACAGATTGTAAATGGTTTTTTGTTTGCTGTTGTTTCTTTATTATCAAGTAACTCACTTTTTAATAGGTAAATAAATGAATACAGAAATCTGCATGTTTTAGTTTGTGTGGATAGTTATCGTTCGCAAAAGTTCATTAGAACATTAGACGTGTTCGATATATATTTCTGGTGAAAAGAAAACATTTATTTATTATTGGTAGAATTGTATGGGTAGGATGGAGGTGCCTTCTATGCAGTCAAAGCACTCTGTGGATGTAAGGGCACACGTGCATGCAAGGCCTCAAGGTCGACAATGGGTGTTTGAGGCAGGAAAGTTGGTAAGTATGTTCTAAGTATTTTAAAGTTATTGAAAAATGATTATCGTAAATTTCGCCTTGTTTCGATATGTATAAAGAAAATAACTTCTTTGACCTGCTTTCAAAAAAAAATTAATGTTGTTTTTGAATTTTATGTTGATGGTAGAAGTACTTTAACGATCAAACTTTTGCTTGTCTAAATTCATAACATAGACCTGTTTGTTTATATTTCCTTTCGCAAACTGAAACGAAAGTGTTGGATATCTTAGCGAATTAAATTAGACAAAAATTCTACTGTAATAAAACAACCCTTAGTAGGTGTATATGTTTTTGCCCCTTTTGAAGGATTTAAAAACTATCAAAAAACTTGACTCGAATAATTTAACCTGCTGAATTTTTTCGAAACTAAATTGAATTTGTTTGTGCTGGTATGAAGAAGAAACAGGCTATGCTGCGTCCATTAAAATTATGTTTACAAGATCCCCTCTTCAAAAAGGTTTAGCTGGTAAGAAAACGTTAGCTGTTTACACATACAATTACGTTGTTTCTGTTATAAGGATCACAGCTGGTTATTGTATTGTTTACTTTTCAAAGAAAATTTAGAAAAGCGTGGAATTAGCAAATTTAGAATGATAATTTACTTGTTGGATTAATTTTCCTCTTCTTTCATAAGAATATCCAATTTCAATGTTTTTGCAGAGCAATCATGTTTTACAATCTGTTTTTAAATTTTCATGTTTCTCTTTTATAAGTTTTATTAATTGAAAAATAATTTCTGTGAATGTTTTTCTTGCTTGTTTTCTTGTTTTGGGATCCTGTTTGTTTGTTTATTTGATCGTCTTTTTTACGGTGTTTGTTCTTAAGTAGAGATTGGCGTGACATTTTGTATTTTCAATTTAGTATTTGGTTTGGTTATATCGAAAACAGAAATTTCGACTAAAACGAAATCCTCCCTTCATGCCTCCATTTATGTCTCCTTGATTGTTTTAGTTTATTGCATAGTCTAAATCTTTTTTTGAGATAATTATTTTCTATTCCATTAATTTATTTAACGAATAAATAAATGAATTTAATAGAGGATGTAAATTTAACATTTAATGGATGACTCATAAACAATCATTTATGTAAGTGTGTTTTTTTTTAATTTGCAATGATACCCCGTCCAGTAGAGTTTGTTTATACCTATGGCGTGAAGTTGATTATCTTTCCCATGTTTGATACAAATTGAAAAGTTTGTGCTAGTAAAAATATAGAATACTTTGAAAATTAACACCCCGTCTTCACGAAAGCGATTTTTTTCACGAAACTAATTTTTTTTATTATTTTTTCCGAAATCCTTATTTCCAAGTTCTTTCACTTTTTCCTGAAAAGTGTTTTTTTTTTCATCCAAACTTAAATTGATTATTTCTAATCGATAATTTGAAGGTATTTGACTTTCATGAATGAGTTTTTCTTTTAAAATTCTGAATGTCTTTTGTTCTTTTCACTGACACAGTCACGCGACGGATTTTATTACGGTCATAAGGAAAAGAAGAGGTATAACCCAAAAGTATTCAGTATGGCAACTCCACAACATTTTCTGATAAAGTTCTTAAAAGTTTAGAACAATTTAAATTCGATTTCCCTCTGAAGAACATTCTTGATAGGATTGTAGTTTCCCAGACAGTTTTTTCTCCATTTTGTTGTCTTCTTTTCTCTCTTCTTTTCGAAATAATATTTGCTAACGACAACATTTAAAAGGATACAGATACTCAATCATATCAAACTACCGGGCAAATTTGTTGAAAAAACACTGCGGGGGATAGCATTTTTATAGAAATGTACACACCATTTCAACAAGAGTGCGCTTCGTTGCAGTGATTTTTCGATGATTTTTATTTACAAATCTTGGGAATGATTCAACTTTCGAAAAAACGTGAGCAATCATTTTAAATAATTCGGCATAGCGGAAAAGTGGGAGCTGTGTAAATTGGGAACTTTGACTTGAGCATAGTCTCTCTTGACTACTGGATATCGAAATCTAAGGTTGTGTTTTTCTCAAAAAAGAAAATATTGTGATTCGCCGAAAAATCACTGCGACGAAGAGTGTTTTTATTGAAATAGTGTGTATATTTCTATTGAAATTCACTCCTTCGCAGTAATTTTTCAACAAATTTGTCCACTGGGCCTCCATTTTCGCTAACATAAAAAAACCAACTTACTGTGGGAGTTTGAGTCGAAAAACGTGGTTGAACGAAGTATAGTTACGAAATGAAAGTTTCATAAATAATCTATCTGGCTTCCAGAAAATATTTTCTTAAAAAAAATTTTTTTTTCTACTCAATCTGAACACATGGAAGGGTTGTCGCGCCCTTGATTGTTTTTAAGAGTTGGGACTAATTAGGCTGTTCTATGACGAAGTTTTTCAATGTTTCTTTCTAAACAAAAGCCTTTAAATAAAGATCGTGAAATTTGACACGTAGATTTGGACAGGATTTCTTAGATGTCATGTTATATTTGATGTTCCTACTCGTGTCTTTAAAAGTTTGTTTTCTTTTCTAAAATATATCTTATCGTTTACTGAAATATCTCCATAAGTACATTCCATTCCGTTTTACTTATTTTTTATTTTATTTTTTTTTTGCATTCATTGTTTGATTTTAAAGGGCTGTTCCATATTTGAAAGAACTAAATTTTTAAGCTTTGTAACTTCAATTTTCACTCTTTCGTTTTTTCAGCCACATTCCCGTCCGCCATCATGGATTTTACCAGCTGGCGAGCTTGATCCCGGCTTGTTGAAACAAGTCGTCCAGGATCCGTATCCTCCCAGATTCCACCCATATGGCGTTTATCAACGCCCATCTTTGCACTTTACGATTCAGGAACTAGATAAATGTTTATTCGGGAAGCAGGAATTAAGAGTTGTACAAATTGGTGATCGTAAAGCTACACCTCCTAATACGAAAGCAGGAAGTGGGAGTGAGGACAAAAACAAACCTGCTAAATGTATGTTCCCTTTCAATCTTGTTATTTCCCTTTTAATAAACCTTTCCTGAATATTTGCTAAAACCGTGTTTAGACGTAGTAAACAGTATGGCGTTGTTTTTAACACCTTGTTTCCTTTCCACCTTGTCAATAAGTTATCATGAAATAAGCAAAATAATGAAAGCATCCAAACGAGGCTATACTTTAATTCTTTACGTTGTTTAAGCAAAACTTCGTGAAATGTGTAGACCGCCCTAATTTGTTAATTTATGTTGTTTTTATCAGGGTGTGATATGTGTCAAGAAATTCGGTTCGGAGAGTGCCCGCAACATGGGCCGTTACCTTCACTCCGTCCAAGTCTAACATTGCCCGGACCAAAGTCATACGCTATATCGACGTTTCCTGACGAAGTTGGATTGTGTATATCTACTTTGCCATTAGCTGGTTATGGTGTCTTTGCTCGCCATTATATTCCAATGGGGACGTGGATCGGTCCTTACGAAGGGAAAAAGATTCCCGTTGAAGAAGGATTGAAGCAGATCCGTGTTGGAGATGCACCATTTCTATGGGAGGTATGATTCTACATCGGCCCTTATTTATATTTATTTATTTATTTACTTGACTTTTCGAAGGTACACATTCGTTTGCTAAGCCATACTAACACAAACAATGAAAACACTGCGATAAAGAGCATTTTTATTGGAATAGCATGTAAATTTCTATAGAAATGCACTCCGTCGCAGTGATCATCAAGTTGCCCACTAGGAAGATACCGTTCACTGATCTATATCCAGACTCTATGTTTAGATCTACGATGGCGTTCGGCTTAGTCATTTCTTAGACGCAAGTGACGAAAATACATCAAGTTGGATGAGATTCATTCAATGTGCGAGGCACAGAGGAGAACAAAATCTCTTCGTATTTCAATATTACGGCAGTATTTACTACCGTGCGTTCAAAGACATACAAGTCGGAAGTGAATTGCTGGTTTGGTATGACGATAAGTATCCGCAATATTTTGGAATGCCGTACGACATTCGCGACATGTCGAATGTTTCGATGGAAAGTAAGGTTTTTACGTGGTGTTAAGAAGTACTGATGCCGTTCCTGTTAAATAATTAACACTGATATGTTTTTAGGTATTCAAGCTCCAACGGAATTGCCAAAAAAATCTGGTGACTTCGAATCGGCCAGTCGTGCTCATCATGGCGGTGAAGTAGGGCGGCCGCCTCACCACGGCAGCGAACCAAGTCGAACATCGTCTCACCCGTTTCTTCATGGTGGTAAAATGATCTCATCAACAACATCACAAAGAGAAAGAACTGAACCGCCTCGTATACCATCTGCTGGTCACATGCACCCTCGTTCGATGCATACTCAAGTTACCACCAGTTTTCAGGCGCCACCCGCGCAACCGCCAACGTTAAGTCAAGCTCCTGGTATGCTTGATACTAGAACTGTTCATTCCTCCGCCCATGTTTCGTCGAGTCGTTCACATCCTACTCATCCAGTGGTACCACACGGTCATTCCCCTCGACCAAATGGCGCTACTGCATCGTTTCGGAGGGAGCCACCGAACTCAAATGCTAGTATGCTTCGATCAATGAGTGCCGAAGATTTACGAAAACGAAACACTCCAAATATGGCAAGTGTCGGCGATAGGGTTGCTTTGCTTTCGAATGATCGAGAAATTATAGATCGTGGACATCCGCACCCACCAGGATTAATTTCACCACATATGAACTTACCGAGAGGCGCTATACCGCACCATTACGCCTCAAAACTTCCTCCCTCGGTAATGTCCGTTGCCCCGGTTGGCCATGAACACGCCCGGCTAAAGCTAGACGAGTTGAATAAGACTAATGAAATGAAGTTGTATCATGAGAGGGAACGAGTTGCAATAGAACGCGAACGGTTGTCACGTGATCCAGACAGGTCACGTGTACCGTATGAATTAGGTATTCATGAAACGTTGTCTTCTGGCGGAGAATCATGGGAAATTTATCGTTGTCAAGGTTGCGAGCAAAGCTTCACGCAGAAAAGCGCGTTGGACAAACACAGGTGCGTGAGTGAAGCGTCGAAACCGTATCAATGCGGACGTTGTCAATTGTCGTTTGAGGAATTACGTCATCTGCAAGAACACATGGCCATGCATAATTCAGAAAGGCCTTTCAAATGTGGTGTGTGTTCGCGCTCCTTCTCAGGGACAAACTCATTAAGTGCACATATTCGTAGTCACACGCTAAACGATAATTTACCTCTGAAGGAGGGCCACAAGACTCCAATTGACTGTCAGAAATGCGGGAAAAGGTTTCTTCAAATTGCTGATATGAACAAGCATTTATCCACACCGGGGGAGTGCATCAGTTGATTTCGGAATTCTTCAATCTCTTCTTTTCTTCAGTGTACATAAACATAACCATGCATCAGGGCCATTTTTATCCAACACTCTCCTTCTTCTCGTCTTATATTTCTCAGCAAAAGATTGAATTTATTTTCATGTTTCCCGAAAACCCGAAACAGAATCTAGCACTCAACCAGAATGTAATATAAAAATTCTTGTTAATGAACATCGTTCAATACTACTGATGTATTTTGTATTTTTGAATGTCTTTGTCATACATCAACGAAATTTTTGTGTCACTTCTTTTCTCTCCTCCTGTTTTAATGGTCCTTTTCTAACTGACAACCCCCCCCCCCCCCCCCCCTCCCCCCTCCCTAGAATTATATTTGAACAAATGAGGCCAAGCCTGAGCCTTACCTTCACTAGCCAAACAAATTTACAAAGGTTTACACTGTGAAAGCCTGGATGGTAATGGTAATTTGCACGACGAACATATTGCTAAGAGTCGTGTTGCCTAACTCTTCTTCTTGTTATGAGCAAACTTGTTTTGAATGAATTTCAACGTTCGTTGGTGAATTGCATGGTTCTCAGTTTTCTGGTATTCATGGTAAACCTGGTATTATATCATGGTATTTTTTCCCTGCTGGTAATCATGATATTCATGGTATATCATAGTATTTTTTTTTGTATGAACCCACAAAAAAATTTATATCCGTATTTTGAATTATATCACTCAATCTTATCAATAAATGTAATACATCCCTTTGTTTTTCAGCTCCAAGTTAGTAAATCATTGCTTGTGTTTCAAGCTTGACTTCTTTAAAAGATGATGAATTAGGGATTAGATGATGGGAGTGCCTACATATAGTTCATATAGTCTTAGTTTTGCGTTAAGGTGTGAGTAAGGAGGAAAAACGTGTTTTTAGTCAGCGGCTTTAGCCAGCTGATTATTGGAATAGGGTTTCGTCGTCGTCGTCTATAATTTTTATTAAATTTTAATTTCTTGTTTAGTAATATTCAAGTGAAAAGAAGACCGGAGTGATTAACAAATGCCGCTGACTTGCTGCCGTAATCGGCTGAATTTTTGTTTTTTAATTAATCCTTTTGGCAGGAATATGTTTATATCAAGTATGATACCTTTTTGGAAAACTTATTTACATCTCTAAACGCCCATGTTAAACATTTTGAGGTAAACTAAAAATTTTAAATTTTAGAACGAGTCAAAGAAAATGAACCTTGTTATAAAAACGTAGCTCTACAGCTTTCAACAGTGCATTATCCTGCAACCAAGGACATGATGACAAATTGATGTTGTTAAGTCACTTAACGCCTAGCATCCAATCCCCATCCATGACCAGCATCAACCTAGTGGACAAAATCGTCAAAAGTCACCGCGAAGAAGGGCATCCTTGTTAAAATAGTGTGTATATTTCTTTAGGAGTGCTTCTTCAACAAATTTTCCCACTGGGAAATTTCTTTAAAATAATTTCATGTAGTGTTGAAAGTTCCAATTTTCAGCCTTATTTGATGAAAAGGACGAAACAAAAAGTACGAGTACACCCTTTGAGGGCGCAAGTACCTTCACCGCCCAAGGCTAAGTATCCCCTTTCAAATTTGACAAGCAAGATTGTTTTTTCATACACGTACTATTTATCATCATAAAAGTTAGAATACAAGTATTATGTTTTGTAAGCAACTAGCTTAAAAGCAACTCTAGGCAAAAACCAACCTCGAACCCAGGGTCTCTTGCCTTTTCGGATGGCGGCATCCGTATATCGAAAAGGCAAGAGACCCTGGGTTCGAGGTTGGGCAAAAACTTAAGCAACTTTCCTAGGCCCAAGTTTTTATCTAAGCAACATATTTTTTTTGAATATTTACAATACCATAATACTATGTATCGAGGATGAACTCTTTATTGTGATGGACGAAGATCAACACTTCCTTTATAAAAATTTTTCTACCATATCCTTTATAATAGTTTATAGTCACCCTTATTGTTTTATTTAACTTTTTTTCAACTCAACATTCACTGTTTCTTATTTTCCTTATCTACAACGCCTCATTGCTTGTCTTTCTTCTTATTTGGTCTAAAATTTCAAAATTATTCCTGTGTGGTTTTTAAGACGATTTTTAAGCAATTTCCTAGGTGGCAAAAAGTTGGGTTGTTCAGAAAGAAAAAATATGTGTACCTTTTTACGGTAGCAGCGATAGCGAATACCGTATTAAAACACCCGTGGACTCCTCCTCCGGCCGAAATGGCAATTAGTCTGCGATTTAGAGTCTGCGAGTCCCCGTTAAAAACTCAATATACATTCTAATGAACGAACGCAGCCTTTTGCATTTTCGAAGGTTTTAAATCACATACATTTAAAATACGTTTTCTTTGATATTTTATCACTTAATTGATGAAGGAATGGATATTAATCAAATAGGTCTACATAAAGCTGGGACTTTTAGTTACTTATGGTACTGAATCAATGTACTTTGGCACTTGAAAATAGATATGTTTTTCGTGTCAGTAAAGCACAGATCAGACTTTCTTGTTACTTTCTACGTTTGTTAGTTATCTGTTCTGTCTTTTATCATCAAGGTTTTCAAAAATCGAGTTAAAAAAAGGCAGTTATCTGTTCGAATTCATTTTTGGTTTCAAGAAATTATAATTCCGTTTTTTGTTGAAAGTTAGAGATTTGATGTTTCGCATAAAATCGCTACTGAGGGGTACTTCGGGTCCCATATCTTCCGAACAACCCATCGGTTTGCCCTCAAACTTTATAACTTTCTTTGCCTAAGGCAGGGCTACCACTGGTGCAAAAATGAAAGTTATAGCTTAAGTAGAAAAAAAGCTTTATTTTTTAAATCGCAAATTTAACCGCTAAAAATCGCGAATTTTTCAACCAAAAATATATTCAAATATAGTGCTTTTGATTATCTAAAACATGCAAAAAAAATTTTTTGGAATCAGAAGTGGCTATCAAAAGTTATGAGGTAATTTGTTTCCACTGCCAATTATATTGAGACAGACTTTAGGTCTAATGCCTATGATATCATATGTATATTTAAAAAAGATGTAAGTTAGCTTTATCCAAGCATAGTCACAATGATCCAAGTTATTATTTATCGTGCCATTTTTTAACATGTAAATATCTCCATAGATTTATATCTAGAACATCAAAGAATGTATCTAGAGCATTTTTGTGAAGAAATATATTCTATTCTATTCTATTCTATTCTTATTAAAAAAAACGTACGTTATAAACAGCTCATGCATGTATAATTCTTAATTGCTGATGTGTTACAATTAGACCCTATTTACACGAGTTAGTAATTTTAAACATTATTATCGTTTATGCCTGTTTTCCACCAGTAAGATATTTGAAGAAATAACGTTCACAGAACTTTTAAGAACTTTAAGTAAAATTTCGAAAGTATTCTTGTGGCAAGTACTTTTGCTGCTACCGTTTTGCGCCATCTGGCTCTTGTCATTATTGTTCTACTCATCAAAAAGTCACTATGATGAAGAGCATTTTCGTTAGAAATGCACTCCTTCGCAGTGATTAGCAACAAATTTGCCCGCTGATTATATTGATTTAACACAAGAATCGAACTAGAGTTTTATTCCAATTTAAGCCCAATTGACGATAATTGCAATTTCCCCAACCTCGAACCCAGGGTCTTTTGTCATTTCGATATACGGATAACGGCGCTTATATCTCGAAAAAAGGCAAGAGTTCGGGGTTGGCAATTTTCCGTCAGGAACCCCACCAGAAAAAACTCCAACCGTCATTCTTTAACCGTATAAAAATATTAAAATATAATAAAAACATTACTGAATATTAAATAAAAAATATGACTGAATACTGAAATGAAACCGCGTGTAGAATATGTCAGGCAATAATAAAACCGCGTGTAAAGTGTTGATCTATAATAAAACTGCGTGTGAAGCGTTAGGTCACAGATTCAGCGGTGTACGTGCTGTTGTATGAATCATGAAACTTGGAATAGGCGAGTAAACTCATTCATTGCAACACGACGACCACACAATATAAATTCAAAAAGTATCAAATATTTATTGCTCCTCACTCAGCTGCACAACCGATACAACCAAGTCTACACGTAAACTAAAAAAACCGCCTCTGGTATTAAAAAAAGCAGGTTGAAATGCATTGCTTTTTATTTTATTTTTTTTTTTAAAACGTTGTTTTAGATATTCACAATAGTATCCATTGTTATTCTTGAATTGAAGTTGAATCGTAAGAGCCTGATTGGTTTCATTCAAAAATACACTCAACTTTCTGACATTTAGCTGTAGAAAGCCATTAATATTTTAGCATGAACGATGAATTTTATTGAAAACGCATATACTTATTATTAGACACTACTTGAAAGAAGAAAACGAACTTGTGTATAAATGCTACGGAGATTTTTCTTCATTGGATATTTGATTTGATTTTGGTCAGTATATGTAAAAATTTCGTTAATCGAATGATATTTCAGATATTCTATATTTTTTATCTGATTGGATAAGATATAGGTAAGAACAGAATTTAGTTTGGCGATTATTTTTTGTATGAAATTCAAAAGCCATACTCTTCTCTTACGATGTTTATACATGGAAGAAACCCAAAGCTCTAACTTTTTTTCCTTGTTACATTTGTAGAAAGTTATTATCAGGAACCAATCAATCAAAAGAAATGAATTCATTCCCAGGCCTTTTTTTGTAGAGATGATGAGAGGAGAGGAACTCCTGTAAAAGTACCTTATTGCACTAGTTTGTATTTTTCTTTCCTTTTCAACAGGATGACTGGTAGCGATGAGATGACCAGCCAACAGGAAAAACGTGGAATAAATCAAATGAACTCAAGAACATCACTACTTGTCGGGTAAGTGCGGCCAGTCTTAAACTTACTTAACAGCGTACAGTCGACGGGAAAATTATTCGAGGGAATAAATCAAAGTACTTGTCGGAGGAGAGTTTAAATTAGCAGGATTTACTCCAATTATTATTATGTCGACTACTGATGTTCATTTCATCAAGTCTACTAAAATATTGAAAACCCACACTGTCTTTTGAATGATACAAAACCGATGTCTATACTTTTTTTCTATTTTTAAAGATAAACAGAAAGGCTTAGAAATAATAATAGAAATAATAATAAACTTTAACAGAAGCTACTTAACCGCAAAAAACACATAACTTACAATTTTGTTGTAACCAGACGTTCAAAAAAGTGGACAACACTGAGAATCGTAGATTTTCCCAATTTGTACGTCTTTGCCTTAGGTAAAAAAAACAAAATATAAATGTATAGGGAGGAGAGCGAGACTCTGGGGTGGTGCGCGCGTGCGCTGCTGTCACTTTAAATTTTTTGAAATTCGGAGCAGCAGAAATGAAAAACTGGAAGGATGGAGTTCAGAGATAATTTTCCCAACAAATGCAGTCTGTCTGTCGTCAATTTTTTGCAAAAATCAAAGGCAGTATCACAGATTGGCTCCTATTTGCACTATACCGACTTCATGAGATTCAGGAGTAATCTTTCTCACAGAATAAGGTACATGCTGGTTAATTTTTAAATGAAAAAGGAACCTTGAATGTTTTTAACAACTTTTTAATTATTTGTTTTAAATGTCCTGCATTATGTCCTATCAGAGGATTAGATTTGCATGCAAAAATAGATGAGTAGTCTCATGTTTACATTTGCTTTTAAACCACTTTTACACCACAAAATATTATTCAAAGGTCCTCTTAGAGATTTACTTGTTTGGTATTCTTATTACAAGTCAATGACTCCATTGTTGCATATGGCAAAAAAAATTGTATGTGATGTTTATAAACTTTATATTGGCAGGAATGTGTGAAGGACAAAATAAAATTATTTGCCAACGAAAAATACATTTCTAATGTCTAATCATTGAGACATAATCGTGGAATTATTCATCTATAGGAATAAATGAAAGAGATGGGAACTTGGGAAAGGAAAAAATAAGGTCAAGCTTAGTTCTTGATACATTACATATAAAATTTAAATAAGAAGTTGGCGATGTCCTTCAGTCATTTAAGGTGACAAGAAAACAAAAGAAACTAGTCATGCAAGCACAGTGAACAGCATGTATGTTATATACAAAATATAGTATGGTATTATACTTAGAAATGGAGTTTGATAAGTTTTTGTGAAGGCACTTAATTTATATATAGTTTCAATTGTTGACTTATTTATTATAGAGGCAAACAAAGAAAAACTCGTTCAGGATCTAAAGAAACATTTGTAAGGTTCCCTTTGATTTATGTTTTGATTTAATTTAATTTTAGAACTTCACTTTATATTGATGTTTTATTGTTTGTATTGCTTTTGTCTTTCATCAAAACATTGCGGCTAATCAGTGAAAATTAGTTACATCGAGTGATTAGGGATACACAATCTTTGTAATGGACCTACTTATATACCCTTAAAATGGTCTGGTCTTATTTTTCAAGCCTTTTTGCATTTGTTTGGTTTTATTGCAGTTTAAAGACAAAATATTCAAAGAACAGGTTATCTTTATATAATAGCGAGTGTGCATACCATTTTTATTTTAGAGAGTGATATATTTAGTTTTAATTTACGGTCAAGTCCTTCTTAGTTGCCCGTAAAACCATGTAGAGGTGTGAGCGTTTTTTACGATTATTATATAGTAGCACCTGGCATGACGTCAGTTTTGTTTTTATGATCATGGGGGAATCATTGCATTGCATCCCCAATAATTGAATGCAACGTTTTTTGCGAAATATCTCGAGAACCAATGGAGATAATGGAGTGACAAAAGTTTTGGGCCTAATTTTTTTTGGGTGGTGCAGCTATGATGTCATCACAATCTTTGATCGGCGATATCTCTCTAACAGTTGATCGTAGCAAAACTGTATGCTACTGTGGTATGAACACTTATCGAATAAATGTATGCAGTAAAAATATGAGATATGAGATTGTGCATGATGTGATGTAATAAGCGAGTGCCTAAAATTGCATAAGACCACAATTACCTATAAGTGTATATGTGCAAGTTCTCTGCCTTAAAATCATGATGTAAGCCCACATTAGTGAATGGCACTGCCATATCTCTCTGGCCTGGATAAAATAAATTACAAGAAAATTATTTAAATGTAGAACCTAATGTTGCTTTTAAAACATTTATTGATAATGCTTTGCAAGTGAATTCGCGTCTTAAATTGCTTTTGTTTTAAAACTGTTTTAAATTTTTGAATATGATTTGAGCTTCAGTATTTTGATTGGCTATAATATAGCTTGTTCACTGCTCCAGTTTTTCTGAATTTTACACATAAACAATGAAATTTCTAATATTTTCACTTTTTTTTAGACTATTTTGTCCTCTTCCAATCGGAAAAAGAGTTTTCTGAAGGTATGTTCAATAAATCGATTATATATAAATTCTACTTTTTTAAAAACTTTGAAATAATTACAAACACAGATATATTTGATGTCACAGATAACCTGCCTAAATTCTATTGGCTTATTCACAGAAACATATTATATGTTTAATGTTATGGTGAGATTTTGTATAAACCAATCAGATTTAAGAATTATTCTAAGTTCAATGTCTTTGTTGTAATTTGAAATTTCTGACTTTATATAAATCATTCCATCTTTTATTATTGGATAAAAAGATGGTTCCACTATTGTTGAGTTTGTTGTTTTTAGTCTTTAGCAATGTATAATATCAAAAGTGCTGAAAATTTATACCAAATGAAAATTAAGCATTATTAATGATGTTTGTCAAGTGTGTTTTTAAGAAACTTAAATTTTTGAGAAAGCGCTCCAAAAAGGTAAGGGTTGTACTACACAAGTCACTGAAACACTTCTGAGAGAAATTTTATTTGCAATAATGCTTGTTTTTTGTTTGTATGTTCGTGATTTCTTGGTCATTATAATACATCATTTCTTTCATTTAAAATCTATTATTTGATGTTATTCAAATTCCATTTTTAAAGACTAACGGCAAACTTAACAACCTGTCCTAGGATTACAATCAGGTTTGAGAATCAGGGAAATTTCTAGTTTAATACCAGATTTCCTGTTGATGAGATGTTTCCCGAAAATTATCCAATCTTTCAGTGCCAACTTTTTGTTGGTAGATATTTTGTCACTCAAATAGAAATGAGAATGGATTGAGATGATCATGGTGCCATGTGTTGTATCTCACGAAATCATTATAATGTGACACATGCATTCATGAGTAATCAGTCGTCTCAAGCTTTTCCTCTGTATTAACATTCTTAAAATTTTTTCCCCGTAATTTCTTTTCAGATTTCTGGTTAAGTTTCGGTTTGGTAGAGCTAATTGTTTTTGTTATTAAAATTTAATGAAATCTAATAAGGGACTTTATTTAAAGTATTCTCGTAGGAATAGTAATTATATAAACAGATTTTCGGTGTATGATTAGCAATAGACAATTAATAAGAACAACAACCGATGTAATTTCGACTTTATTAAAACAGATTTTTAGAATGGTAGAAAGAAGCTCTTTTTTTTAAACTTCTGAAAATTTTGTTGCATGATGATGATGAATTTCTTCTGGCACTGTACAGTAACATACGACAGAGTCTTTCTTGTTCTGTCCCTTTCTATGTTTTTTTTCTGTCTTTACTTTGATAATTTGACTTCCTACTTCCCACTTTAATAATGCCACAACCTATAGACATTTTTAAGAGAATGTTTCTGGCAGATGTAAAGAAGAAGTATGGACAACAAACCAAATTCTTTATTAGATTATTATTATTTCATTTCATAAATGATGTATACTATACAAAGATGTTATTTTTGGATTCCACACATGAAATCATTGTGGACCAATGAGATCACTGTAGGGTTTAGAGAAGCAAATCTCTTTACTTGGACATCTTGAAAATTTCAAGATGTATTTCAAGATGTACAAAATTTCAAGATGTACAAAATTATTATCATTTAATGATAATAATTTTGTATATTTTTGTAAAATGCAACATCAAGGTTTTGTTAGATGAAAAGTTTGGTTATTTCTTATTCTTTTTCGGTGAAAGAGTACCATTTTCTACAAAGGATTGCTTTTCTATTAAAGATTGAAATGTAGTTGCACATGACATGACATTGTAGAAATTTTGTATGATAAAGGAAATATTGAACTCACTGACAGACAGATAAGGGAAACATGATGATATTTTACAACATGTGATATTATTCATATGCTTTGAATCTTTTGTGCTACAGAGAGAATGATATTTTGGTCAAAATTGTTGTTAGCTTTGTTAATATTTTGAGAGATCAAGGTATGCTCACTGATGTACCTGTAGATTTCCAAAAAAGAGAGTAATGGACAATATAGTAATTGTTTCTGGGCCCAATATAATATCTAACAGAAATATACGCTACTATTCGTCAAACACATGAAAGGCACACGTCGAAAATTAATACGAAGATTTTCTGAGACCTTTATTCCTAGTTGTGTAAGTAATGCTGAAATTGCTTTTCTAGAAAATGAACACCCGATGAGAAGAACTCGAATACTAACTAGTAAAATGACTGTGATTGTTATTGTTTAGGTTTTAGTTCCGAATCGTGATCCTGTTGGAGATTTGTATCGTTTATTTCCACAGCTTCCTCCTGGCGAGAAACCTTACAATGGTATAATGCCTACCCAGCTTACACATTTGTTAAGAAATCTCTGTGAAGGAGTGCATTTCTATAAAAATATACATACAATTTCAATAAAATTGCTCTCTGTCACAGTGACTTTTTATGATTTTGTCCACTGGGTATGAGATATGACATCAGTTTCTTCATTTTTATTGGACAGCTGGAGTTATTGATAGTTGTTTTCATTCTTCTTGTTAGGTTACACATGTGCATTGCACAAAGACATCTTACTACAAGGAAGGTTGATTGTTTGCACCAACTGTCTCTGTTTCCATTCAAATATATTTGGATATGAAACAAGGGTAACATGTTTTCCTGTATATATACATATCATTCAATACTTTATACATAGGTTGTAAGTTTTTATTTTGCATACCTTGTTTGGATAGGGAATCCTATAATGCACATAATTGTTAGTTCCATTTTGTTGAACCACACTGCATGTCCCGTCTTGAAAACCTTTGTGTACGTTTTAACTGTTTAATAGAAAAATCTCTTAGTATAAAGTCTGGGACATTCAAATCATTGCATAGAGCATACATCCTAACACTAAAACCTAGTGTACCAACCTAGTGTTACAATTTATAAATATGTGTTGTAGCTATGCTAGTGTTGCATCATTTCAAAATTTCATGTTGCTAATTATCTAAAGTTCTGGTAGTACTGTTGCTTCACTTTTTGAGAAAATTTACTAGTGTTGCTTATAAACGTGTTGCTTATAAAAAAACAACAAACAAGCGTGTAAATTTTTCAAGTAGCTTTAAAAATTTAAACATTTATTTTGGAAATGAGAAAGAAATGTGGCGGGTACTCATGGGTCGAAGAAACAAAATTATTTTTCACCAAAACCAAAACTCTGCTGTGTCTGTTTACCTTATTTCAAGTTTGTTTACATTTGAAATCTTTTATTCCCTCTTCAATCGTATATGTGTCCTGCGTTTTTTTTCAATGCTTCTAAAAACAGAAATTCATAAAATAGAATATGGTTTTACAGATTCCTTAAAATTGATTTTGAGGGTTTTTTTTTTTTACAGTACTGAAAATGGAAAGTCTCTTTTTTGATAACTTTTATGAAAAAAAGTTCTGGCTATAATAATATCTCACTATATTAAACACAGTATATTTTTTTTACTGTGACATATATTTTATTCCTAATTTTTCCTTTTTTCTTTTAGCTTACCATATATTTCAAGAACATAATAGCTGTACGCCGGGAGAAAACAGCGTTCGTTGTACCAAACGCAATATCCATACGAACTCTTCACAAAAGAGTACGTCAATCATGACAAAGTTTTTTCTTTACTTATGTTTTTTTGTCTGTATATTTTCTTGATGACAAGGCAAAGACTTGATGACGTCACATCTGTTTTAGTATTTGTTTTGTTCGTTTCTATCACGTGAAAGCGTGTTCAAATTGTTATTGAGGGCGTGGAAACTATCAACGGAACACGAGGTAAAACTACATTCCGCCTGCTGGGCGTTTTGTGTTAATTTTTAGTTATTTCTGAAGTGCTATTTATAGGGCAGAAGGAAAAATTATCGTTGTTACCCAAAGCGCAAGTTTGTTGAAACAAGATTGTGAAGGAGTGCATTTCTGTAGAAATACACACACTGTTTCAATACAAATGCTCTTCGTCGCAGTGACTTTTTGATGATTTGACCCACTGGGTAGAATATATCTTATATGATGACGAAGTTCAGTTTGTATTCGTGATTGCTATTCGTGTTTAGACAAATCGGTTTGACTATACAGGAAGCAAAAACGACAGAATTGTTAAAGGTATACTTCAAAACCACTACAGTCAACAGTTTTCACCTCGTTTCTAGAAATGCGTTTCATAAATTTGCCCACTACTTGAAAAGGAGGCGAACAGATCGAGTCATAACAAAAAAGTTAATGGCGGCTTCATGTTCTTCTTTTCAAACGCCTTATGGTAGATATGTTACATGCCTTGTGGCGGAAAATAAAGTGGCGTGTAACGTAGTTTTTGATATTTTTTGTTAGGAAAAGAAACTGAATCGACCGACTACAATCAAAATAAGATCCTCTTCACAAGTAGTTCATCTTATGAAAGTTCAATGGGTGCTGGATTCACACATGATTTGCCGGAACGCCCCCATACATCTCCACCCTCATTGAATTGTTCACCCAGTTATCTAGTGTCATTAAATTCACATCGGAAAATCGAAGGTCTTGATGAATTGTCGGATTCCGATAGCGACATATCGGATAATTTGGATGATAGTGTATTTACCTTTAAAGAAAATATAGGAAAACTTGCGAAATCAAATTCGCTTGGAGATTTAAGAGAATTAAGGAACTTTGGTGATCGCATAGGCGCCAAGACTGTCACAAAAGTCGGAAAGATGATGTCTGCAAGACAAAAAAGTAATGCTTTGTATTATGATAAAAGTCGACTTTGACGTCGTTCCGTTAAATCATCAACTCGTGTCGATTTTATAGATACGATAACGACGTGTTGGCCGATAATTAAAAACGGCTCCATGAATTCCATGGTAACTACCAAGCTCTCAACTTTCCTGTCTCAAGTTTCATACAAGTAGGTGACTAAACGACGTACAAAATCTTTTTTTTTTTTTTCGAAAAAGTTTTGTTATTGACAGACTGATTTGTTTTGTTTGTTTAGGATTCCTGTGAAACAACCTGCTCTTTGCATCATTTCATTCTTGTAAGGCTGTAACTAGAATTTTTTGTTGTTGTTGTTCTTCCCAGTGGATACATTTGTTAAAAAAATCACTGTGAAGGAGTAGTGCATCTCTACAAAAATATACAAACAATTTCCTTGAAAATGACTTTTTGACGATTTTGCCCACTGGGTTGGAAACATTTTTGAACAATGGCACACGCGCACCTTCTTCCATCGGGGTATTCGATTCGATTTATATCGAAATAATACTTTGTTACATCAGGAAGAAGGACAGGGTGTAGTGGCATGTACTTGTAATCCGGCTACTTGGAGGTCAAAAAGTTCGTTTTTGAATATCTGTATGTCGTAAAATTGATATTAAATATGTCTGCCTCTGGAATTCCCGTTTCGCTTTCGTTTAGAATCGCTATATTAGCATTCATATCTGTCGGGTTGTTGATTCGTGTTAACAGTGTCACGAATTCTTTTCAAAGTCAAGCAGAAGTGTAAGTGCTTCACTCATGATAGTTGAAACGAAAATGGCGTCGTTTTGACTGTTATTGTTTTTTTTAGCGCTGCCATTACGTTAGATGAAATCAAGTTCAAACATATATTCCAAGAAAGGGACGCAGTCCACACAGCTAAAGTGGAGAGGTAAGCTTCGTGAAGTATCCCTGCGCTAATTCATGGTTCATATTTCTGCCTGGTAGTCACGACCTTCATTTTTCCAGTATTGTAAAATTTAACAGTTCAATTTAATTTTTTATCTTCTTATCTGATTGGTTCCCATATATTGTTATTTGATTGGTTCCCATACATTGTTGTCTGATTGGCTCCCATATCTTGTTACAGAATGAGGGCTATGCTATCACTGAATTTGCAAACCATGAGCGAGGTGAGAATTTGTTTTCTGGTTTTCTATTCGAGACAATCAACACTGATGTTGTTAATTACTTTTTCCTGTGGAATTTTAGGTCCAAGAAGCATTACGTAAGCTTCGTGAAAAGCTCCCCACGTGACGAGTCTCTAATAAACGTGACCTCGATTTCAATATTCAAAATTGTTTTGGTTAGAGTGATGAGTTAAAGTGATCCTCTTTTAAGATTTGAAAGAAAGAGCGAGAAAAAGCGAAAAGATGATTGGAAATTATGTGGATGGTCTAGAGAATTTTTAGGAAAATCCCTGTGGAGGAGAGAAGGTGTGGTTTGGTAACAGCTCTAATTATACACCCTTTTATTTTGTAAGAATGCCACGATTTCTCAGAGCTTCAGATTCTTTATATATAAAAAAAAAACAGTTTTGGAGCCTTAAATATTTCTCTTGATTTTTTTGAAACGAACCTTCCAAATGGGCAAAATCGTCAAAAGTCACTGCGATGAAGAGCATTTTCATTGAAGTATTGTGTATATTTTTATAGAAATGCACTCCTCAGAATCAGAATCAGAAGGAAAACAAATTTCAAACGGTGTTTCTTTTGCGTTTGCTCAAATAAATTTAACTCTTACAAATCACTGCGACGAAGAGCATTTTTATTGAAATAGTGTGCATATATCTATAGAAATGCACTCCTCCTCAGCGATTTTCCATAAATCTTTCCACTGGGTTAGGTTAAGGGATTCTTTTAAAAAAAGAATCGTTTCCCGTTCAGCTGTATCAGGTTTTGAAATTCTTTAAAAGAATTTGTAATAATCTTATTTGATACAGTTCATGTAACAATTTGAATTCATCGAAACTTCATGGTGAAAACCTTGTGAAATTTGTTTGGGTCAACGAGTATAAAATTATGTCTCGTTGTTTCTTCCTGGGAAAAGTTCGTTGAAGTGAAATTTTTACATGAACCAACCTCTTTAGAAGGATTTTTTGCAAGTAAAATATATAATTATTTATTTATTTTAGTTTGTTCAAACTTTTTGGTTTTGTTTGTTTAAGGATTTTTGTGTTTATTTATAATGCATCAGGCGGCTGGCCCGCTTGGCATCACATGTTCTCAGCGTGTTGACAGAGAACAATAAAAACTAGAACAACCCGGAAAAAATGTTCGATGGTGTGAATAGTGTATATTGTGTGCTTTGTTGCCATGGCCACTACAGGTAGTCGTTCATGGTGCTATCAAGCTCATATAAAAATGAGATTTTATTGAAAGTTGATTACACACTGCTTCGCTACCATCTCTTTTTTGTGATCTTACAATATCACCTTAGTAACTGTAAAATAGGTATTGTCACTGTAACCGAGTTTCAGCATGTACATATGTTTGAATGAGAAGATACTGTTTACACTTGCTCGCTTTTCCATCACATGCAACCTCCCTTTGTTCATTTGTAAGGAGTGTATGACAAGCTTGACTTCAACAACCAATCTTTTAAGAAAAATAGTTGATAGAACAAAGCATTATTTTAAGGAAAGGTACAATCGATAAGATTTAAAAATATTTCATGGCGAAAAGACACGTTCGAATCGAATTATCGTAATATAATATTAATTGTTCCCTGAAAATTTTCTACCGGATAAAATACTGACCTCTTGCATTTTTTATCTCCTCAAAGTAATGACGTCACATCATGTGACAAGGAAATTGAAATCCAAAGATCAAATATGAATCATAGAATAAAAATCATAACATAAACGCGGGACGTATTAAAATACAAATTACAAATCGACATAACCAGTCTCAAATAAATCCCACCAAGTAAGTCATAACTTGTCTTATGTGTGACGACAAGCACATTGCAGTTTCATCCAATCCAATATAATACGAAGTAAAATTGAAGTTGTTATTATACCGAATGGGACGATATGGCGTCTAACCGTTCTTAAACAAATACGACAAAACAAAGCCAACAATTCCAACACAACAAGACGGTATGCCATTACTAGGGTTACCATGTTTGAAGCTGAGTGAGTGACAAGCATTTCGATATCCTTTAAGTATTCGATTTGATTTGAGAATTTTACGAAACAGTGAGATTTCGCTATGGTGAGAGAATAACAAGGTGTCTATCATTTTCATACTAAAATTCATTATACTAAGCCTTTCTCTCTGTTCAGCTCACATCGATTAAAACCTGTAAAAAATTTTTACACGGGTTACTAGTCATTACTAATGTAGAAATTTAAAACAGGGAAAAAAAGTTTAGTTGGGGAAAATTTTAATCACCTAAAGAAATTTTAGTCACTTTTCCCCGACCAATTTTTGAAATTAGTCACTTTTCCCAGATTAAATTTTGAAATTTTTTACTTTTCCCTGACAAATTATTTTCAATATAAGAAGAAAATAATCTACCTATTACAATAACGTCTAAGTTATATTGTAAACCTTATCGGAGAAAAAAAGTCGGGGAAAATTTTTGGTCGTGTGCAGAAAAGTCGGGGGAAAATTTGGCCACTTTTCCCCGACTTTTTTCCCCCCAATAAGATACTCTCTATGAGTGAAAGAGAACAAGAAGATATTTATCGAAAAGCAACACCTAAACTGCATGAAAATAAACCCAGTGGACAAAATCACCAAAAAGTCTCCGCGATAAAGAGCATTTTTACGTCTCCTTCGCAGTGACTTTTCAACAAATCTGCCCACCGGGAACTAATGACAATTTCTTTTCCCATATTATGTCGAAGTTGTATATCCAAATGCTTTCAGGACAGCTTTATACAGCCGCATAATCGCCGTGTCGAATTAAATTACTTTAATTCGGGTAAAATTCGACAAAAATGCGACAGTCTCTTTATACAGGTTTTGTTACCGCATATAAAATTCGACGACTTTAGACAGCCGCATAAATGTCGAATAAATTTATCATCGTGTGATTCTTACACGCTGTCCACTACTTTCATGCACTTTTTTCACAAAGTTCAATCAAGCTGTTATTAAATTCGACGATTATGCGGCTGTATAAAGTGATGCCGAATTTATGTCGAAGATTGCCGTTTTATTCGACAAACTCTGCTGAACTTAATTCATTATGTCGCACTTAATTAAATTTTCACTTTATACAGTCGAATTTACGTCGCATTTAATAAAGAGTTTAATTCGACGCGGCGATTATGCGGCTGTATAAAGCTGTCCTCACACGATGTTCTTGTTAAAAGAACACATGCAGATGAAATATGATATATTTACTTTTTTTTTTGTGTGTTAAAGGATCGGGGAAAAATGGTTTCTTTTCGGATGACTTTTTTGATAGCCACGGTTTACACCAACCACTAACCGATTGTGCTACAGGACTTTCAAAATCCAAATAAGTTAATAAAAAGTTAGTAAGAAAAATATTTCATTTTATTCTAAAACCAAATAAAACCAATAATGTACAACTTCTCATTGTTCTAAACTCTGTAAAAAAAACATCGCTGTTGTTAACCATAACACGATGACTGTTTGCCAACCACCACTGTTACCAAGCAACAACAACATCAACATGAAAAATAACAAAATGGCAGATTTACTTCGCTTGAAAACGCGACTTGTCATCGGGTTCGATGAGCTTACAACATGCAAAGATTTCTAATGTGAAACCTGTTGCGTTCGACAGCCGCCATGTTCAAAGACGAGTGTGGCACCTGTAGGGAAACCTCTAGTCACGTGACACTATATTATTCAAACATCCCCAAAACATCTTCGAAACATGTTTACTTTACCATAGCAACATTCCCACTGCATAAATAACCGGTGCTGCTGTCAGATCAGACCTTGAAGTGTGAAATGTTTTTCCAAATGATCGTATGCCTGACGAAAATAAAAGTAGCATCACCAATGACCATCATTTGAAACCCAGGGTCGTAAGTGCAATAACAAAAAAAATTCCAAATGTGAAAAATGAAATGTTTTCCTGGCGTACACCATCTTTAAAGAGTCTCGCTACGGAAAAATATTCATCAAAAAATCATAAAAAATTTTAATGCTTGACGAGATCTTGTGAATATTCGCCTTCTTTGCCTATGATGCTAAAATAATAGTTTGTTCAAAGTGTTTTGAATAAAAGAGACGTAAGAATAATTCATAGCGAGATTACTTAAAGCCATGTTTAAATGAAACGCAAAAAACAAATCACAATTTTGTTTGCCTGTAATCCAACGGTGAGGATGATTTTCCAAAACGAAATCACCGTCACATCATCACCTTCAAAAGGAAATTGCTGGCATGTGAAATGTATGAAAAAAACCCAAACAAATATGTATGCAATTACGGACTAAAACCATCAACCTTCTTGTTTTCAAAACTCATTTTTCATATTGCATTTTTGGGCATTTCTCTTTTTTCATTTCAAGTTTCCCAGACTGCGAATTGTAAGTTCCACTTCTATTGTTCGTCATGCTAAGACATTAGTGCTTCACAGTAGCTCACAGCGAAAAATCTTATACCAGGGATTGAACAGAAATTTACTGACCATCTCTATCTCTGCCTTTATCGACTGAAACTTGTAGTAGTTATAAACAGAACGAGCAGTATTGGTCAAATCGAATGGCTCTAAAACAACAAATCAAATCCATAAGAAATCAAAACTAACAAGCTTAATTGGTCACACGAAAATGGTTGCTGTGTAACAGGGTCTGTTACAAAAGTATTAGCATTTTGTCCACCCGACACGATAACTGTTTGTTTCAATATTTTTTAACATCATCCTTGTCGAAATCATGTTTTGGAGTTATGTAAAGTATATTCTAGTATACTTTCAAAAAACGTTTGCTTGATATTGTATCATAAACGTGCTGTTTTCTATATAGCCCCAAGTATCGATTTGTCCGTCCGACATAAAACAAGTATTTTGGTAACAGACCCCAAAATTCATATGCCAAAAAATGAAAGGAATACCTTCTATACAGATGAACTTATTTCGCCATTCACTATTATAGTTTCGATTTGATGCACGCCCAAGTCTAACACTGATCACCTGTGTATCCCATCTAAAGTATAACATATCCAGTGCAAACACTTTTTCATGTAAAAACTACTTTAAATAAACAACATGAATTACTTACATACTTGACAACAAACGATATAAAAACATTGGAAACTTGACATAATAAATGAAATGCTTTAAAATCAAACATCAAAACTGAAAGCACTGTGGAACATAAAGATCGTGAATTAAACCAAAACTAGATTGATTGATTGCTTGATTGATTGAAGCAAACTGTAATACAGTGTATCCTGGCAACCTGCGAAGCAATCACTTACTGGAATGACTTATAATACTTGAAGAATCCAAGAAGAAGTTTCCCCATTTCATCTTTGTTTGATGAGCTGTAACAACAACAACAACAAGAACAAGAACAACAACAAAAACAAACTATAAATACAGAGAAAGATAAACCGATTGAAAGAGAATTTGAATTTTACTTACTTGTGTGGTATCAAAGCTGCCGGGTTGAACTGTGGAAGGTCATCCACATTTGAATCACCTCGGAAATAATTCTTAAATAAAGGGAATTTTGATTTTCAAACATGTGGACTTGTTAATCATATGTTAATCAAGAAATATTGACAACTACTAACTGGAAAATCATTTTGCAGTGAATTGAATATCGGTGGTGAGCAGCCGGCTGAAAAGGTTAATATTTCAAATTTCTTTAATACACAATTAAAAAAATACATTTGAAAATGCACAAAGGAAGGAATGTATACTTTGAAAGTAATGGATGACCATCAGGACTAACGAATAAGATGACAACGTTCCTTGACTTGCATCATTAATATTACGTGACTTTGCCCATCTCTTTACGTTGACTACCATTGGAGAGAGTCGCTCATCCACTGGTGCATTCAACAAAAGTAAGTCATGTTAACAAGCTGCAATTCACTGACATTGTTTAGAAAGTGTAGAGACTACATACGTTTTGAATAAGTGCGAAGCAAATGAGTGTTTCGAATTCCCTATAGTCAATGCAGTAAATAAATATGAAATATGCAAGGGCCGATTTACACAGTGATAATTAAAAACATACAGTTGGATTGTTGACGTTTACATCACATTCACATCCACTGAAATAGAACATAAGAAATTGTAAAATTCAAAATGCAGTCAAATTTGTATAGTGACTGAAAACACCTTGAATAAATGGTCATTGTATGGTGGTAGTTATGGGCGATATGACCATGGATGAATAAACTTTAGTGAAAAATGAGGAGAAGTAATGACATAAACCATCAGTTTGTCAGTACTTTATTATCCTGAATAATTCATATATAGTTTTGTGGATTGAAAACTGTACATTTTCATGGTCTTTTACTTGTTTCAATGGTAACAGATAAAAACAGTTTTGAATCTTCTAAATACTCACCTAACACAATCATAAAATTTCAGGATTGGTACTTTCGCTTTGATAAATTGAAGCTTTTTTATAGAAGCTGTAAAAATCAATAAAATACAAAGAAAAAAATACATCTTACATCATCGTACTGTATATTGAAAAAAAACAAATAAAAAACAAATGAGCATACGTATGGTTTGGAAGAGGCGTTGAATACTTCTCAAATGCATGCAAGCTTCAAATCTCTGATCAATCTGAAAAAAATACAATGATTTACAAATGAAATGATAGAAATGATAGAAATGAAAGTACCTGTCGCAGCTGTGTCAACATCACACAGAAATCAGCATCAGAATCATCTATTGCAAAACCATTGCATGACGAACCAACAAGATGAAGGCTCGAAGCTGATATTTGAATAAACATAGAAAAAATACAATGAAAATCTTTAGTAAGAATATACTTTAAGACATTCGGAAGTAGGAAGACACTTTACTTGGAAACTGTTTTCGAATTGTTTTGAGTAATGCAGATCTCAGAGCTAGTTTTCTTTGCAGTGCTGACTCCGTTTGTTGATTTTTCTGCCAATATGTTTGGATTTCCTCTGAAAGCTGTATCATAAAGAATTCAAAGATATCATCCACCACACCAAAAAGTAAAATTCCACCTTCCATAAATTTTGAGTAGCTTACATTAGAAAGTTTAGTTTGGGTTCCCTGTTCGTAGGTTTTCTTCCGCTTTGTTGAAAAACCTTCTACTGAGCTCTTTTCCACACTTTCAGTATGCCTTCTCTTTCGATTTGAATCAGGTGACTGAAAAACCAAACAAAAGTAGAATAAAACACTTTTCAGAACCAAGTCAGTTCATCTTTCTATAAAACTTTCATTCCCTCCACGAATAGTATTAACGCACAGTTAAAAGAGATAACTAAATAAATAATAGAGACCTGTGTCGGTATAGTTGGATACATCGTGGGATAGGCAGGTGGCAAGTAGGATCCTGGCAAACCCACATTTGTAGAATTTCTCCAAGTAAGGTGAGAATTATGCTGCATGTTAATCAACTGAGTCGTCACAATAGGGTAAGGTCTAGTATATTTTCTTGTTTTTTCTTCGATCGTTTCATTGGAGAAAAACTTTCTTCCTTGATAAGCCATGGGACATTCTTATTACTTTAGCACCAAAAGTTTCAAGATTAAATGTACTCTAAATTTTCATGAAAAGTGGGAGATTAATTATGAATACAATAAGATTTGTTTCAACAGATATATATATAGTCAATTAGTTCAAGACATAAAAAATCCTCATCGAGTATTGGCTTGTCTTTTCAGTAATTTATCACAATGTCATGGGGTTTGTGCTGCAACTACTCTAATAATTGAAGACATGTAATTAGATGATCCCACACTGAATTTCCTATGATAAAATTTATCTGGACATTATGATTTTTTTATGGCAATATACAAATACTATATTTACTGTAATAAATGCTTGGGTGCTTATAAAACTATTCTGATATTAGAAAGGTTGCTTATTAGGGAGGGGCATTTAAAAGAAAGGGGCGGTTATGTAATAATTTTTGTTTTGAGGGAGAGCAGCTTAATAACTTTGATACAGTTCTGTGATAAATTTTGCTATTTTTTCTAAAATAATCATTCCCTACATGACACACAACTTTAAGAAGCAACTTAGCAACATTGTTTTTTGATAAAAAATGTTGGGCAAATATTGTAGTTGAAATGAATTGAGTATTCCTAAACATTTGTACTTTATTTTAAGTTTTACATCAGATAGGAACAAATCGGGTGCTCTTAAAGGGGTGCTTTTAAAGGGGCACTTTTTGGAGACGGGTGCTTATTACAGAGAAAGCACTTATGTGGACTGTATCATAAGCATAACCTCTACTTGATGGCCATAGCTTTCTTGGTTACAAACACTAAAACCACTGAGACCAGTAAACTTTGACCCTTATCATATGCTAAATTCTGCAGCAAAAATCAATGCACAGCTGTATTAAACTTGGCTTTTAAATAAGAACCATAAGCAAATCACATGGGTAAGAAAAATTATGGTGTAATAAAAAATTCAGCTTTTTCTAGTAATTTTTTAATAATCAAAAGCTCTGATCAAGAGGGAAAGGACCTTCGTTTCAGGGTGCCAAATGGTTTGCAACAACAATGTCTTAACTACAGTTTCCTTACTAACAATCATATCTTATTATAACAATCGCGTAACGTGCATACCACTTTTATTTTAGAGAGTGATATATTTCATTAAATTTTACGGTCAACTTCCTCTCATGTCAGCGTAAAACCACATAGAGGTGAGAGACATTTTTTTCATGATTATTATAAAAGCACATGGCATATGACGTCAGCTTTTTTATGATCACGGGGGAACCATTGCATTGCATCCCCAACCGAATGCGACGTTTTTGGGGAAATATCTCAAGAACCAATAGGGATAACTGACGTTTTTGGGGTCCGCGATATGGGTCATGGGGTCAAGAAAAATTTGAGCCTAATTTCTCAGAAACAGTTGATCGTAACGAAACGATCCCATACATCTTTTGATCAGCTTTTCAAGTTCCACAACATAGGTACACTTTCCAGTCGCAATTTTGTGATTTAATTTTTCGGCACGAGATTTCCGCACACTGTTTTCAGAAATAAAACCCGTAAAAAAACTTTTATGCAAGATGCTAGTTAAACCATAAAAGAATTAGATGCATGCATATAATAAAGATGATATTACATTGCTTTACTGAACTGTCCTAAAGTTATTGTAGCTGTTATTGTTAATGTACCTATACTTGTTAGTTCTGTTCTTTAACTAGTGCATTGACTTGTTTGTGTTCTCTTGTTATCTCCCAGATGTAACTAATGGGCATCTGTTCCATGTTGACGAGATATTAATGAAATAAAGTGTATGTATCTAACGTATCAGCATACTGAAATTATATGAACATCTCCACAATTGAAATTGTGTGTCCCAATCACCATGCATTAAATTATTTTTACCATATAGTAAAATATTATTATGTGTGAGATCACATTAGCAGGGAATAACTAATGAATTTAGCAAAATCAGGGTTTAAATTAGAAAATAAAATTAAAAATTCACAAAAATTTGGTGTAGCAAAACGTAACAGGTGCTATGTGCGCAAAAGGTGATCCTGGCTCAGAATGACCATACTAAATAAAACAAAGCTTTATTATCCTCTCCTCTAGATGGTTCATATCATTGAATGTCAGAATGCCAGCTGCTTTATGACAGCCATACGACGAAGTGCATGCAAAACTTTTTCTTCTGATTTGAGAATACAAGATTGAGAAATGTATTGTAAAATCGTGAAAGTAGTAATTACCAATCTGATTTAACTTGTAACTTGTTGATATAAATAAATTGTCCAGAAAAAATTACTTGTGTTTTCTCTATAAAACCAGAAATATGTAAATAGAATTCATCGAGATACAGATGAAATGCGACAATTTCATCACAGTTTTAAAGGTACAAAAAGGTCGCGAGGACAAAAAGTTGCGAGCAAATTCTGGCAATTTTCGCGACATTTTGTGTACGCAACATTTATGTGCTGGCTGCCTTTTTAACATATTTTCACCAAAAATATTTTGCGGATTTACAGCTATTTTTTTCATTTCCAGAAAAGTGAACCCTGAAGAATTTTCTTTCTTCATTTTCTGAAGAACTAAGCCGAAAGGGAAAAAATGCAGCAGTAAAAAGTTTTGTTTTCACAAAAGGTTTCACCACCTCAAAAATAAAAAAAATTTACAGTGTAAATAGAGCTATGTTTCTATGTTGCTACGCTAGATCATCATTCAATCGGATGTGTTCAAATAGGAGAGTAAAATAATAATTATCAAGGAAATTCTTTAAATTAAATTATTTTAGCGACGGATTCTGATCGAGTGGTCCTACCTTATGAAGGGAATAAATTTTTGCAGGAATTAATTTTCGCAGTTTTTGCGGTTTTTCTTCGTTTCCGCGGAAATTAGTTCCATCGAAAAGTTTGATTTACCTCTATCCGCAAAAAATAGTTCCCACAAAATTTCTTTGAGCATTTGCAATTTTCGAAATTCAGATCAAATAGACATACTTTTAAAAACATTGACATTGATGTTTCCTAGTCAATAATTACAGTAGTATCTATCAACAGCAATAAAAGTAGCTTCGTGATAAAAGCAGCTCTCCAATGTCCCTACTTCTTTCATAATGTGAGGTGTTTTTTGCTGTCTGGTGATCTCTTCCTGTTTTTAGGCACACCTGTATCGAAAGTGTGAACATCTCTGCTTGTACTTTTTCCCAAGAAACATCCGATTACGACAATTCACACTACAATCTATTGACTATTTTCTTATACATATTCAGTATTTTAAAAGTGATATTGACGATCAGGGTTCGAAATAACGACTTGTGATTCGTGAATTACGAACGGATTTTACATTTTCACGAATCAGTTTTTAGTACATGAAAGGAAAATCACGAATCAATCTATTTTAAAAGTTTGAAAATAAAATTTTGTCCATCTCATTACTTGCATGTACTTGAAGACATGAACTTCAACATGCTTCTTTCATTTCTACTTAGTACAGAAACTACTTCAACCTTGGTACTAGCTTCTTATCAAATAATTTTGCGTTGCGTAAAACCTATTTACTCACTATATTAATGATCAGAAGCTTGTGATTTTTACTTGAAGCACGAGAGCAAGCCTTGATATAGCGGTCAAACATCGAACATTGTGCAACCCAGACACGAAATTGTCGAAATCAGTTTGCCCTGACTTTTTGTCTGGTATGTTTTCATAAGATAATTTACTTCGCAAATACTGCCGTTAAGCGAAAGCGCCTACGAAGACTCACTTGAATGATCTCCTGATTAATTCGAATGAAAATGAAATTAACAGTTGTACGTGACCAACAAAAATTTTAAAAACTTTTTTTAATTCATTCTCCTGCACGTGCCACATAGCAGGTGTGTTGATTATTAAAATATTTGCTTCTTTTCTTATAAAGGCCGTTTTTCACTGTGTGATATTCAAACACACTTCGTAAATAACATAAATCCTGGAAATATAATTTAGCTTCCAAAGACATTCATTTGCAGCGTTTCGATATGCGATAAGTGAAAAACTTTGAAAAAGTATGAAACTTATGTGTACATGTTCAATGTGTCTATAGTACAATAGTAAGAAATTATGCAGCCGGGCTTAACAGGTAGTCATTAATTATTAATAACGCTATATCTGTCCTTTGAAAAAGAAGGAAAAAGCATTCACATAATGCGCAAACGATATGATTTTTTAATTCATTATCATGCATGTGCATATTACAGGTGCATTGATTTTATAATGTAAATTTGTTTTTTTCGTTTTGATTCTTGTACGGTCATATTAATTATCAAAGAGACAATACTGTGCATCGCAACTTTAGATATTTATCAATCGCAAATAGGCAAAAAATACTTCGCAAAAGGGTAAAATGATTATGGCAAAACCAAAAAAAAATTTGCCTGCAGCACTCTTACGGCTCGCTTCGATCGCATATTTTTGCGAATTCAAACAATGGATTTGTTCCATTTTTTCGTTTTTCAGTCGTCTTTGCCTGGTGTTGTTCATTTCTCACTTGTCTCCTTTATCACTAACTCATCCCTAGTTTTTACTAAAAGACCCTAAAATTTTCACAAATCACTTTCGAAAAGTTATTCGAACCCTGACGATGACTTGTAAACTAGTTCTTAGTAGCTATTATTATGTTCATTAAGGCCCTTTGCAATTACTTTTTATAGGATAGATATTTAATGTAGGAATAAGTTTTTTTGTTTTTTGAGTATATACCATTTTTTTCACCATTTTGCTTAATATCACCAAAATTAATTCCCGTGAAAATCTTCATCTCCTTTTGAACGCGAAAATAAGTTCCCGCAAAATCTCCATTGAAAACAAAACTACAAAACTCTGCGAAAATTAATACCCTATTTTTCCGCAAAATTTCTAAAAACAAAATTCTGTGAAAATAAGTTCCTGCAAAAATTAGTTCCATTAAGGTAATATGACCAAAATTAATTCCCGTGAAAATCTTCTTTTCCCTTTGAGTGCGAAAATAAGTTCCTGCAAAATCTCCATCGAAAACAAAACCGCAAAAATCCGTGAAAATTACCGTAAAGCGGGGTGACTTCGATCAGCGGGTTGACTTCAATCAGTAAAAATAAACTGTTTAAACTCTGTTCTGATAGTGTGTTTTTCACATTTTTTAAGATTTTCATTTTTTAGATTCTGATTGCAAAATATAATCAGAATCGTCTTCAAACGAAACAATCAATTTCTTCC
Source organism: Turritopsis dohrnii (assembly GCA_027922465.2). Lineage (NCBI taxonomy): Eukaryota > Metazoa > Cnidaria > Hydrozoa > Anthoathecata > Oceaniidae > Turritopsis > Turritopsis dohrnii. The sequence continues at coordinate 460,187 of BQMF02000027.1, forward strand.
GAAATTAACGACGAAAAACATCAAAATTTTCACCGCTCACCTTGGTCATCGCTGTAAGTCGTATTCAAGAAGAGTTTAGCCTGGACATTTTTGGTACATATGTGAAGTATAGAAGCTGAATGTAAAGAAAATTATAATATGTCTGAAAGAAATTCAGTTCTTCGCCGCTATATTTTGTTTTTATTTTCCTTACTCTTTATCAATAATATCGTGTTTATAAAAACACGAAAAAACCAAATGTTTTATATCGCTATAAGTTTACATGCATGTTCGCAAGGACTTTGTGAAAAGTCGTCGGTAATCTAGTAGTCAGGGCGCTGAGACGTAAAAAAAACTGGAAACGAGAGGGACAAATTATTTTTAAGTGAAACTGGTTCGGTAGATCGTACTGATCACGAAATTCTTTACCGGACAATCTGAATTTATTTAAGGGCCATTTCCTGGACCTATATTGGTTTTGATGACGTCATCCATAGGACAAAAAATATAGTTCACCTAAAATTGTTAATATATATACCATTCGATCGCATTTTTTGAACTGAACAAAAGTTATGAAAAGGTCATATAGAAATTATCTGTCTATGCCGAATTATACATGATAGAAAGTATTTCTATGACGTCATCGCTTATGAAGTTTGACGAATTGGAAGAACAATTCTGAATGAAATTCACGGGGTAAAGATCAACACAACACAACGTTACAAGTAAACAAAATATGTAAACTATTCTGTGTCGCTATCAAACTCATCACTGGAATAACAACCATCTTCCATCGGAAAAAAGATTCTCGCAGTGTTCACGCAGTTACATAACTCGGAGCACTTCAAGCCATGCGATCTGCAAACAACTGAACGTGCTTTTTAGTGCAATATTTTCCTCCATGTGCATTAAAGATGATATCTTGGCAGAGGCTATCAATAAATCGTGTCCTTTTGTTAGATACAGTTGTTCTGCTACTGACCAATATGTTTCGCATTAGCCTTTAAGGACGATGGAACGATTGTAAAAAATTCAAGTAAAGAATTTTCAAGTAGATTCAAGTAAAGTGAAAGTTGGTGACAATAAATGTGACGGTTTATGGGAAAAGGATAACAAGTGAAAAAGCGATTCTTTAAAAGCGATTTATCGCTGCAAAAAAGCGATTCATTAGAAGCGAAAAAGTGATTCTATTGAAGCGAAAAAGTGATTCAAGTGAAGTGAAAAAGTGATTCACGTGAAGCAAAAAAGTGATTCACGTGAAGCGAAAAAGCGATTCATGTGAAGCGGAAAAGTGATTTCGAAATCGATTTGGAAGATATATAATAATAAGAATAAAAAATGATACGTAAACAAGAACCAAATGGTGAAAAACGGTATTATAAACTGGCGCAATAATATGAATAGATACAAAAACTAAAAAAAGATTTTATTTTTAGACTAAAGGCTGTTTTCCACTTTTGGAAAATTTAATGCGGAAAGAAACGGACGAATACTAGAGAAAGGACGTGATTGGGTCTTTCGCTAATGTAAACGTAGCTTAATTAATAACCAGAATTTATAACAAAAGAAATATACTTGCATGAGCTGCAAAATATAATTTTAAAGACAAATGTGCGCCAAGAGAGAAAAAAAATATTTTTCGAAAAGAAAATTAATGTAAACAAAAACTTAAAATCGTTGCTATCGCCGTAATAAGATTGTTTACATCGTAGATTCCATGTTTCATGTATGTGACCATCCAAGGGATTTTGATGTCAAACGATATAAATAAAAAAAGTAATGGTATTTTCTTAGAATATGAAAAGTAGGATTCACCTACTCACTACGTTTCGTTCATTCAACGTCTGTGTATGTTTATATTTTTCATATTCCCATGCGCCAGTTTTCGAAGTGGAAAGATAACCAGGAGTATTATATCTAATTGCTATTTTGCCAAATAAAAATAAAAAGTTCATGAAAAACATTTTTTTCATTGATAAAGATGTCTACACTCTCAAAAGATGTTGTTGTTATCGCGACTTCAGCATTATTTTGAAAACTCAATGTGACGGATGTATAATTACAGGTAGCACGCGTTAGTGTTTAATACTGAACTGATTACCTGGTTCTTATTCAGTTAGAGATTAAGGAAACAACAGTTTGTTCTCAAGTTGCTACAAATAGAAACCGTCTGCTATAATTCTTTTGTGTTTAAGTTGTTCTACCGCTTTTATGTGAAATGAACGTGGTTCACATTCACTTTAAGAAAAAAGACAAAAAATGTTTGTTTTAAAGCTATTGCCAATAGGAACCGTCCCTTATGATTCTTTTTTGAGTTGTTCGATCGTTATTTTGGTATATTCCTTGGGGGGAATGTTTATCAGAACTTTAATCAACACTTGAGTGAGTGATATAGAATCAAAAAAACGATTCATTAGAATCGGAAAAGCGATTCATGTGAAGCGGAAAAGCGATTCATGTGAAGCGGAAAAGCGATTCATGTGAAGCGGAAAAGTGATTCATGTGAAGCGAAAAAGCGATTCATGTGAAGCGAAAAAGCGATTCATGTGAAGCAGAAAAGCGATTCTGTGAAGTGGAAAAGCGATTAAGTGCTTCAAATCGCTTTTTCACTTGTTATCCTTTTCCCATAAACCGTCACAAATGTATTTCCTCGCGAATTACACAGCAACTTCGCATATCTTATCTTCAATGGATCCTACATTACGACTTTTCAAATCGGTTATCTCCTTACATAGGATTTCGATAATTCGCCCTTTCTCTTCGTTTTTTTTAAATAAGAGCGATTGTCCATACTTTTGTCGCCAACAGTCCACTTCATCTTTGTGACGGGGGGAAGGTGCTACAACTGTTGACGTCAACCTTCACAATTTTCAAAACCTTGACTTTTCTAATTAAGTATGAAAATGTTTACACTGAATGTGATCTTGATGTGGTCCATCGTGGCGTAGGAAAGTCCTTCCGTATTGTTTTTGTTGGCTCCGTTGTTCCGTTTTTTCGCTCACGTGATGTACGAACGTAAAACAATAAGCACAGATGGAGACAACCTCGAACCCAAGGTCTCTTTGCCGCTATCCGTATATCGAAAAGGATGGAGATGCAGATGGAGATTGATCAGAGAAAAATTACACGAAGATCATTGCAAATGTTTTTACGTCTAATTAAAAATGCGTAAGAAACTAAGATACAAAAGGACCAGTGGGGTGGAGGTTGTTGTTTTTTTTGGAGGGGGAGGGGGATCTCTTCTCAAACGATGACCTCAACTGAGGGGGAGGGGGCAACACAAAGTTGACACAAGTTGACAGACGGGGGAGGGGGGGGAGGGGTGGTCAAAAATCTTGAAAAAATGGTTGACGTCATTTGTGAACAATCCCTAATTAAGAATTTACATTGAAAAATGTTCAAATTAAAAGAAATGTTCTAAAGTTATATTATCAAGTAGCTTTTTAAATTTAATTTACAAGTTTACAATCGATAACAATATCGCTTCATTTTTCCTTGTTTCATTATAAACCCCCGTCTTTCAAATCGAATGTAAAATAGAAATTGACATTCTAAAGAAGCTATCACGAAAATATGGCGTCAAAGATGTGGATTTTTAAAGCATGTTTTTAATCACACATTTTCGACCTGGATAGCTTTAATAAATAAAATAATTTTGTCCGGTAAGGTTTTTCGTGTTGCTTTATAGGTGTATATCACACCTATCAAGCTTTTAATTTGTCCCCCGATTTTGCATAGTTATTTGATTTTTTTACGTCTCAGCGCCCTGACTATAGGGGATTGAAACTTTGTTCGGAATGACAAATGTTCGAAATAGCGTACTAACTTTTTTTTTGTCGTGGAGATAATACTCATTTATTAATCAGTAAAAGGTTACTATAGATAATAATAATAGCGTACTGACTGTATACCCGAAATTTTGAAAGATCGTGCTTTCATTTTCTTCTCTTCTAATACGATGGACAATGGTATGGAATTAAAATCATGCACCGACATTCAGTTACAAGATTTTAAATGAATAAAATTGAAGACTATGTAAAATATTGTTTTGTTCAGGATAAACTTTATCAAATGAAAGAATCTATTTCCAAAAGAACGTTTATTTCACAAAAAAATCGTAATTCTAAATGTTAAATTGATTTAAATTCGAAAAACATTTGATAGAATCGTCTTGGAATTCTTTATGACTCCTTACTGGGAAAACGAATAATGGTCCGTAAATCTACGATTAAGCTGTTCGGGGATATCTTGCTTTCATCGAAGTCTTTTGGCTTGAAGATTGCAGGCTTGTAAGTCACTTCAGTATCCATGCATATCAAGCTCCTGCGCTCGTTTAAGCGGCGTTACTTTATTTGATACTGTTCCATTATCGCCTCAATAACTCCTGGTGATAATATTACCGAAAATACAGTTTTCTATATATCCTGCAGAAAGTTTTTCTTTACGACATGAAAGCATTATTAAGTTTTGTACCATACGAGACATTTAGGTAAAATGTTGTAATTTGGTATATTTATATATTTTTGATTTTCATTAGCAAACATGGCTCCAACTGAAATGTCAGTTGGTCTTCATAAAGGACACAAGGTCACAAAAAATACATCGAAACCTAAAGTTTCCAGAAGGAAGGGGGTAAGAATGTTTTTATTCATATAATTTGAATTAGTTTATATGTATATATTTCTTTAAGCCTGCCTGGCATCATGGAAACAGACTACTCACCTAGATAATATTTTCCAAGATCTGCAATATGCCTTATTGAAAAATTGCCTGTAAGTGGTAGACTTCCTGAGGTAGAAAGTATTCTAAAGAGAGTCTAAGCAGGGCAAGCATAACTTGTGGTGTTTAAGGGATCCGGTGCAAAGAAATGATTTTTTAACACACAAGAGAACTCAAAAGTTGATTAATAGGAGAATGATGTGTAGCTTGTGAATTTCTCAATATTGTAAGCTCTTTATAGTCTCATTTCACTTGAAATTCGTGATCCATTTGATATACATATGGTACAAAGATGATTTATAAGCTAATACCGTCTATGTGTCAAATTACGAACAGCCTTCGTTATTACGGACATCAAAATGTAAACAAAGATTCTTGTCATGAAAATAGACATGCACTCTTGCCAAGTTCACCACGTATAACTGAATAAGATGTTTTATGAAACAGAGCAATTACCAGCATTTACCAGCGATTACCGATATTTCATGACGGAGGTGGCCATTATTTTTTATCCATAAATTTGGCTACCATTGTACACATGGAGCTCATTAAAATATGCATGATTCTCAAGAGAGCAGTCTATTTTTAAAAAAATCTTTAAAGTTTAGAAAAATAAATTCTACTCGGCATATTGGTAATTTTCTAGCGTTCAAATAAATTTAATTATCTCTGAAGTTTGTTTAATTACAGCTTGGTTGACAGTACAGGACGTGCTGTGTTTTTAATTTACAGACGTTTGGAATTATGTTTTTATCGATGTCTGTAATTAAGAACATAGACGGTAGTAATTGAAGTTTAAGTTACTTGTATATTACATCATAGTTACGCATTTCATTATGCAAATGTGAGAAAAAGGAAGAGATTATATATACCATATGAGTGTTTGCACTGATTTATCTTGGTCTGTACTATGCTTTATAGTAAAAGATATAGTCAGGAAGCTGAGAGCCAAATGAAAAGTCAAAAGTGGCATTTTTTTGGGACAAAATAAAAACTACACAGAAAGTACCTTTGAAGTAGTAGGAAACAAATCATCTTTGCTGGGAACTCTAATTTTTCTTGTGGATCAAGTTATTAAGAGTTAAGTGACCGACTAAAACGTTTGAAAAATTAGTAACTTGACAGCCATCATTTTGTCTGTTCAGAAGCCAAAGCAAAACATGATGTAATGTTTGCTCCATCTTTTTAGGGGGTAAATAATTCTAACTGCTCCTCTAAAGCAGAACAAATAGTCATAAAATGTCTCTCAAATAGAGATGAAGATTAAAATAACATGTATAAAAAATTTAACGAATAAAGAAAACATATTTTAAACAACCTTTTTGAGTCAAAATTACAAAAAGCCATTTTGTTGATACCCCCGTCATTGACTTCGAATCATTTAGCTCTTTCGCGTGTGAAAATGTAAATATTCGAATGAGCGGGAAAATGAAAAAAAAATGTTGATGATAAACGAAAGTTGATGTTAGATGTTGAAATGAGCATAATTTTAAAGCCTTCTTAAACATTTACATGACTGAATGTTTTTTTGTTGTTGTTAATATATTAATCAATGGCAGAGGAAAAATGTTTGAACACTTTAGTAACTATTATGAGGGCGAGACGGTATTACCAAAATTCACACTTCACCATGCAGTAGATAAAGTGTTAAGTCTGGTTCAGACCTGTCGATTACGACGATTAAAACATAAAGTAATCTTTGCAATCGCCAGGCATTTACGGCAATTCTGATGATTGCAAAAGTGTCCACATTAGACGATCACACTGAATTTTAACAGTCGTAAAGGTAGTGTAGCAAATTAAATTATTGAGAAGTATTAAAGAACTTCCACACTATGACCTTCTGTCTTAACGATATATTTTCAACTAACAAAAGTATTTACACGTTGTGAATCTACATGCTGAGGAGTCTGGAACTAATGTAACACATATTTTGTTTTTTAATTTTGATTGTACATATACGCTAAGGCCTATGCCTATTAGCAACACAGATGAATTCCATTTGAGAACTGAACAAAATCATAGAATCAATCAAATCGTATGAACGAAAACGACGGAAGTCATCAGGGGAGCTGCGCATCAAAATTAAGAGTGCGGAACAGAAATGTCCCAACCAAAGGCCAAAGTTCATGTCAGTGGATCAGAACAAGAAAGAGTTGGTAGATTTTTTGTTACATGATTGTTCCCATTTTTCCGCTCACAAAGGCCACTTTAATAATGGAACCAAGCTATATGTGAGTGCGGGCAGAAATTTTTTCAAAATTTCTATGGAAAATGGTGTTATCAACAAATCAAAGGTACAGGCTTTACGAAACGAACAAGAAGAAGCTGATACGAAGGTTCTTCTTTATGCAAACTACTGCAGCAACTAGCGTATGCTCAATTTGCACATCGATAGTCAATGCGGATAATTGCTCTCCGCGCTGATCGAATTATAGAGTACTTACTGGTGTCAGCGACAGACGAAGAATCTTGGATACCTCACTTAAACGAAATCAACTTGGTGCTGAAGTCTCTGCTACATTGCCAGCGCTCCATTGCTTTACAGGAAATGATTACAACTCTTTTCATGGAATAAGAAAGAAGAAAGGGCCATCTCTTTCAAAAATGCTTTTGTAAAACTTGGGGATACATAGGAATTTGATGCAACTCTTTTCCGTATATTTGAAATCTTCGTATCTCGTCTTTACGGTATCAAAAATTGTGACAATGTTGATACTAATCGTTATAAGAAGTTTTTGTCCCATTAAAAAAAAGCGAACCGGCAACAATTAGCGCCGACAAGAGATATTTTACTGTACCACCTAAAACGAGTTTCATATGCCACAGTAGTCATCCAAAGGGGTTTGCTTAAGTATCCCAATGGATGTGTGGACCCTGGTTGACGGTGAACTACTTGAATAATGCCTATGACGTCATAAACAACGAATATTCAATATTTCCCGATTCAGTTAATATTATGATGAAACCTAAATACTTGTTCGATGTATTTTTGTTAGTATTATTCGTTAGTTTTTACAATTTTATGTTCTATTCAACAAAAAAAAGATTTAAGTAGTAATTTACTGTTGTGACGTCATCAAAACACATTTTGCTGCTGTGAAAGACCCACAAGAAAATCCAGAATGTCCAGCAAACATTTTTTGCACCTTCTTATGTATGAGAACACACTCAGAAAGTTTCAATTTGTCCGGCAAATTTTTTTTGATTTTTGGCTCTCAGCTTCCTGACTAATAATCATCTCGCAAAAAATAACACCTGTTTCCTTGCAGATTGATGATTTTCCATACTTTCGTTCTTCTGATTTATTCAGGAAGACATCTCAATAATAATCTGACTGCAAAGAAAAGGAAATGTCCCTTCTTGATTTACCTTCATCTGACTGTCCAAATTTAAGTTCAATAGTCAAAATTGACTATAGTTCAATTCTTTTGTTGAAATTGTTTCCTAAAGTCAGCAAATCTTTACAACTACTAAATATTGTCATGATCATCTACATATATTTTGATTTCAGCATTTAAACAAGCGTGTCAAATTCATTCGTGATGTTATTCATGAAGTCAGTGGATTTGCACCATATGAAAAAAGAGTTCTTGAGTTGCTGAAGATTAACAAAGACAAACGTGCTTTGAAATTTGCGAAGAAAAGGGTATGTTATGTATTTTTGTATTTTAATCAGTGACAAAAGATAATCAGGGGGGAATTGCTGTACCAGTACTGTTTTGAGTGGCCAAACTAACCAAAGTATTTTTATGAACTTCGAAATGTCACTGAAACTTATAAAATTCAGCACTATGAATTGGAAAATCTCTAATTTTTATGATGTCAGCATAAAACCTAGCAAATTTAAAAGCTCTTAGACTGCTGTGGTGATCAGCGTCCCTTCCGCAACTCCACACATGTCGCTAGTAATGTTAGAATGCATTCCACTATTTCTCTTTGATATTTTTGGTTGAGGAATTTTCATGCTCTTGGAAAGATTAGGTTTTTCTTAAACGAAAGAGCTGTATGTATGGGAAAAAAACAATTTGATCTGTAGAGTAGAGTTGAAATTCACAAGGTGTTAAATTGTCTCCCATTCTTGTGCCAATATTGAAGACAGCAAAGTCTTTTGCCAAAACAATCCACTGGACTAAAGTGTATATTATTGGCTGAATAACCTGAAAAGTATGATAGACAACTTTTCTTGTATGTTGCCTTTTTACTTTAGCTTGGAACACATACACGTGGAAAAAGGAAGAGAGAAAATCTTACCAGAATGCAGAAATTGATGAGACAAAAGAAATTGTAAACTTTCATGTTGTTTATTCAATATATAAATTTCCTGCAATTTTGTGAATATTTATCTCCTGGTTCATACCTAGTGATTACGTCGCCTAATGCAGCGTAATCGTGTAAACACTTTTGCAATCGTCAGAATCGTCGTAAACGCCTGCCGATTACGACGATGAAATACAAAAAATGACTGATTAATTTTTTATCTACTCAAATTAATAATATTGTCGATGAGGATGTAGGATTGCTAAGTTACAGTCTCTAATTTCTGGAGAAAGCTCCATTTTTTATCCTAGTTGCAGAGTAACCTAAGAATTGAACTCAATTAAAACTTCTATATGGAATACGTCTTCCCAAAGAGCTTGCACATTTGGTACCAGTTCATATTATTCATTATCCCATTCATATAACTATTGGCATTCAGAATTTCAAATAAGAAGCACCAGCGTATGGGCAGATATTCGTGTTGGAATATCTGCTCCATTACACTGAGGGGAATATTTTTAAGATTTGTTGCTCCTTACTTTTAAATTCTGTAGGTTTGGATGGAACCATTGATGCTTTGAAGTTCGGCAAAAAAATTTGAGATTTTTAATCATGTGTCTTATCAAAACAATTTGAGGTTTAAGTACACATTTGACCTACAATACGAGAATTAATCTTCTAAGAAAAGTCCAGAAGACAATGATCGTCTATAAAAGTTGGATTTGGCTGCTCTGATAAGTCTTTAGCTCGTTTCGAGAAATATCCCAATCTTCCTCAGATTGCGATGAGTGACATTTCATTCGAAGGTAGTCTCTTTCTTTTTGCTTTTCGTTAATATTAAGATCCTTTAACCACGCGGCAGGTTGACGTGTGATTTTTTTGTTTGACGAGTAGGACATCGTTAAGGATGTCTAGTTTTTCTTCAGGTGTATCGAAAGCATAAACAAGATTGAAAGGTAGCTTTTCGACTTCAACTTTGAGCAAGTTCAAATTAAAGTGCGGATGTTTTAAACCTTGGATCAAATCGTGGCTTATGCAAGGCAGCATCGTGGTCACTCATCTTGTCACAAAGGATAACGTCCTCATGGGTGACTTTTGGGAACGTGGTTATGATACAGTGGAACCTCCAATTAGCGGACACCATCGGGGAAAGGGGTAAGTGTCCGCTAATTAGAAGTGTCCGCCTTTTAGAAACTTTTGATCTAGAAGCCCCAATTTTGATATTAGGCCATGCCAGGGTGTCGAAAATATGAAATATCTGTCTAAGGTACTTATTTAAAGACACTAGGACATAGAAGAACAAGAGAAAGGTCATTGAAATACAACAATTTAGTTTTCACGAAATAAGAGAAAGTCTAGAAATATAAACATAAAATGAACAAATCAACTTGGAATCATATTGCTTAGTGATAAAATTGCTTTATTTTTTATTGTTTATTCTAACAGTCTCGAGTTTGTCTTTAATAGAAGAAAGGGAAGATCTTTCATTACTGTTGAGTTATTTCAGATTCATCAACTTATCAATAATAATCAGAGATCGATGGGAAAGGACAGTGTTGTCGGTCATCTACCTGAGAATATTTCTAAGCTTTGTACCCTTTTCTTAAAAGTACCAAACACCGGAATCAGAGCTCGAGTGACTGGAGGTGGTGGCTATGGACTTGAAGTGCCAGTGGTTTATGATTTCGTTGGTCCAGTCAAATTCGTCGACTGGGTCAAGGGAAAACTACAAACTTGTAAAAATAATTTAGATAATAAGACAAATAAGTGCTTGAAATAAAGAATCTCAAAAAATAATTTGTGTTTCTTAACGTTTCTTAACCAGTTTGATATTCAATGTCCGCTAATTGGAGTGGAAAAATAGGGGGTTTGGCCATTTCGTGCAAAAAAATTTGTCCGCTAATTGGAGGGTCCGCTAATTGAGTGTCCGCCTTTTGGAAACTTTTTTATGAGGATTTGACTAGCAAACGGCCGGGGAAAATGAAATTGTCCCGCTAATCAGAGGTGTCCGCCTTTTAGAGTGTCCGTTAATTGGAGGTTCCACTGTATGATCAATGCAGGTCGCAGGTCTTCCCTTTTGGCGTTGGTTCTGAAATTTGTTGGCGTAATCCAAGACGATCGAGCGTTTCTCTGTATTCGTCGGCGACGTTGTAGTTATGTTTTAGAACGTCGATGTTGGTAGTATCACCCGTGATAATAATAGGCTCGGACCACACGATGTGGACATACGAAATCAACGTTTCGAATTTTTACAACCAGATTCGTTTGCTGCGCATCATCTGAGCTGATAGAAAATGATGGAAAGAAGAAAAGGACTTTTCTTTAACTATTCAGCTGCATGCTCCCCACCTCACCCCAACTTTTTTGCTAAGTAAAAAAACTTTTATCCAATGCAACGCGTACCGTTGGGGAGATATGTGTTTTAGTCAAATACTCTCCTAAACGGGACAAAATTCTTGTATCTTTGGATGAAACTGTTGAAGTAGAAATGTCTGAAACAGAAATGGATAAAGCGTCATATTTTAACAAAACTTTTGAAAGATACGAGGCATTACAGGAGTTGTGGAAAGTGTGCTTAGAGGAGGAAAGACTTGACACGGACGTTCGTGCTCGTATCATTGTCAATCGCAAATGAAATCATTTTCTTTTTTATTTGGCCTTTTGTTGAGTCATAGATTGTACCATAGATTGTATTTAACTGACAATTTGTCAAAAAATGAAAAAAATGAATGCTCTAAATGGTCAAAGGCATGCAAACCTAACTATTCAAACATTGGAAGAGATGCGAACGAACCAAGATTTTGACCTATTTTTCGAGTCAGTAAAAGTAAAATCATCAACACTTGATGTTGAAGAAGCATCTGTTCCAAGGAAGCGTGATAAGCCCAATTATAAAAGTTTGCAGTTTGTGGAGGGTCACGAAAATACATCACAAAACATCGAAGCATTCCATCCCGAACATCCCGCTGGCTACTACCGTGTTTTTGACACTATAGATACCGTAATCATGGCAATTAAAGATCGGTTTGAACAGCCAAGTTCCAATTCTTCTCGACCATCGAGCAGTTGCTGATCAAAGCTATCAAATCTGAACCGCATACGGAAGAATTGGGGGCATTTAAACGACTACAAAGATGACATTGAGCTCCGGATTTTAGGAAGAATATATACAAACGAATCGGTTTCTCATTTCGAGGAGATCAAAAACAAACTTGGCGAATTGGACAAAACAGAGAGAGCGCTCATAGGAAGCGCAATAAAATTGATGAAACTAGTGCTTATTGGTGCTGCTACAAATGCCACCCCTGAGCATTTTTTTTCATTAGCACGAAGATTAAAAACGTGGCTTCGATCCACTGTGTTGCAAAAGCGCTTTAATGCTTGTTGATAACATATCAATAGCCTTAAATATGCCCCAATTTTCGAAATTTTTTATCGGATACTAATGAAAAAACCTTAATGGATGCAAAACTTATACTTAATTTCTGTTTTTGGTATCTTTTTTAAAAAAGCAACCATTAAAAATCAAAAAGTACATTCTATGCAGATGAAAACTGTTAACAGAATCGTACAAATAAATTCGTAGCTAAATTTGGAAGTTGGGCATAAACACGTCCCTGAAAGCTAATAAATATATATAATTGTCCCTTAAACTGTAAAATAGTCAAAAAATAAAAGTAAAAAAGTCAAAATGTGCCAAAAATGTTGTATCGATACTTTCTAGCACCTACAAACTCATTGCCTACATCATTTAAATAAAGTTTGTCAGTAAAACTTTATGAACGTAGCAATGAAAGCACATTAAAACACATACTTTTCACCGTCGAACGCAACCATGTTTTCAGTCTCCGTGCCGTTGAAAACGATCTTTCGGGTGCACACGATGTGGCAGGATTGATCAACAGCGGCTTTATCACGTGGACAATGTTTGGCATGAGATCTCGGGTAGCAACGGAGCATCCTTTTATAGCTTTGTAAATGTCTTTGAAACATGCAGCTTTTCTCGTCACCAAGAATAGTTCGCAAAATGTTTGCTTCTATTCTAAGAATGTCCATGTCGAATATCCATGCAGTGAGGTTGATAGCTTCCAGCAAAAGGTTTTCTAAAGCTTGGTAAACTTCGAAACTCAGTTGATTGAAGCGATCTTGTATGGAATTAATTGCAACGTCCAAGACTTCGAAGCAAATTTCTCGGTAGTGCTATTGAACGGTACTTGGATGGTAAGGTAACAACAACACCACACTGCATGGAATTTTGTGTATTCGCTTACGTCTTTTAGGTTTATGTTTCTAGTTCCTACGTATCGTTTTCCGCCAATCTAAAGAAAAGAATTCAAAAATTTCTTCTTGCCGCCAACCATGGTGGCGGTCTTAGGTAAACCTAAGTTCGTCTCCCTTTTTTGGCCCCTCCACTTTTGTTTATTTATTTATTTATTTATTTACGAATGTTTACCCAGGATAGCCTCTTCAGTTCCTTAGGTACTGTTATCAATGAGGGTCCTGCGAAGGAGGTCCTAGAGCATTTAAAGCCCCCATTTGGGCTACGGAGGCTGTAATGACAGGAACCGCTCTGCTAGACAACCACCTTAGACATCATTCCTACTCTCTTGCTGAGTACTAAGCAGAGAGGAATGATTCACACTGTTATAGTCGCTGGCATGACTCGATCGGGGATTGAACCCGCGACCTCCCGAACAGGAAGCGAGCACTCTACCACAAGGCTACCAGTCGGTGAAATCGTTGCGTGGGCCCTGTAAACTTATAACAATGGAAAAGCTATCCAGTTACTATAAAATCTACATAAGAGAAAAAGTTAAATTAATTCCGACTATTTGAAGCATGTTTCTGAAGTTTCGAAGAAAATGTTTTCAATGAATACGTTAACTTTACGAGTTTATAGTGAGCGTAGTGGAGCATAAATATGGTGACTATTTTAGCTTTGATTGTGGAAGAATGGTTCAGTGAAAATGTGAAGTTGTTTTTACGACAAAACTACCAAGGCATGGTGTTTTTTACGTTTTATATACTGCAGTCATAGTCACAAGAAACTACAACCTCGTACCCAGGGTTTCTTGCCTTTTCGATATACGGACGACATCGTATATCGTACATCGAAAAGGCAAGAAACCTTGGGTACGAGGTTGAAGAAACTAGTGACCATCTCCTCCTTCGTAAAATAATTAGCTGCAGTATCATTTCATCTCATTCATCATCAGAGCTACTGTTTTCATTTGAACATCCTGCGTTTCTATGATGAAACAGATTAAAATAGCTCACCTGTTGGTAGTGGAAACTATGTATACTTAATTAAGCTTATGTTAACAAAAAAATACCTAAGTAAGTAAGTAAGTATTTATTCACCACATAAGCAAAAATAAAATTAATTACAAGTACAATTCTATTAAATTTATTATAATTGTTGTGGAAGGAGACTATCCTAATAGCAAAGCTACACAAGGAAGATAGCCACCTGATTATAGTTTTACAATGATATGCTATCGCTAAAGAAAGAGAGGAGTATATATTATAGAGACAAAAAAAAAACATAAACAAAAACAAAACAAAATAAAAACAAAGCTACAAGGGAAAGAGTACCTACTCATAACTGTTAAGGAAGTGTTGAAAAACTATACGTTTCAGAGATTTGAAAGTCATGCATGTTAAATTTAAGTGCGAATAAAATTGCTGGCGTGCATTCCACTGGGAGACAGCCATCTTTGACAGAGTTCTTTGACCATAGCATTCAGTGTGAACAATGGGTAAAGCTAAATATTTCCGACACACAGCTCTGGTACCATAACAGTGATCTAACTTTCTGAAATTGAAAGAGTCCAGTAAGTTAGTGGGAAGATTGGAATTAAAATATTGATGAATAAATAGAATGTTCAGGAGTTTAACTAAATCAAAGACTTTAAGGATTTCAAAATTACGAAAAAGTATTGATGAAGGACTCTGTGGTGTACTAAAATGCAGTTTTCTGTAGAGTGAGAATTTTGTGGGAAACTGTAGAGTCGCACAAACCCCATAATTGGCAACCATAGCGCATGTGAGACTCAAAAAGTGAGTAATAAATTAGAATCAATGTTTTCTGAGGAACATAATTGAGGTCGTTTATGTACAACAAGAATAAAAGAGGACCCAAAACAGAGCCTTGAGGAACCCCATGTCTAAGAAGTTTTGCAGTAGGTTGGAAATTTGAAAGAGAGACAAATTGCATTCGACCAGTTAGGTAGGATCGAAACCAATTGTTTGCAACACCTCGAATTCCGTAGTGGTGAAGTTTAGAAAGTAAAATTGAATGATCTACTGTGTCAAAAGCTTTCTGCAAGTCTAGAAATACACCACAAGCCAAATTACCATTATCAAGACATTCGTGAACTCTTTCAACGATGTTAAGAAGAGTGTGAATAGTTGAGTGTGCTTTCCGAAAGCCAAATTGCCTGCTGTAAATAGAATTTTGTTGGTTGAGAAAGCTATAAAGGCGAAAATACATGAGTTTTTCAAGGATTTTTTCGATGTTTGAGAGAAGAGATATTGGACGGTAGTTAGCAATTTCAGTAGTAGAACCCTTTTTATGAACAGGGATAACTTTAGAAGTCTTAAGAAGAGAGGGAAATTCCCCAGATTCAAACGTAAGATTAACGAAAAATGAAAGTTGTACAGAAATGTCGATATTAACAAGTTTGAGTATTCTGATAGGATATGATTTAGAAAAATAAACCAGCTTAAGTTAACTCATAGCGGAAACCAGGAGGAGCCATAAGAAAAAATAGAAACAAAAAGAAAAAAACTTCTTCGAAAAATAATAACAAAATACAAGTATTTTACAAGCGAAAAGCTCTGCAGAAATACTGTATTTTGACTTTGATTCAAAACAACACAAGACTCACACTTTGAAGCTCTCGGTCGATTAAATATGGTTTTAGTAGATTTTCATTAAGAAGCAGAAGATCATACAAAACCGGATTTGTGTTAAACTGTTTATGTTTTTACCAGAATTGCCCAATTTCGGTCAAATCTGACAAAATGACTGTCAAATTCGAAATCAGCACCTTTAAATTGTGTTTTGTGAAAGTTTTTGTGAAAATTGGAAAACTTTCGGAATTTGGTCCCAATTTGGCCGATTCATGTCTTTATTTGGCTTTTACACGTGGCTTCTTTTTTAGCCTCTGCGAGAGAAAGTCATGGAAAGAGGCTAGATTGTAAGCGACCTTTTTATCCGTAAAAAATGAATGCATTTCAATGCACTACGGTTTTCATATCTTGAGTAAAATGTTTACAAACACATAACAAACAAGAAAAACAGAAAGAGTTTTTAAAAAGATAAAAATAAGAACTGCTTCTATAATATGAGTCTTATTAAATGTACACGTTTTCATGTAGCACGTTTGTAAGCAATACCAGTAAATTTTCTCAAAAGGTTAAGCGACAGTTACTACCAGAATTTGAGATAAATTTTGAAATGATGCAGCACTAGTATGACTACAGCAGATTTTTTGAAATCAATACACTCAACCTCGAACCCAGGGTCTCTTGCCTTTTACAATACACTGGTTGCAGTACTAGGTTGTGCGCTCCATGTGATGATTTGAATATCCCAGACCTTTTGTTTAGATACTTAATTAAACAATTAAAAGGTACAGTAAAGTTTTCAAAACGGGGCCACATTTTATAACTTTATAACTTTATAATTTATGACTTTATAACTTATAACTTATAACTTATAACTCTACTTATGACATGATAGCCAATCTTCCCGGATGCCAAAAGGTCAAAACAAACAACTGCGCTTCCTACGGCAGCCGATTCAATGTTTTAAAACGAGTCTCATCTGATGGTGAAACACTGTATCAACCTGAGATTGTTACTTTGAAAAAACCATTTTCACAAGTTAAAGGGAAGGACTGATCTTCGTTAACATGAAATTTTGAGAGCTGGGAAAACATTTACTCATAAGTTGCAGTAAATATTCAGGAGACATTTTAGAGGTATATAATAACACTTTGCTTTTGGTGAAGCTTGTCGATGTATTGGAGTCTTGCTATAATTTGTAGTATATCTTTTCGTATTTCTATGCTTGTAGTATTCTCATGAAGTGTTACGTTATAACCTAGGAAGAAGGATTGGAACGAAAAACATTAATACTTTGAGACAGTCTTTTTATTGTGTCGTTTTACATAATTAACATAGTTGTGTAGCCCATGTAAATCTTATATCACGACTCTTATATTACTTTATTTAAACGGCCCCACAATTCAAAATCAGTTGTCTGTGACCTGCCTTCCTATAATTTGCTGTTGGAACTCTACTCCTAAGCACATACATCTGCTTTCGCTTTGTTATCGAGAAGAAGGCAATGTCTGTTTAAACAGCAATTTGCAAATATCAGTGTAACTTAATACATGTACTGCCAGTAAATGTCGCAATCGCCAGTAAATGTCGCAAGCGCCATAAATGTCGAAAAATTGCCAGTAAGTGTCGCAATTCAACAGTAAGTGTCGCGAAATCGCCAGTAAGTGTCGCAACTAGAATTTTCATTCGTTTTAATTTTTTTTAACAATAAATGTCGTAATGTTTTTCAAAATCAACAGCAAATATCGCAAACTTACAAAAAGTGATTTTGATCATATAATGTGGAGGGTATGAAAAGGAAAGACGTGTTGCTTAAATCAATCGGTCAGGACTCACTTTGGGAAATCTTGAAGCATAGAGTAACTAGTAGTATTAGCGAAAAAAGTAAAAGTAACTTGCTAAGTGAAACATAATGTTGAAAATTATAGCTGTCTTATTTTTATATTTTGCAATCTCTGTGACATGTGTCGTGTAGGTCCATCAGCGCACTGTGCGATGAGTAGTACCATATCTTGATCAGAATAATCAGTGTCGAGTTCAAAACAAGGATGGAGAAGATATTGGTTAGAAATCGAAATTATATAAAGTTGCGACATTTCTGTTGATTTTTAATTTTTTTGCGACATTTACTGTTGCGACACTTTCTGGCGATTTTGCGACACTTACTGTTGAATTGCGACACTTACTGGCAATTTTGCGACATTTACTGGTGATTGCGACATTTTGGCAGTACAACACATACTTCCTCTACCTTATCGGACAAAACTTAGTCGGACAAAAGTGACTAAATTTTTTGGAAGTGACTAAAATTTTGTCCGACTAATAATTTTGTCCGACTAAAATTTTGTCCGACTAATTATTATGTCCGACTAAATATTTGGTCCAAATCATTTTTTTTCAGAATTCTTCTTCTTATCAGTTTAATTACAATATTTTAAATATTTATAATTTCTTTATGATTTTTCTTTTTGCTCACCAACGAATACAATATTTTTACATGACTTAGTCATAAATAAACAATTTCTAAAGTGATAAAGTGTTTTGATAAATAATATTAACGCTCGTCTTCATGATGTTCATTGTTTATTCTCGACCCTTTCGTAAACAGATTGGACCTTTTTAATAGCCTCGCTTATTCCAGGAAGGAATCCACAGGAAAAGAGAAAAGCACCGGTAATAACAGAAACTTCCGATGAGTGATGGCGAGGTAGTTCAAAAGAAAATGAAGAAGACAGCCATAATTGAAGAAACGCCTGAAGCCAATGCAGGAACCAAAATAGATTTTTATACTGATCAGGAATATGACATTAAAATTGAAATATAAAATTATACTACAACCCTTTTAATTAGGATTTTTTTCCGACGGCAAAATTGTACCGTCGTGGTATGATGATTTTGTTGGACATATGATTTTCACGTCGGCAAAACTGTTTTTATTAAATATGCCTTTCCCCTCGAAATTTTAGAAAAGGACCAAAATTTTAGTCGGACAATACTATTAGTCGGACAAAAGTGACTAAAATATTTGTTTTGCTCCACTACATGTATATAGTTTGGGTTGACTCAACCTCTATGCTCTAACCTAGGGTCTCTTACATTTTAGATACTACTATTATTACTACTCCGAGTAGAAACTTTAAAACGTTTTAGAACCTTATCAAAAAAAGACCTTAATCCTATAAAATACACGAGGTAGAACTTCCAGTACATCACATTTAAAGTGAAAGATGAATGATTCTGTTGTTGGTATGCCTTGTGCTTTCAAACAGTTTTTTTCTTGCTTCTTATGTGAAAATTTTGAATACTTTTTCGTTTTATGCACATTGCTTCTGTTCCTTCTTCTTTAAAAGCTCTATTTCCACTTGCGAATCTTTTTTAAATTTTTATCTGCATAAGTGTTAGTCTTAGGAGATAACAAAGGATAACAAAGTTTCACGCGGAAATTTCTTCATGATATTTTTCTCATCGCGTTGATCCAAAAATGACGGTTCTTTTTTTCTCCATCATTTGAAACAGAATTTAATAATTGACAAAAAGCACAAATAAATCTTTTCTCCATAATTTTGACCATAAAATATACAAAATACAAATAATAAACAATAAAAACGATACAAGTAATTCTTCATAATAAGCAAGATAAACTTAATCAAACTCTGGAGGACATGTAACGTTTTTTTTGTTTTTTTTTTTTTTTTTACAATATTACATACAATATATTATTTATATAGTTATATACATTATTTAAATACAATTATAATTCCGGAGGCACTCCCGGCATGCTAAATGAAAAACTAGATTTTTTTTTTTTTTTTAAAAAAAAAGATATTCGTCTGGTCTGGAGGGATGGTACTCGACCTCTTGATCCGCGTATGCAGCGTACTGTTGACCTCAGTAACGAGAATGAAATTTTTGTTCGAACATTGGTCGCAATTTTCGACGATTGATCTTTTCGTTTTTCGGCGATCATTTTATGTAACGTTTTTTACGTTTTTAAAGAAAATAAACCATTTTGTACGAGCCAATTTTTGTGTCGAATTTATCTGCATGTGTGTACGATGTGGAAAACCTATACTCATAAATAAATTTGACCGAGGACATTAAATTTACCGTGATTTCATAAAAGGAGCATTGGAGTCTTAGTTGTTTGCAGACGTGATGCCTTTGCACAATTGTGGACCTACACCTTATCTACAAGTAAAACTATTTTCAAAACAATTTTAATAATTTATTTAACTTTAATTTTTTATCCCTCTTCATATTTAGTAGCTCTCTATTAGATTTGTTACCACCTTATGTTATTATTTTTAATATTTTTTATTGATTCTTTAATCTCTCTAGGATAAAATTGAGTATAAAGGAGGACAATTTCTGATCAATAAAAGGTATTGGCAGATGGCGTTTTCCAGCCACCATTCCTCTGAGGAATTTTGGATTAATACCTATTCTTAAGTCATCTTCACGTGTGTGTATTCCTACAGAAATGTACTTCTTCGCTGTGAAATGTTTCCACTGTGAAATAGTGCAGCGATATCTGGTCTAAAGTAACTTTAGTCTTAAAATTAAAACCGTAAGTAGACGTCATCTACTTAATCTCATCTAGGAAATGTCCCTGTTACAGTTTTGTTTCAGCTGTTTTACGGCGTTTGATTGGCGACAATTCAAGCGCTTTTGCACGCTCATTGCGAAAACATAACACTCCAACATGCCGCCAAAAGCTCTTATAGAGATATGCGTAGATGATTGGGTTGTAAATTACCGAACATTTTGCCATCATTGCACACACTTCCAAAAACGTTTGGTTTACACTGTGACCTGTACCAATGATAAAAACCAATATTGCATACGGTGTCCATGAAACCAGAAATGCAGAAACCATTACAAACAACATAATGGCTTGTTGTGTTTCCGTTTTGATTGTTCTTCTCGAGATCTTTGATTCGTACCTGCATCTGGATTTCACAATACTGTCCATCTCTATTTTGATCTTGACGAAACTAACAACGATAACGGCAACAGGAATGCCATAACATGCCACCAGAAGAGAGTAGAGATAGGTAATTGTACCTGTTTTTCGATCATTCATATTCACGGAGCAGCGAGAGTTTGACAATTCTGGAGAGTAGCTACTCCAACCAAACAGAGGAAACAAGGACCAAATTAAAGCGTAGCTGATGCTTGGAACAATAAAATATAAACTTGAGGATTTCAGCTGCAACCATGAATGCGTCTTATAGGGATAGCAGATGGATAGCATACGAAGAATTGACAATGCTGTGAGTAGCATCATCGAAATTAACGACATAAAAGTTATTGTAAACGTAGATAGGATACACATGACTTGATTGTCAACTGTGCTGTTCGCCTCACTAATGCAACCAATCAAAGCTTGTATTATATTAGCAATTGCGTTAGCAAATAATATCACATCTTGAATGTGTAGGTGTTCCCAACTCTTTGTAAATGCAGCAATAAGCAGACCATTCAAGAGTGTCGACAAAATAGCAATTGCTATCAAAACTATCTGCATGCCATCCATGTTTGACAACTTAAGTAAAGTAAAGAGAAAATTGACTTCAAATTTATATCAGAAAAATGCATCATGTTTCCACCTGCTCCAAGGGAAATGTACATATAGAAAAACATTTGGCACCAGCTGGTAAGTTATGTTGTTAAAATCGTATTGCACATCGTACACGTATTCTGGTCGTAAATAATAAACAAAGCAGTTCCATCCATCACAATATCTTTTCTCAAAAAATTCCTCACGTGCAAAGTTGAATATTTGAACGTAAAACCTCCATTTTTGTGTGTGTGTGTTTTCAACACCTTGATACAAAGAGTGATAAGTCATTAAATATTGTGATAATTGACTTTTAAAAATTTAACGACCGGTTTTGTATTTTCTTTCTTCGATTATTCTTTATCCTCAGAGTTAGAATATTCCTTAGTTTAGAATCTTCCTCTTCTTTTTTCTTTGCTTGAAATTATATACAAAAACAAATCGTGCTGGTACGAAAAGCTACAGGTGTGAGATTAGTTGATCATATATGGTCATGTTTTCGTTATCATGTTTTTTGTAGAATAATTCTGATGTTTTTTTTGCATAATTTTGGTAATTCCATCAGCTTATGCATGTTTAGTACTCTATAGTGTGATTCACAAAAGCGTGACTCCGAGTTTGAGGGTAAATTACTTTTTATATGTAAAACATTTTTCAAAAATTTTACATCATTGGACGCGAAATTTTATAAGCTTTCCAATGATATAAAAATTGCAACATAAACAAATACCAGTGAAGAAGAAAAAGCAAATTTCTCGTGTTCATCAGAGCGATGATTTTTAATGATTTTTAATGGTCAGTCTACTTAAACCATCTTTAATCACTGTATACAGACTTGATACTAAAGAAAATTTTCACGCAAAGAAATTAAAATCAAAAACATTATTGACACGTTCACAGCAATTATATCTAGCTAGTAACCCGGGTAAAAATTTTTAGCACATCTAACTTCGAAAATGATGTACGCATATCCCGTGTCCAAAAAAGGTAATCAAGGTGTGCAAATCCCGTGACGAAAATTGAATCACCTCATTGCGACGATAAAAAAAAACTGATGTCACGGCTACTACATAATAATCGTAAAAAACGCATAGTCTAACGAAAAATATGACCACGATTAAGAAGATTTTGACCGTAAAATTCAACAATATTTATCACTCTCTGAAATAAAAGTGTGACACACACTCTCTATTATATACGAGCATGTAGTTTTAGCTAAAAATGCCCCCGCTTTCAAGCTTTCCCAATTTGTACACACAGGAAACTATACATTAAAAAAAACAAACCTTCTTTCCAAACATTTTGTAATTTAAGGATTTTTATAAAAATATTTTTGGTTGATTTGGGGCCTGATAAGTGGCATACTGTAAATATTTCGACAAAACCAGTCTTCTTTATAACTAATCTTCTTTATAATTCTTTGAATGCTTTCAAAGTTACTTGGACGTTTTTTATGTTTTGTATGTTTTTGGTATGATGATCCACCAGAAAATATTAAATCTTTAAAGGCTTTATCAAAAATATCAATTCGGGCAAACAATTTAATGACAAATAGAATCACCAGAAGCTTCATATTTGGATAACAAAGAAAAGATGACAAAATATTCTTTCTTAAATTTGTTTTTCCTATATATTCGACCTCAACATCGAGAGGTCATCATCAGAGTGAAAAGTTCATTTACAAGTCAAAATGTTAAAAGCTAAAAGATTGTTACTTGGTTACATAAAAGCAATTAAAGACTCCACTGGGCCCAGTAATAGCTAACATCTTCATGGTCGAACTAGAAAGAACAATTTTACAAACACTTACTGCCTATATATTACCATGGAAACGATATATGGACGATACACTTTCATGGATTGACATTGACTGTGTCGAGATTGTCACCAAAAAGCTACACGAGTTTCATGACAATATCAAGTTTACGCATGAAATTGAAAAGGAAGGCAAAATCTCATTCCTCGACGTACTGCTGATAAGAAATAACAATGACAACAGCATTGAAACCACGGTTTTTCGAAAGAAAACGGATAATGATATTTACTTGCATTGGAACGCATTTGCGCCACTAAATGGAAAAGAGGGATACTTAGAACTCTCCTCCTCCGTGCACATACGACTTGCTCGAACCAAATTCACTTACAAAACGAAATCAAACACTTACATCATGTCACTCACTCCCTATCCAGTTTAAGCCACTTGTCCACGTCTTGCGCGGGTTGGGCTTCTCATGGTTTTGTATATTTCATTTCTCCATGCGACGCGGTCGTTGACCAGGTTTTGAGGGATGCCGATCATGACTTTTTGGGTCGACCTCGGCAGCGTTGTCCATCCACTTCTAGTGTCGTAATACGTTTAATCCAGTCTTCGCTGCGCTGAACATGACCAAACCATCTCAGACGGTCGAGTGAAAGGGTTGTGCAATTTCAACCTTTTTCGAAGCGAAGCCGAACTAACACGATCGGCAAGCTTAACACCACAGATCCAGCGTATCATTGCACGATCGTTTTTCTCAAGTCGTTGGAGGTTATCAACCTTGGGCGCCCAGCATTCACTTGCATGAAGCATGGACGAGGGAACATAACTGTTGTACACTCTACCACGTTGAACTAATGAAATTGACTTCGAGGTAAGTAAGGGCAGAAGCTTTCTAAACTTCCCCCAGGCAGTACGTACTCTTGTGATTGTACTTACACAACCATCACTCGGGCTTATCATATCACCGAGATAACAAAATGACTCAACAGCATCCAATTTTTCATCACCAATCATTATGCCATCAAATACTCTGCCATCTATTGGTCTCGTAGTACCCAGACATCTTGAGCATCTAAAATTTTGGTTAGTTACCAATCTGCCTCTTATGCCACTGCATTTCTTGTGGACCCAATAATCACAGCCCACACACAAAATCGAGTTGTTGCCTACGCCTTTTAGACACACACCACAGGGGAATTTTCCAGACTGCTTCATACAATCAAGACCCTTGCCACAAATCATAATTTTTGTCTTTTTCATATTTACTCGGAGGCCTTTTCTTTCAAGGTTATCTTTCCAGGGTTTCAATTTCGTCTTAAGCTCATCCAAAGTTTTTGCGACTATGACTAAATTGTCTGCATATAATAGTTCCCAGGGACAACTGGTTCTAAAACCTCGGGACAGTGCCTCCAAAACAATAAAAAATAACAGTGAGCTTAGTACTGAACCCTGATGCACACCAACCTTCACACTAAACACATCACTAAATGAATCATTTATCCTGACTCTACATCGGGCATGATGGTGAGACAAAAACGTACACGTTGCGATTAAGGAAAATAGACGTTTACATAAAGGATGGAAGAAAGGCGGTAGCAAAGACGAGTACAATAAAGCAAAATGCACAGCGAAACAAGTTGTTTTTGCAGCAAAAAGGGCGGCTGAAAGAACACAAATGAACGACAGAGTAAATGGCGAAAATAACGTGTACCGTATTGCAAAACAAATGCGTAAAGAAAATCAAGATATTATCGGGGAAAATGCGTCAGAAACGATGATGGAAACATGGCGTTCAGCGATGATGCAAAGATGATCGCTTGGAAACAACATTACGAGAGACTTTTGAACACTGAGTTCCCATGGGAGCCAAATGATTTACCACACGTGGAGCCAACGATGGGCCCACCGATATTGATCATTGAAGAAATGGTTCTCAGTTCGATAAAGAAGATGAAGCACGGCAAAGCACCTGGTCCGTCGGGTATCGGTGCTGACATGCTACTAGCTGCACCAAAGGAGTGTAGCAAATTGATCTCGAGTCTCGCTAACGAGATAATAAAGGAGAAGAAAATACCTGACGATTGGAACGACAGTTACATTATAAACCAATTTAAGGGTAAAGGCGATTCACTTGACAGAGGAAACTATCGTGGTTTGAAACTGACAGAACATATCCTAAAAGTTGTGGAGAGAGTAATTGAAGGTGAAATGCGCTCCTGTATTGTCATTGACAATATGCAATTCGGCTTCATGCCTGGACGTCGTACGACTAACGCGATATTTATCACCAGGCAGTTGCAAGAATGTTTTCTGGACAAAAACAAGAACCTGTATATGGCATTCGTAGACCTGGAAAAGGCCTTTGACAGAGTCCCTCGGATGTTCTGTGGTGGTCGATGAGATATGTAGGTGTACCAGAGTGGTTAGTATGTAGTTAAGGCGATGTACAGTGATGCCCGATGTAGAGTCAGGATAAATGATTCCTTTAGTGATGTGTTCCATGAAATAAACGGTTACCCGTGGTGGATTATCAAACAAGAGACCAACAAATTACAAAAGGAGAACGAAATACCAACAAAGGCTGTTACAACTGATGAGGAAAATAATGACACAAAGATGGAGAGTGTGATCGTTTTACCTTATCAAGGAGAACGAGGGGACAAGTTAACTCGCTCACTTGTTACTACAATTGACAAGGTCGATGAAAAGAACAAAACAAAAATTATTTATACTGGCACGAAATTGAGCACTTGTTTTAACGTAAAAGACAAGACGGTTACAGAACACAAAAACAATCTGGTCTACGAGTATAAATGTCAAGACTGCCAGGCTAAATATATTGGTGAAACTGCTAGGAGGTTCTCTGAACGCATTAAAGATCACTGTGAGAGAGATCAGAATTCTCATACATATAGACACTCCATCGAAAAAGGTCATAAGGCTCCTATATAAAGGACGATTTCTCTATTATGAACAACAATAGACAATTAAATAACTACTAGCATGTAGCTTTAGCTAAAAATGCTGCTCATTATTAGCACCACTCAGTGTTGGACTTATTACCGGGAGGCATTATATCAATGAAAGAAATTTAAATAAATCCGATGATAATATAAATACAGTAGATAATAAAAATGTCAGAAGAACAGACTCCCATTCAAGTGACAACTAAGAATCCAAAAAAGGTTGAAGCGGGTAAGAAGTTGGCGGAATACAACCGTAAAAAACGAGAACAATTAAAACAAGTGAATAAACTCGATGACTCTCTCACCAAACCAAATGAACAACCTATGAACTACACCTATGGTGTAGGTGGAATAATAGCTCTCGGTTTAGTTGGTGGATTTGCTTATTTTATGTATAAAAAGAAAGAGCAAATATTACCCCGTGGGTCACCATCCACCCCACTTCCACAAAAATCTAAAATACATGAAATGGAATAAAAAGAAAAAAATGTATATATAACAAACATGGACAAGAAAAGTATCATCAATGATTTATATCATGCATCAGTCGTCTGCGTTTTCGCTATCGGCTACTCTATGCTAGGAAAAAAGGTGTTAAAAATGACACCTCCCTCTATTCAAAAGTTCGACTTGGAAGATACGGGAAAACTAGTTGCCATTATCGCCGCTAGTGAAGTGACAAAGGACTACTTAATCAAACAAAAGATTTTACCTGAAAATATCAATATCTAAATATGGCTTCTATCGCAATGATGTTGGGTGGAGCTTTGGCTAACGCTTTGGCTTTCACAGGATCAAGCTATCTGTTTTCAAGTTTATCCAAAGACAGAATCGATAAGGAAAGAAAACGTCATGATTTGGCCATAGAAAAATTACAAAAAGCACAGATTGAATGGCAGCAAAAACGACAGGAAAGGATCGATTTTATCAATAAGCAGCTCATGCTGATTCAAAATTCATAGAACTAAATGATGCAATGAGAGAGTACAATAGAGTATTTAGTAATCATCTTGAACCGCTACCACGAGAGCCTGTATTGAGCGACTTTTATACACCGAGTCATGATCAACATGAAAGGGAATTGACTTTTATAGCTCTGAGTATGCTCGGTATTGGTGGAATTGTGTGGTATTTTGAAAGATGAAGACCATCAACAAAAATTATGTTACACGATACATGTAACATATACACTTTCAGATGGTTACCGTCTAGTGACAAGGTACGTATAGATCAACCCTACAATCAGAGCCCATAAATTTTGACTCAACCAACCTACAACTTCTTTTGCTCTGTTCAATATCCATGATACGATAGACCCAATTATTCCTGGTAAAGCCTCTGCCGCTTTAGATGCTAATCTACCTAGAAGTGATGCTAACGCTTTTAGTTTATTTTTTATCCATTCCTTTGCACCGTCCTTTTTATCACCACCTTTGTCAGGATTTTGCGAAGAGTTTCCAGTTGCTGATGGTAATAACGCTTCCACAAGAACACCGATAGCCATACCAAACGCTGTCAGAATGCTAACGATTGTTATACCTTGTTCACGGAATAGTGTTCGTATCCTTTCACCTAATGTAGTATCTTTGTCGAGGACTTTAGCAATGGTTTCTTTGATGCTCGTAACTTGACTGTTTAATTTACCTTTGAGAATATCAATGTTCTCTTTCCTAGCTTTCAACTCTTCATGTAATCCCTCCACTCTCTCTTCAACCTCTTTTCGTTGTTCATCTGTGTATGTCGCATCGTTTTCCATCTCTTCCAACTTGTTTTTCTCTCGATCGATATGCTGTTCTATTCGAACCTTTTTCGCAACCTCTTCCTGAAGACCTCCTCGTATGTTTCTCAGCGCCTTATCCAATCCTAACAGCTCACGTACAGGATATTCAAATAGATCGCCGGTCTGAGTTGTTTCATGATCGACCGATTGTTGTCTTATTAATGAAATTAGATCTTCCGTACTATTTGCAATGTTCCCCGTAATTTCCTCAAGCTCTACATCACTCGATTTTGTGATTTTAGATGTCGAGGGAAGCTCTTCTTGTATTTTGTTAAGTGCAACTGCTTGTCGTGCTGTTATTTTACCCTTAGGTATATCAAACCCTAATTTACGTAACCCCTCCTTACGCAATATATCAGCTATAGTACCGGTAGCCCTTAGTCTTCCATTGTTTGTCAATGGTTTGCTACTGTCTTTGTAGTATAATTCACCATCTCTGATTTCAAACAGATCGGTATATAACACCTCAGGTTTTTGTTGCAATCGTTCAGATAATCTTTTGTATATATCACCGACAAAACTTTTCAAAAGTTTAATTTTTTGATCTCCACCACCAAATGAGGTTTCACCCGTCGCTCCGCGTGTATCTATTTGTTCACCACCCGAAGTTGGTATGAGAGGAAACGTTTCATCGGTTGTTTCATCTGTCGTCATACCATGTTCTCCAAAAGGATCTATGTCAATGTCTGCCATTTTATTTATTTAGAGGATAATTTATTATTAATTATGTTATAACAAACCTCTAAATATGAATGTTAAAATTTATCCAAAACTACCCACTGCTCCTGAGGATTTGAATGAGCAGGAAAAGTTTAACGCAAGCGTAATAAATTCAGAATTTGAAGAGTTGATAAAACTTAAGAACAAGTTTAGCATCAAGCTCAAGAGATACAACAAGGCGATAGAACGATCGATGCTACTAAATGCTAGCTCAAGCGCTATAACCATTGGCTCCGGCATCGGTTCAATTGCAACAGGGGCTACTATTATCGGAATGCCTATTTCTGCAGGATTAGGTGGTGTAGCCCTAGCCGGCTCTATCTGTACCGGACTTACCACAGCTGTCATCAAAAGATATCAAAAGAAAGTAGAAAAAGTGATAAAATTATATGATATTGTTACATCCTCAATCGCTGTGTTCGAAACTATTATAAGTCAGGCGCTGGCTGATGGAAGGATCAATTACAAAGAATTCCAGGTTTTGCAGGGAACATATTACAACGCTTTACAAAAACTCAGCTCTATAGATAGAAAGATGGATACCGAAGCCCAAAATCAATTTCAAAAAAGTTTGATGATAGAACTCCAAAACTTGAAAAAATCCATAAACAAAAATGGTTACTAGGATGTGTGGTTATGTGTTCCTCAATTTGAAAAGTGATATAAAGAGATATGATCACAAGTATATATAGACAATGGAATTCCCAACAGTTGAAACATTCGAACAAATAATCGAACAATCTACAACGATCATAAAGTGGAGGGATCTACCTGAAAACGTGATTTATCATGTTAAATTTGTTTCTACAAAGGCTATGTATGCAGAGGTGCAAGACGGAGCAGGAAATATATATAAGGTGTGGTTGCCTGAAAGACTTTCCATTGAATTAAATGATTATGGTTGGAGCTCTAGAGAGGCCTTTGTCAGACCGAAAGGTCTCAAACAATCTCAAAAGAATTCAGAAAGACAATTCTTTGATTATGACGTTATATGGCGCTAGATAAAATCTCGTCGACTCATCTTTACTTGTTTCTAGTAAAGATACTTTTGTACGATTCACCAACCTTGCACATAATCAGGAGGTAGCTCTGTGTCTTCAGGTATTAATATCAGCTCTTCTTTCACAAAAGCTCGTTCAGGTCCATCTTGAAGGTAATACATTACGCGGTTACCAGGTTGCTCTATTACCTCACTCAATCTATATGTCTTCTTTGACCATATGATATCTGTTGCTCTTTTTCGATGGTCATCGTGCTCTTCACCCGGTTGCAATAGATATCTATACAAACCATCTTGAGGTAGCTCTACTTCAGGTGGATAGCTCTCTCGTTTAGCGAGAGGCACCTCTTTCATTTTAATAGCATCTTTTGGTTTCATATCGATCATCTGCGTCTTCGTATCGTTTAATCTATCCACAAGTTTATACAAATATTTGACCCACGTAGATGATACCTTTTCCGAATCGTTCAGTTCTTGAGCATCTTGTATTTTGAATAAATTTTCGGCATGTATCTTGTTCAACGCCTCGACAAACGCTGTATGGGTATGCTTATATTTAGTAGTTACTCTTTTAATTTCGACGTTATTCTTCTCCAACAGCTTTGTCACATCGGCTTTGAATTCTGAACCGTTATCACATTGAAATACTTTTGGATAGTTTAAGGGTCCAACTCTATAGATATCTCTTATCATATCGGCAACCTCTTTGGCTTTCTTGGTCTTCAAAGGTCGGGCTACTTTGTAACGTGAAGCAACATCGATACCGGATAAGATGTACTTGTATTTATTACCATATAGCATATCACTAGGCATATATAATATATCAAATTGATGAATCTCATTCGGTTTAGTTACCTCATAATGTGAACGTTCAACATGTTTCGGTGCTGGTAAATGTACTTGCCACAAAGCTTGTTTTGATAGCCACTTCTTAATTACCTTCGGTTTGAAGTCGAATCCTCTTAGATTGCGAACAGCCTTTTGCCCTTTCCATAAGTTTTGAGGTTGATAATAAATCTCTTGAAGTTTAATGTCTGACATTTTTTATTTATAAACAACGTTTTATTTTAGCTCATTTTGTTAAAAAAATGACATCAAAGTGGCTTAAAAGTTTTTATTATCTTTATATAAAGAATAAACATGACCGACAAAATAGAATCAGATTACCAATCAATGGGTTTTAGTGCGTTACGAGCATTATGTGCGTCACGAAAAATAAAATATGTTAACCAAATGAACAAAGCTAAATTGCTTGAGGTACTTGAGAAAAATGATAAGGATCCATCTTATATTCTCGATCCTGATACGAAACAAGCATTTTATACACGCTATTCAAACTGGATAAATAACAACGAAGAAAAATATCTCAGATATCGAGAGCATAATAATGAGCAGAAAAAGATGGTTCGGAAACAAAAAAAATTGGCCCGTTCAACCTTGTAGAGGCTGTGTTTTTTGTTACTTAAAATCGAGTAACAAATGTTAACTATATAGTCTGAAAAAATTGGAAATTTCTAAACTACCTTAAAGCAATCATGATCATTTAAATATTACACAAATAATAATTATACAATACAATATGACTTCACGAAATACTGTTGTTGAATTAAAAGCTCTTGCAAGAGAACGCGGTCTACATGGCTACTCAAAACTCAGAAAAGCTGAGTTGATCGAATTATTAGCAAACCCACCTGTCCGACCTGTTCCACCACCAAGACCTGTTCCATTTATTCCTATCCAACAAGATATGGATTTGTTTGAGCAACAAGAAATGGGAAAATCTCGACCTGTTGTGTAAAGCAAGTTGAATGAATGGAGAGATTGGTTAGTAAATCATGTACCTAAAGCTATTAAGGAGAAAGTGAGTGGCGCTTTCAGAGAGATGAAGAAGAAGATTCTCAATCTCTACAAGAGGAAGACTGATGAAAAAGATGAAAAATTTGTGGAACCAGAAGCGTTTGTCCCCATTGAAATGGCGTTTGAGGGTTCTTACAAAAGGTTCAAGATAAACTCAGATGGAAAAAAGGACGTTGTTTCGTTTCTCGATAAGGTTCGACCCATTTTAAGTGATCTGATTATGAGAGAACTCAAAAATAAAAAATCAATAAAAATTCAAGCAACTGTGTGGATCAAATGGAGAAAAGAAGATCTATCCAATCCTGAAGCGACAATCTACGTTGATAAGGCGTTTAATAGCAATATGGAAACAATTCACAATGAAAGCGATATATCTGATGTTATTAATAAGATGTTCAATAAGATAATCGAACAGGTTGAAAACCCTGCGTTACCTCAATCCGGCTTTGTTATCGATAAAATTTTAAATATTGATGTGGACTTTCACAAGCTAAAATTAACGAGAGGCAGCTCTTACTTGCCGCTACCTAAGAATTTCAGTGGTAAGTATTCGATAATCAATCCTAAAAACAAAGATGATGAAGAGTGTTTCAAATGGGCTGTTACTGCTGCTTTGAACCACAATGAGATTAAGAAAAATCCACAAAGGATAATGAATCTCAAGAAACACATTGATAAATATAATTGGGAGGGTTTATCGTTTCCAATGGCGCTAAATAAAATAGATTTGTTTGAAAGGAGGAACCCTGATATCGCTGTGCATGTTTTAACAAAAGACGAGAAAGAAGGTATCTATATGTGTCGTAAGTCGAAGCATCTTGATCGCAAAGAAACAGTTGTTTTGTTTTTATTATGTGAAGAGGAAAAGAGACATTATATAGCTGTAAAGAACTTGAGCGGTGTCTTGAGTAAGGTCAACTCGAATCACGAACATAAGGAGCATTATTGCTTGAATTGTCTCAATGGATTCTCAAGTGAGAAAACACGAGATGAACACTTTGAATATTGTAAAAATAATGATGTTGCTAAGATTGAGATGCCAAATGAGGGTAGCACCGTTAAGTTTCATGACGGTCAGTATCAGCTCAAAGCTCCTTTCATAATGTATGCTGATTTCGAAGCTTTGTCAAAAGAGGTTTGTAAAGAACCGCGTAGCGTTATTGGATCATCCACTAAAAAGGTTGGTATACATATCCCCACAGGCTTCTGTTGTTATAGCAAATTTGCTCATGGTGAAGTTTCAGACCCTCTAACGCTTTATCGAGGTGAAGACTGTGTTTTACGTTTTGTAGATCATGCGGTAGGTGAAGTGAAAAGGCTATACAATATGTTTCCTAAACAGAGAATGCGAGACCTCACATATGAAGAGGAACAGGGATTTATCGATTCAGATAAGTGCCACATATGTATGAAAGAATTTGAAAAAGATAATATTAAGGTTAGGGATCACTGTCATTTTACTGGTAAATTTCGTGGAGCTGCACATCAGTCTTGTAATATTCGTTACAAAGTGCCTAAATACATCCCGATCGTCTTTCACAATTTGAGCGGATATGATGCTCATCTATTTATCAAAGAACTAGCTAAACAGTATGGAGATGAAGGGATTGCCGTCATCGCTGAAAACAAAGAAAAATATATCTCTTTCTCATTGGATGTTAAGGTTGGTGAATACATTGATAAAAATGGAGTGACTAGAATTCAAAAGATACAGTTGAGATTCATCGATAGCGTGCGTTTCATGGCTAGTAGTCTGGATAACTTGGTAAACAATCTATCCAACGATCAGTGTAAAAACCTTCGAAAATTCTTCAAGGGTGATGAGCAATTCAAACTATTGAGAAGAAAAGGAGTTTTTCCTTATGAATACATTGATTCTTTTGATAAGTTTAACGAAACTAAGCTCCCACCAAAAGATGCTTTCTACAGCAAGTTGAACATGAAAGGTATCAGTGATGCTGATTATACACATGCGCAGAATGTGTGGAAACATATGAAAAATAAAAATATGGGTGCGTATCATGATCTCTATCTCAAGACAGACGTTCTATTGCTTGCTGATGTTTTTGAGACTTTTAGGGAAACATGTATAACAAACTATAAATTGGATCCTGCACATTTTTACACTGCTCCAGGACTAGCTTGGCAAGCCTGTTTGAAAAAGACAGAGGTTGAGTTGGATCTATTATCAGATATGGATATGTTTCTGTTCGTAGAGCAAGGTATTAGAGGAGGTCTCTGTCAGGCTGTTCATAGACATGCTAAAGCTAATAACAAGTATATGGATGCTAAATATAAGAAGACTGAAGAAAGTAGCTATCTCCAATACCTTGATGCAAACAATCTATATGGATGGGCTATGATTCAGAAGCTACCGACAGGGAATTTCAAATGGGTAGATGCTAATAAATTTACCACCGATTTCATTTCAAAGTTGGCTGAGAAAGACGGTAAATATGGTTATCTTCTTGAAGTTGATGTGAACTATCCTCAGGAGCTTCATGATTCACATAACGATCTTCCGTTTATGCCTGGGCGAAAGAAGATCAATGGTGTAGAAAAGCTAACTCCATGTCTTTCAGACAAGAAGAACTATATTATTCATATCCGTGCACTTGATCAAGCGCTGAAGCATGGTCTTGTTCTTGAGAAGGTTCATAGAGTACTGAGATTTAGACAAAGTGCATGGTTGAAGCCGTACATCGATTTCAACACCAATTTGCGTACTAAATCAAAGAATGACTTTGAAAAGGACTTTTTGAAGCTCATGAACAATTCAGTCTTTGGTAAAACTATGGAGAATCAACGTAAACATAAAGACATACGCTTGGCTACCAAGAAAGAACAATATGAGAAGCTGGTTATGAAACCTAATTTCAAGGGTAGTATCTGTTTCAGTGAACATTTGATGGCTGCTGAAATGCAAAAGATCAAACTCGTGTTGAACAAGCCGATCTATCTGGGACCTACAGTTCTTGATTTGTCAAAGACGATTATGTACGAGTTTCATTATGATTATATGAAACCAAAATATGGTAACAATCTAAAGCTCTGCTATATGGATACAGACAGCTTTGTCTATCACATCAAAACCGACGACTTCTACAAAGATATTGCTGATGATGTAGCTTTGAGATTCGACACTTCAGCGTATGATGAGAAAGATAACAGACCTTTACCCATAGGTTTGAATAAGAAAGTCATTGGTCTAATGAAAGATGAGTTGGGTGGTAAGATAATGACAGAGTTTGTTGCTCTAAGAGCGAAGACATATGCATATAAACAGCTAGATGGAAAAGAAGACAAGAAGTGCAAGGGAGTCAAGAAGTGCGTAGTAAAGAAGACCATGGGGTTTGATGATTACAAGAGATGCTTGTTCGATGGTAAGAATGTTTACAGAGAACAGATGACCTTTCAATCGATTAAGCATGATGTTCACACTATAAAAACAAACAAACTCGCTCTCAATGCGGATGATGACAAAAGAATTATCGTCGATGGTATAGCAACATATGCTAGAGGACATTATAGATATGTATAAGAGGTAAGAGGTAAAAAACAAACAAAAAGTTGAATAAAACAGTATTAAGAATTATACACAGTAATATATAATACCTATGGATACAGACAGATTAAAACGTATTACAAATCATCAAAATAAAATGACAAGCATGTCATTATTAACACAGTTGAAAGAAAATAATTGTGTAACTAATTTTGAGAAAGTAATGTGCGATGCATGTTATTATGGACACATCAATGTTTTAGAATGGTTGAAAAACAACGGCGTCGTCGATTTTAGTAAAGGAGTAGAATTTGCTTGTTATAACGGACACATTGACGTTTTAGAATGGTTGAAAGACAACGGTGTCGTTGATTTTAGTAAAGGAGTAGAATTAGCATGTTTTAATGGTCACATCGACGTTTTAGAATGGTTGAAAAACAATGGAGTTACTGATTTTAGTAAAGGAGTAGAATTTGCTTGTTA
Source organism: Turritopsis dohrnii (assembly GCA_027922465.2). Lineage (NCBI taxonomy): Eukaryota > Metazoa > Cnidaria > Hydrozoa > Anthoathecata > Oceaniidae > Turritopsis > Turritopsis dohrnii. Next base: position 495,627 of record BQMF02000027.1, read on the forward strand.
TAACGGACACATTGACGTTTTAGAATGGTTGAAAGACAACGGTGTCGTTGATTTTAGTAAAGGAGTAGAATTAGCATGTTTTAATGGTCACATCGACGTTTTAGAATGGTTGAAAAACAATGGAGTTACTGATTTTAGTAAAGGAGTAGAATTTGCTTGTAAAGCTGGGAGTATTGTTAGCTCATTTATGTTATAAGGTTTAAACTGCTACAAACTGCTTTTTACTACATTTTTATGAGATATTTAATTGTTTACAATTATGAGTAATTTGTGGTTATAATAATAGAAACTGCTTACGTAATCAAAATAACACATTTCGTAACTCATATCGCGTTATGAAAACAAAGGGAAATTCCCGAAATCATATGATATAATTTCTGTGCTAGCATCGGCACTTTCCTATCTCTGGCATGACTCGGTCGGGGATTGAACCCGCGACCTACCGAACAAGAAGCGAGCACTCTACCACAAGGCTACCAGTCGGTAGTTATATATAGCAAAATTCCGCTGATTTGCGGCCGTAATCGGCTGCATTTTTTCAATTTATTTTGCTCCACGCATTCAAGTCCTTTAAACTGCAGACCTACAAACACTCTTGATGAACGGTTAAGCGAGCCATCGTGTTATTTAGCAACTGATGACGCTCGCATCAAGTTATCATATCAGGCCAACAACAGCTTTCGTATCATTTGAGAAACCACACAACACATACGAGATGGTCTATTGCCGTGAGTTTATTTAGATGCCCCAAAATCACAAGATCAGTAATTGTCAATGGCAAGTGCATGATTTTGAAAATCTCTGGAATTTTTCACATCATATACATGCTATAGATGGGAAACATGAACATGAGGAACAGTTCAAGACCCAAAATACAGTCGTTTATTGTAGGGTAATGTGGGGCAAGATGTCCCGACTTACCCCGCCGACCCTTATTACCCTATTACTAGCATGTAGCTGTACCTAAAATTGCCCCCGCGCTCAAGCATTCCAATTTGTACAGACAGCAAGCTATACATTAACAATGGAAACGAAAACAAGTTTTTGGCCGAAAAAATGTTTTGGTTGATTTGGGACCTGATATGAGGCAAAGTCATATGCTTAAATATATCGACAAAATCAGTTTTTATAGAAGCCTGGAGGCATTACAAAACCAACTTGCAATATGCAAACCAAAAAGATCTACACTTAAACAGATGAAAATCTGCAGAAAACTTTGTTACTTTGTGTTATCTATTAGGTCTAAGTCACACTGATGCTAATATACCTTTCAAAAAGTGTAAGTAAGGCTTAATAAGTAATATCAGAAAGTATTTGCTACAAACAAGAGAAATGTGTGAACTGAAACCACGGATACGTATTTTATAATTAAAATACGCGCTCCTTTTTTACAAGAACCAGTAAAATCTGACCTGAGGCTGGCTGTTCTTATTTTTGGAGCCTTTTTCAGCCTGAATTGTTCCTAATTTGTTCTTTGCTTTCAAGAACACAGTTTCAAATTTCAGCCTCATTTTGTTCTTCTTATTTATGGAACTTCCAGTAAAATAGAAATATTTTTTAAAAACAACTGGTAAATAGTATGGTTGCTGTTCGGTAATGACTCATTCGCACATTTATTGGAGATGAAAAAAAAAACAATAAACTTCTAAACCATTTACCAGTGAGAGAATTCACATCATGAGCTGTTCTTGTTTTCCAAGAAAATTCAGGCTCAGGCTGTTCTTAATTTTTGGAACAATGGTTTGAGCCTTGGGTTGTTCTTATTTTGTTCTTATATTTTGGCCAAATCTGAGGCTTGTGTTCTTATGAAATTTTTCTTATAAAACAAAAGCGTGTAAGATTGGTTAAAAACATTCTGTAAGGTAGTAGAATGTCTACTGCGCAGTAGCAAAGCTCCTACTGCGCAGTAGAAAATTTATTACTGCGCAGTAGTAAATGCTCTACTGAGCAGTAGCAACAGACTTACTGCGCAGTAGAAAATTTATTACTGCGCAGAAGCACATTTTCTACTGCGCTGTAAGTTTGTTGCTACTGCGCAGTAGAGCATTTATTACTGCGCAGTAAAACGATTAACATTAAATAATATAAGTAGTGGTTTAGAGTTATAGCTAACTGTCACAAATGATGTTTACTTTTTTAAGTGGAGAATCAAACAAAGGAGCCCTGAAAGACTGAACGCTGGCGAAATGATCAAACTGTACTGTTTTTGTGCACGAAAACATCTAAAAAGAAAGTTCTTACTTGTTCCACATTCACCGACATGTTTTGATGTTAGGCTGGTTTATTACTTGTAATCGATCATAGGTTATAAAACGAAATAGATATTAATTACCCTCGTCATATGCACACAATATCTCATATGCTTCAGGTATCGAGACGTTTTATATAAAGGGTAGTGCCTCTACTGCGCAGTAGAGACCTTTCTACTGCGCAGTAGAAATCTGACTACTGCGCAGTAGACATGATTCTACTGGGCAGTAGAGATCTAACTACTGCGCAGTAGACACGATTCTACTGCGCAGTAGAAATCCTTATTCAACAGCTCAACATGGGTGGCAGATATGAGCCACCGTACTAATAAGTTGATAGTTGATAGTCGACTAAAACAATGCGAGAACCAGAACCAGATTCCATATTGAAGTTTCCTTCTGTTAAGCTGCACGTGACAGTTATATTTTTCACCAGTAATTTCTGAAAATAAACATATACATAATGCAGTTATATATTCACAAGTAAGTAGTTTGGTAGCTTTTGCTCCAGGTCGCTTGGATTATGTTACTTTTGCATCTGTAATAAGCTTCCTCAAGGTTTTCAGATTTGTTTTTACAGATTTACTGAAAGAAAGTGGAACATGGTAGAAAAATAAAGTCGTGTCTATACTTTATTGAAAAAAGCATGCATATACGAGTCAAATTAATTGTGTGCGTATACCGTAAATGACAATTAAATTATTTAAAAATCAACTTTTTGAGGGGGCGCTTATTCGAGCCGGGGCGCTAATTAAATTATTTTCAAAATTGCAATATTTCTTTCATTCCTTCTTTTATTTATACAGACATTACAATTTGTTTCTAATCTTATATTATATCAATGTCCTCGTCATCCTCACGGTCTGAATCGATAGTGAGGAAATCAGGCGTCGCTTCGAAAATATCCCCGTCATTGATATCAATCTCACTAAATGGATCAACATCTTTTTCGGTCAAAATCGAGAGCTGGCTTTCCAAAATCTCCTTTCCTTTGTGACATGGCTGACCTTCTTTGAAAAAATGTATCTTTTCGTCCTCAGTCCCATCAACTGCAAGGTTGAGTGCACATGATTTGAATGATGTTTTGATTGTTTCTGGGCTGATTTGTTCCCATGTGCTTTAAGGATACATTTTACGATAGTACGGCGGGGTAGAGGCTTTAGATTCCCAGCAGTGGTGTATTGATTGATCCCTTCTTCTGCCAACAATTTGTCGTATACATTTCTGTTGCATAAGCTTTGAAAGGCTTGTTCCAGCTCCCATCAGGAGCCTGAATATATTTAGCACATCCCCCGGGAACGACAGTTTGCGGAAGAACGTTTTGCAGTTTATGTATTTTTTGGCGTTTTAGTTCGAATTGCAAAAGTTTATTCCCACAAGATATTGTAATATTGGTAAACCGCAAAAGTTTTTTCCTGCAAAATTTTCAAAATAATCCTAATTTTCGTTAATTTTTACAAGACAAATTCCTCCTACCTAAAGCCTGTTTGTAGAAGTTCATTTGCCTAGTGAAGTTTTTTTGTCTTAAATTCTCCAACGTATAAATTTTTCTTTGTCTAGTATGAATGACAATGAGAAAAATTAATAGTAATGGAGGAGAGCGAATCTGAGAGATATAGAAACTAGCATGTAGCTTTAGCTAAAAATCCCCCCGCCCTTAAGCAAGCTATACATTGTCAAGCTATACAACGGAAACAAAAACAAAGAAAACTTTGTTACTTTTTGTTATCTCTTGGTCCTATGTCACACTGATGCTAATTTATACCTTTCAAGTAGTGTAATTAGGCTTAACAAGTAATATCAGAAAGTATTGGCTCCAAACAAAAGAAATGTGTGAACTGAAACCATGGTTACGTATTTTATAATCAAAATAAGATAAACATTTGTTAAAGAGATTCTGTAAGAGCCAAAAGAAAAAAAAAACTTTTTCAAAAAAAAAAAAACTTAAAGCGAAAAATCCATTAGAAATCTGCGTTTAAAACTTTGATTCGAAACAAGAAATAGCCAAAGTTTACATAAAAAACAAGATAAAAATATAAGAAGGTTTTATTGATCATGATAACACCAGGTTTGGGAGAGGACAGAAAGAAGGAAAACACGAAGAACGACAATTTGTAGGCTTTCTTGCATACACAAAAATCCAATTAAAATCTTTTTAAGGCAAGATCTGCCAAAAATCAGTGCATTGAATGAAATTTATCGAACGAAAGATTATTTAGAGCTAAAACATATACAAAAATAAAATGAATAGATTTCAAGCTGTGCTTCAAAATCCTAGTCGTTCACTTCACTAAAACAACACAAAAGTAATGTGAAAAATGTCTAAGCAATTTTAGCATACGAACTTCCTAAATAACTTAGTATAATTGCCCCCGCAGCGAGCGTAAGCGAGCGAGGAGGCATAATAGTTTCACGAGATAGGCGAATGTCAGTTTCCGATTTTGTTCATCATCATCATCATCTTCATCCTCCAACTTTCGTGTTGACGTTACACGGTGGAATACAATTATTAGCTGACTTTGCTTTTTTTCCGTTTCAAAGCATGGTACTGTAAGTGGGAGAGACAGAATGTTTTTTCGTATCTCTTTCCTAATTTATTATTGTATTATACTATGTTATTTAGGAAGATCGTATGCTAAAATTGCTTAGACATTTTTCAATTTACTTTTGTGTTGTTTTAATGAAGTGAACGATTAGGATTTTGAAGGACAGCTTGAAATCTGAAATTTTGCAAACAATATATTTTATTTTTGTATATGTTTTAGATCTAAATCGTTCATTGAATAGATTTTATTCAATGCACTGATATTTGGCGGATCTTGCATTAAAAAGATTTTAATTGGATTTCTGTGTATGCAAGAAACCTACAAATTGTCGTTCGTCGTGTTTTTCCTTCTGTCTGTCCTTCAAACCTGGTGTGGAGATGATCAATAGAGCTTTTTTATATTTTTTTCTTGATTTTTTTATGTAAACTGTGGCTATTTTTTGTTTCGAATCATAGTTTGAAACGCAGATTTCTAATGGATTTTTCGCTTTAATTTATTTTTTTTTTGAAAAAGTTTGTTTTTTTTCTCTTGGTTCTTACAGAATTTCTTTAACAAATCTTTGCTTATAAAATACGTATCCATGGCTTCAGTTCACACATTTCTTTTGTTTGTAACAAATACTTTCTGATATTATGGCCGGTTTCCATACAGCTGTATTTTACGCTCGAGCGGAAAAAGCTCGTGAGAATTTTGCCGACGCATGCGCATAAAATCAAAATTACCACTGACTGAGAGATTTAGAATTCTCTTGAGCTGCTCTTGAGCTTGGCGTAAAAGTTAAACTCATTCTACTTTTATGCACGTATTTTTTCTCTCTCTTGTTAAATTTTATATCAGCCAATCATATTTGAGTATTGTTTGTTTTTAATTTGCGAACGTCAATAAAACAAAATATTCAAGATTTCTTTATGAAGGGTGAAATCCAGAAAAGTTATTCCTCGAACATTGGGGGATTCCTTCTGAATGCTTTGAAAAAATATTCTTTAGCAAACAGCATTAAATATATAACCAAAACATTGTATTAGAAATAATAAGACAAATTTTTTAAACAAAAAAGGAGAAATCAAGCTTTTATCACGGTGTGGGGAAATTTTTTGTAAAATATCTTTTAATTATCTCGCCCTTTGGAACGTCTTTCCAAGAAAAGCTTTCTCATTCACATTTTCTTTTTCCATCGAAATTATCTATCTATTTCTTCTTTGACGACAGTAATAAAATTGACAATATGTTTAGTTCAAAAAACTGTGCAAAACTAGTAACTTTCTTCAAATCTGAATGTTTTGATATTTTTTGCACGTGCATGAAAAACAGTTAATGGAAATCAATTTGTGCTCCTGAGAAAAAATCTCTCGAGCTTTTTTCGCTAGATCGTAAAATGCAGCTGTATGGAAACCGGCCTTTACTTGTTAAGCCTTATTTACACTTTTTGAAAGGTATATTAGCATCAGTGTGACATAGGCCTAAACAAAAAGTAGCAAAGTTTTGTTTGTTTTTGTTTCCGTTGTATAGGCTTATAATATATAGCTTGCGCTGTTTGTACAAATTGAAATGCTTGAGCGCGGGGGCATTTTCAGCTAAAGCTACATGCTAGTATAATAATAAATTAGGAAAAAGATACGAAAAAACATTCCACTTACAGTACCATGCTTTGAAACGGGAAAAAAACAAAGTCAGCTAATTAATTGTATTCCACCGTGTAGCATCAACACGAAAGTTGGAAGATGATGATGATGATGATGATGATGACCCAGTGGGCACATGACATCAATCCAACGTTGGATATAAGTTGGATAAAGATCGGTGACGTCGCTTGATCAAAATCGATGTTGTGCGAACGTTAGCAATTCGATATCGAATTTTGATATCGGACTAACGTTGGATTAACGTCGGAAACGTGGCCGGGCGTGCACTTAGCCGTCAGGTTCATAATATTATACAGAACCGGAACAGCAAAAGAACAGCATTTCAATTGGCGCGAAAATTAAATGAGAGCAGCATGGCGTCTTTGAAACAGTGGAGGAAAGGTAATCGTGGAGTAGCTGAGTTGCTTGCCGAATCTGTCTCTAGTAATAGTGATAATGTGCGTCTAAGTGACTTATCGGATACTGGTGAAATTGAAAGCAGGAATTTTATCCCTTTATTGCCAAGCAATAATAGTAATGATGATGATGATGATACTGTGAGTTTAGGATCATTACTTAATGTAAGTGATAGTGGTGATTTGAGCAGTGAAACAGGTGAAGTTTCAGGTATTGAATCCTTAACTCTACCACAGAAACTTTCCTCCTGGGCCACACGCAATAAATTGACTAGGTCATCTGTTAATGAACTTTTGGAAATTCTCAATGATTGCGGAATTAAGGATCTTCCGAAGGATTGTCGTACTTTGTTAAACACACCTAGAATTGTTATAAGTGAAAAAAAATGTGGTGGTGATTATATTTATGTTGGTCTGAGAAAGGGAATTTCAACTATCCTTGAGAAATGTTGTAATACAGATTTTAATGTTATTAATTTGATAGTCAATGTTGATGGCGTTCCAATTTTCAAAAGTACTGATAGTCAGCTTTGGCCAGTTCTTTGCAAATTTGCACATTTTACACCATTTCTTGTGGCTGCCTATTATGGTACAAAAAAGCCTTCTTCATGTAGGGAACTCTTATTTGATTTCCTAGAAGAATATAAGAGTTTGGAAAAAGAGGGTCTTTCTATTTTCGAGAAACATTTCCAGGTTGCAATTAAATTTTTTTGTTGTGATGCACCAGCTAGACAACTTCTGAAAAGCATTAAGGGTCATGGCGGATATCATGCATGTGAGCGCTGTGAGGTTGTAGGCAGTTATGTTGATGGACGGGTTGTTTTTTGTGATTTGGATTCTGCTCTTCGGACAGATGAAGACTTCTCTTGTGTGAATTACATTGGGAGTCATCAGTTAACACGAAGTTTTCTTCTTGATTATGATATCCCTTGTGTAAAAAATTTTGTTCTGGACTACATGCATTTGGTATGTCTTGGTGTGGTGAGACGATTATTGATATTTTTGAAAGAGGGACCAAGGGTTTGTCGTCTATCACGGCAACAAATAATGGAATTGTCTGAAAGATTGGTTCAGCTAAGAGGAACGTTTCCTAGTGAATTTGCTCGCCAGCCTAGGTCATTTGATGAATTAAAAAGATGGAAAGCTACTGAATTCCATCAATTCTTACTGTATAGTGGTCCTGTTGTTTTAAAAGGAATAATACCAAAACAACTTTATGAGCATTTTATGGCCTTGAGTATTGCTATCAGAATTTGTTGCTTTTCTGATTTTGAAAAAAGAAATAGCTTTGTTGATTATGCTCAAGTGTTAGTTGAATGGTTTGTTAGTAAAGCTGTAGAGTATTATGGGACAAGTTTTATAAGTTATAATGTGCATAATTTGATTCACTTGCCTCTTGATGTGAAAAATCATGGTTTTAGCCTAGATGAACTTTCTGCATTTGATTTTGAAAATTATTTGCAAATATTGAAAAACTTAGTCCGCACTTCTAACAACCCTTTGAGCCAGGTATTTAAACGTCTATGTGAAAAGGAAAATGCAATGCAAACTGTTTCTAAGAAACAGATTTTTGATAAAATAAGACATGGTGATAGAGATGGATGGTTTTTGACACACGATAAAAACTTGGCTTGTGTAACTGAAGTGATAAGTGATGGAACATTTCTTTGCAATGTTATTCAACTGCATCAGTTAAGTCCATTGTTTTCTAAGCCCTGCAATTCTGATGATATGGATATATTTGTTAGTAAAAAACAATTTTCTACCAAAAGAAAATTGTATAGTAAATCAGATTTCAAGCAAAAAGTTGTTTGTATACCAAGGGAAAATACATTTGTATATATCCCCTTTGTTCATTTGGCCAAATTTGAGTCATAATATTGCAATAAGTCTTCACTTCCTTTCCATAGTTTTATGTAGCAATAAGTTCAAAATTTGATGTTTTTTACTTCACCAGTATACTTTGAATTGAATTGATTTATATTTATGATTTCTTATTTCATTGCGAATTCCCTATCATTTAAATAATCTGAAATCATACATAAAAACATTTTTGGTCTTTTAAATTCACTCACCATTTATTAAGATGACATTTTTAATTGTTCAAATTGTTTCTTTATCTGTATGTTAAAATTTAAATAGTAATTTAATAAAGCAACTCAGCTCCACATGTCTTATTCCCGAGCTGTTTGGTTGGAAGATGGAGAGGAGTATGAGGGAACAATTCCAACTAATTGGATCAAAGATAAAATTGTCTTTTGGCCAAGAAAGCTGCAAGTTAAGAAAGCTTTCCTTCATCGTGAAGACCCACAAAAAGATTGGAAGAAATACCGATTCGTTAAAACTAAAGTAACTGGTAAGCTTTCTGTAATTTATTAATTTAATTGATAATTTTAAAATGAAGTTGAAATTTAGGCTTCCAAAATGATATATGTATATAGACTCAGTAGGATCGAAAGAATTTTGTGATGATTGTTCAGACTTCACGACTGATGTCAATGAAGATGATTACAACAGTGATGAATTCCAGGAGACAGGTAAAAGTTAACTTATTCAATAATTTCTTAAATGAATGAAAACAACAGAAATCATTTGGGAAACTCTGAAAGTCTATATTTTAAATATGATATGATCATTATTAACTTTAAGACTGATAGATAATGCTTTTATCTCCTATTGATCTTTTTCCTTATTTAGTAACTGCAACTAAATCAAATAGAGAAATACCAGTATTTCCACTATCAAGAAAGAGGGAACGATCAAGGTCTCCTGTTTCTAGTCCATCAGGTGAGTCCAAATTTACAACCAGGTAACAAGTTGTATAATTTTGCAGTTACAAATCAATTTTGACATTTGTGCTCTTTTTTGAAAGACCAAAAAATCTATATTTAACTTTATAATTTCTCCTTAATTCAAATATTTGTAACTAGTCATTGGAAACAATGGACTGATCACATTAACTAAATTTTTTTTATTAGTTGAAAGCAAGTCCAGCCGGTTTAAGAACCCAAACGTTAATAGCACCCTTCCAGGTGGTTTCCTGATTTCGTCGAGATCCTTTTCTGAAAGCAACAAGCAATCTTCACCCAATCCTTTATCTGCCACAGTACATGCAAGATCCTTTTCTGAAAGCAACAAGCAATCTGTGTACAAAGAATTAGTAAGGCGTTCAGTTTATGAGTTATTATTTAGTTAGTAGGTTATCTAAAACAGTGTTTGAGGAAGTTTCGGAAAATATGTTAGACTTTTTTGCATTGTAAGTTTTTTTTATAGGTATCGAAATTTGTCAAAGTAGGTGGCTCAACATTGAAGGAAAATGTTAAAAATATTATGGAAATGTAAGATTTCTTTCTTTTTTAATTATTCCCCTCTATAGCAGCATCAATTTTACTATTTATCTTGACTTACTTTTGTTCAGGATTGCGGACGATATATTGTTAATGCATTTCAATATGAATGGAAACAACAGAAAAGAACGCGGGAAAGATGTTATAAAGAAAGAAAGTTTCCGAAAATTAAAAGTTTGTGATGCTATCATCGGTAAATAATGCTTAAGTTTTATTGCGATATTTAGATGTTTAGGGTATTGGAGTGCAAGGAGTAAAGGATAAATGTTTTGCTTGTGAAAAAAAAATCGGGAGTAACCTTCTTTCTTGATGCTTTTTTAGATGCCGCTTTAATCAAGAATAAAGGAGCTTCGCAGGCTGAAGTCAAAGATGTTATTGCTTCGGTTTTACGATATGCCCCAGACAAAGTCGATTTTAAAGATGGGGGCAGAAAGTTTTCTCACCAGACCAGATAATTTCCAAGAAAATATGCTTTAAAAAAAACCGAAAATGTCTTTTTCCTTGTAGACGAGCCTTCTTTAGCAGCCCATGTATTAATTTGGCTTTTGTTTGTCAACGTTATCTAACACTGAATTAACATTCTAACATTAAAGCAACGTCTGCTTATCCTAAAACCCATGTTTATTTAACATCGAATTAACGTCGTTTAACATCATGCCACGTTGTACCGACGTTGTACCGACGTTATCCAACATCATCCGATGTTGTGCCGATGTCATTTCCCGACGTCGTCTCAACGTCTAAATTCAACGTCAAAATAACATTTCCATTCCAACATCTATCTAACGTTTTTCCAACATTAAATCCGATGTTGTTGCAACGTCGAACCAACATCGATTGCCCACTGGGGAAGAACAAAATCAGAACTGACATTCGCCTATCTCGTGAAACTACTATGCCTCCTCGCTCGCTTACGCTCGCTGCGGGGGCAAAAACTTGACTTTTCGCGAAAAAAACTTTCGGGAATTTCGATTTTTACTTTCTTACCTGGCAGAAACTTTCGCGAAAATAGGCAAAAGTCGCGGAAATCGCGAAAGTTTCTGTCCGAGAAAGTTTCTGCCCTTAAAGTATGTACTAATAAATGAACTGTATAATGCGGGTAATGCTGATGAAGCATTGCAACTGTATGTTAAACTTTTGGTACTTTTAGAAAGTGATAATTTCATGATATAGTTTTACATGTATTATCAATAAGATTTCGTCAAACATAATCAAGTTAGTCTCATAAAAGCTAGTCTCATAAAAACTCTCCTTTTGTAAAAAGTTGCTAAATCGGCCCGATGGCGTTAATTATAACAAAACAGTCGGTGTAATGGAAACAACTTCCAACGATTTAGAAATGTTCTTTTACATGAAATAACAAAATAGGTATTGATCTTCTTTGTGACAATTTCTAATGTACGTTTGATTTCTAAGAAGTAAAAGTTCAAAGATAGCACTAATTATTTTACACCCCATGATGAAGAGCTCTCAGTACAAATGAATTTCTTGTATATACTAACTTTACATAGTAACAAATCACGTTTTGTTTATATATACATAATGCACATGCAGCATACCTTTTCAAGACATAAGTCTTTTTTTCAATGCATTTTAAATTGAAAGTTACATTAAATGTGTCTTTGTTGTTAACGTTCCTTTTGATTTGCCAGTATTATGTAATTTTCTTAACCGTCTTCTTAATTCTTCTGCTTTTTCCTCATAAGACTTTCCCAGTGTATCTTGTTTTGGCTTAAATGTATGACGATAAGAAAGAATATCACCATACAACAATCCAATATCACTTAGCTTGGAATCAGAAACATCTGCAGCAACATCATCATCAATTTTGTGACAAACAAATGATGATAACAGACAAGTTTAATTTCGTTTGTTCAGAAATTCTTCAATCTAAAACATCACAAATAACACAATACAACATTGCAAATTTGTGTATCTTGTTGGAAATAAGAAAAAATATAAATCCAATTGGGATACTAAACATACAAAATTTATAAAAGTAATTTTAAATTAAGAAAGATAAATAGTATAATTTTCGTTGAGTAAATATATTCAAACTAAATCTCACCTCAACAAATAAAGCATACGAGGGAGACCTTGCTGAGTATAAATTCAAAGGGAATTAGAAGCTCAAAAACGTCTACACAGCTTACCTTTCTGTAGCCTTGCAGCAGAGTCTCTGCCTCTGCAGTATCTGCCACCATAATTAAAGCAATTTGTAAATGTAATAAAATCAAGACCAAGACCTTCAACAACAACAGCGAGGGCACTCAAAATGAAGATAACTCTCCAGACCAGAATTACCTAACTGGTGCTGAAACAAGGGGCCGCCAGTTTTAACTAGGGGCCGCGCTTTACAACTGGCGTTTTTGAGATTTTTCGATGTCCTTTTCAGCCACGGTAGAAAAGCACACATATTTGCATCATTAATTTCTTAAACATCAATTAACAGTTCTTTTACGACGTTTTAATAAGGCAATTTTCTTTGGTTCTGATCATAAAATCTTTTGAACATGTTAAGCGTACTTTTCCGCATCTACACCCAAAGCTTTTATCTTATCAACTTGCACGGTTATAAAATTGTCAGTAATTATGTTTGTACTAGTCTGATTGTGTTTGTAAATATGTTACATTATTACGAATCAAATCAAAGTGACTTGTTGCAATTATTTTTGCATCATAATGGGGATTATCAAGTTAATAACCCAAAACAATAGGTCTTTTTGTCGGTCAAGCACTGAAATATTTGAAACGAGACAATGTTTGTAAAGATTGCAATTAAGGTATCAATGTAAAGATCCATTGAATGACAACGAATATAAGTGAACAACAATTCCAATGGTGGCTTTAGTTGACATCTAACTTCGATTACGGTGACAGTTCTTGAAAATTCAATCATGAAGACAATAATCACATTTATGCTTTTGTCAATGTTGGTATCATTATGTATGGCTGGTAATTCAAAAGTAGGAAAAGCTGCTGGCGCAGGTATGTTTCGTAGAAAAAGCTAATACTAAATAAATCTGATAGAACTGTAACAAAAAATAATGTGAAATTGTCTCTAAATTTGTAGGCGGGAAAGCAGTGCTCTGCATAATTAGTAGGGGCCTGTGCAGAGCCGCAGGTGACGAAAACAATGCGGAGGATTGGGAGGTACCAATGCAAAACCTCATGAATGATGAAAAAATCAATGGTAAGACGTGATAGATAGTAGAAATTACCATTAAAATATTTTCTTTTTCATTTTCTTGTTTGAAACCCCGCTCAGAAACATTTTCGTATACAGCCCTAACACCCTGGTTTCTTAATTATGAATATTATTCATTATATTTTTACTACAGAAGCTGCTCGTATTGTCATAGCAAAACTTTTGGATGAGAGAAAAAATTCCAGAAAGTAAGTGCATTAGTTTGGCCTTTATTTTTTCAGACCAGATTCTTATTCCACATACTAAAACTATGTTGACATGTATACTGCTGCACTTAACGACCTTAGTCAAATAGGGTTATATCGCTGAGATTGTCAGATGCAGAGACAGTAAGATGCAGAGACTATTATCACGACTTTCTTTGTCAGAAATACTTCCTATCTGAAGGCAATAATATTTTAGGAACCGACGATTTCATTAAAGTCAAAGAATGAAGATGTTTTAATGACGAGTATTTGACCTACACCGATAATTTCAATTTCAAAACCAACTACGTTTATAGCGTTTATAACCCACGTTTATATCATTGTAGTAATTATGAAAGAAGAGACTCCATATGTTGTAGCCGTAGTAATTATTATCGAAAAGACTCCATATGTTGTGCCTGTAAATTTTTTCGAGAAAAATCCCATATAACTTCTTTCTTATAACCTGGTCAGTAAACTCAAACAGAATTTGTATTTGACCTAATGACATGTTGCAACTTATTTAGTTTTTTTGGGATAAAGGGATAGAAATGTAGACTTTTACAGAGGAGGATACAGTAAAATATTTACAACAGTTGATTTTCCGCATTACAAGATCTGTCGACATCATGGAAAAGCGGAAGATTTTTTTCTTGATTGATTGCCGATTTGGTTGAATTCGTCAACTAATTAAAGGACAGCAATAATCATTAAGGAATGACATAATTTTCATAAACCTGTAATTACAAAAAAGCATTTGTTTGTAATACGTTTTTGTTTGTTTTTAAGAATTGAAGTTTATAATTACTTTTCCAAAGCTTCACGAAATCTTGATTGATACATCAATAAAAATTAACGAGATCAGAAAATAAACGCGAATCGTCGACAAGATTTAAAAGTGTGCAGTAATTAACGCGAATTCTCTCGCAGTATGATTTTGAGTAAACTGAAGAAAGACAATAACTTTTCTTTTTTCTGTGTACATACAAACTTTTCTTTAAGTTAAAGTGAAAACTTTAAGTGAAGTTATATGAAAGGGTTATCCTTGATAATGTTATTCTTCTGTTTCCTGGCCTCTTCTAAGACATTGGTAATACCTGCAGCCTTAAACCCCGACTTTATAATAGTTATTTCATGCTGATATATCTCCTTCATCACTTTTGCATGTCGAGATTTTAAGGTAGACAAGCGTAGATCAATTTGAATATATGCAACGTCACGATTAGGATCGATTTTCAGAGCCTCCATGATAGAAGATGTGAAATAGTCACTGAAGGGTTTCTTTTCGTTCTTCTTGAAAGATGTATTGGTCGTTAGGTCTAGTGGTTGTAACAAATAAGTCATGTTTTTGGCACCATGAGTGATTCTATACCATGATCAGATAGAATTCCCATTACTTTATTAGTGGATGCATCCCATAGCAAGAGGGTCTTTGCTGGCAAAGACCTTTTTCCTTGATCTTATTTATGTAAGGAACCAAGACTTCTTTGATTAGGCGGGTCGTTTCGATTTCATTGCTCTAATGTTTTGGATTGTAAGCCGTGCAGAGTCCTGTTGGAAAGTCAACATTAGGGAGACATCTTTTAGTTTTCCCGGTGTAAATCAATTGGAATAGAAGTATTTGACCATCCAATGTCTCACAAAGGGTTACGGCTATTGTTCTCTTATCATTTATCATACCAGCGTGAGATATATGCTTCTCTCCATTCGCAGCCATTGTGACATTTTCAGTTGCGAAGAATTTCGAAGGCGTTTGGTCACCATTGATGACAAGTTTATCGGGATTTTATGTTTAAGAACCTTTTTCTCAACGATCCCATGGAAGAATCGAGTTCGAGCCTCATCCCATAGTGACCTTGTAGTTGTTGGCCGGGAAGTTGTTACCATACGGCGTGAAAAATTCATCCTTTGATACAACGAACGAGCAAAGAATCGTGTTAGTTTAAAGTCCAAAAATATACCAAATCTATCTGGATTTGCACGGATCAATCCATTTAAAACACCTGCTACCACATGAACATTGATACCGCGCACCAGCTAACCGTAGGCTTTTACTCTCTATAAAACCAGGAAACTTTCCTCTGAACTTTCTCAAAGCACCTGTTACTCCGGTCATTGCAGCATATATCTCAAATATGTTCGTTTCAAAGAATAAATTCAATGATTTTAATCAAAACTTCAAATGGATTTTATTTTCGTAATTAACGCCAACTTTTTCTCATGCCTTACTGATTGCAGTAATTAGTCACAATTTACGTATTTTACCTTGATGCCAATACCTTGGAAAAATGGAATATAAACAATGAAGCATATCACTAATAGTTTAATTGAGTCTTTGGACCACAATCTATAATACCATGGGCGGACGCAGGGTACGGCTGATACAGTTCAAGCCGTAGTAGAATTTAGTCAGGAGAATGATTAATAAATGATCTACTGTCGTGCTTCTTAGTTCCGTTTGTTCTTTACTCCGCCATAATCACGCGATACCGTCGAGTGACGAGTCTTTCTGTACTTGAAAATCTGTCAATATGTTTTTTTATAAATTAACGCATTATTTGTTGGCGCCTCATTTGACTCACAAATTTTAGGTTAGCTATAACTGCAAACCCAACTGCTGTATCGTCCTTCTTTACGGCTCAAAAATCGGCTCCTTTTGATCAATAATGAAACGAGTTATAACTAACCCAGCCGGCACCAAACGTTATACTAACGTTAGTGTTACGTTATTTTTTACGTTGTGGTAACGTTAGTGGTTGGTTAGAATGGAAGTCTTTTTTTAATTAGTATAACGTTAAATACTTACGTTAGTATAACGTTAGAAAGTTACATCAGGACAACGTTGAATTTCGTAAATCTACGTTGTATTAACAACATCAAAATGTTATAACATTGTCATGACTTTTGAAGTCATTATAAACAAATCCCGGTGTCCATCCAAACAAAGTAAGAAAAATGACGAAAACAGCGAATAGTCATAGAAGTTGATATTTACCTTTAATTGACAAGAAAAGTATATTTTTATGTCAATATTTACGCATGCCTCATAGAAGAAAAAGAAACAAATATAAGTGAAGGTGTTAAACGAATGCTTGTGGTTACGGCAAATTGCAATAAATGAAAATCAACGGAAATTCATGCTATCCATTCTAACCAACCACTAACGTTACCACAACGTAAAAAATAACGTAACACTAACGTTAATATAACGTAAATTAACGAAATTTAACCTTGTCCTGATGTAACTTTTTAACGTTATACTAACGTAAGTATCTAACGTTATACTAATTAAAAAAAGACTTCCATTCTAACCAACCACTAACGTTACCACAACGTAAAAACTAACGTAACACTAACGTTAGTATAACGTAAATTAACGAAATTTAACGTTGTCCTGATGTAACTTTCTAACGTTGTACTAACGTAAGTACTTAACGTTGGAGTAACGTTGATTTTACGTTGGTAACGTTAAACCTAGAACCAACGTTAGACTAACGTTAAATAAACGTTGGGTGCCTGCTGGGAACAGTTTTGAGCTATAGCGCAGCTTTTCAATATGGCTCAAACTTACTGCTCAAGTCCCAATTCTATGGTAGCTGGACACCCATAGATCTAATCTATGCTTCATGGTACTTCTTTCGTTTTTCCATTTGTTTTGAAAGTACGGCTGTCGTGCCAAAGGTACACAAGACGATAATAAGTTTCAGAACAAATCCTTAGCTTTTAAATCTTTCGGTTGTCGGTGGAGTAAGCAAATACGGGTCAAAACTCACACAGGTGCAACATTCTATGAACCTCTTTCTCAATTTGCCAGAATCGGACATGATGCATAAAGAAAGAGTTTTTGAAACGCTTAATCTCAACGATAATATGGTAATAGATTCTTTAAATTTACTCATACTGAAGAAATTGTACTCCAAAAGGTTTTTATATCCTAACGAGCGCATGAATCTGGTAGGTAAAAGGTTTGAGAAAGGACCTTCCTGTGTGAAATAATGGAGAGTAGTGTGGTAAAAGACATCGTGTTTGATGCACAGACATTTCTTTAAAGTAAGTTTTTCGTTATATTTTACTTTGTAAACATAAGTGTTAATTTGTTTTTGCGGAGTGTAGCTTTTAGCGCAACGGAGCTCATTTGGCAAGATCAAATATTGTCATCAAACACTAACAGAGAGATGCATTTCGGCTGCCGTAACTGGATGCAACCTTCTACAGGGTCATACAAAAAGTGCGATTTGGCTCACTTACCTTTGATTTTCGGAAATTTTGAGGTAGGTAATAATTTGGATGATCAATCTCACAAGTGTTCAGGGTATAGCGTTTAGGCAAAATTGTCGATCTGTACGGTGTCGGTCAAAACAAAGTGGTTGCTTTTTGAGTTAAGTAGACATTTTCCCCCGAGAAATCTCCGAATGCTCCGAGGTTTGTTATGAACTTCCAACTGGGAAACCAGGAATACCTCTTATCCTTTTTCGATAATATTGTAAGCTAATGAGAATATTGCCTGTTGATACTTTTGAAAATTTGAATCAAAGCTTCTGAAAGTGCATCTATGGATGCTCACAAGCTGTATATCTCTGAAGAATAAAAGATGAAGCTGTTATTTCTTCTCCATATTTATATGCTTTAAGCCATGTTTATTCAACTTCGTGTTGTATTTTGATCCTCCTAACTGTTTTTATTTCCACACACAACACAAAACAAGACAAAAATTTCAATGATGATGATAAAATCTAATGCCAATGTTTATGTTTATGAGGTGTGTTGCAGCAGACACACACCACTATGCCCCATAAAGTTTTATTCATAATATAGGTCCTTTTAGAGATTTATATATCC
Organism: Turritopsis dohrnii; assembly: GCA_027922465.2. NCBI lineage: Eukaryota > Metazoa > Cnidaria > Hydrozoa > Anthoathecata > Oceaniidae > Turritopsis > Turritopsis dohrnii. The sequence goes on from BQMF02000027.1 coordinate 514,039, forward strand.
TTTTTGAATTCTTAATTGCAAGCTTATCATTGTTCATGGGAAATGATTTGCATGTTTCGTATATGATAAACTTTATGCTGATGACAGGTTAGGGAGAATGTGTGTGTGCCGAAAAAAAAGGCTTTGATATTTTCTATGTCTAAATCACTGAGACATCAAAACAGTATATATAAAGTACATCACCATTCATGGAATTTGTCTATTTAAAAGAGTACAATCGTAGTCACACTTTATGATCAAATTGGACTGCTTAACAACAAAAAATGTAAACAATATATAATATTTTATCCATTATATAATTGTATAATATTCTCTGATTTGGAATTCAATTAGTCAACTCCATTGTAGTATTTAATACATGTGTCTGGGTGAAATTTTGTAAATTCTAGAGAAATAACTGAAGTTGAAATAGCTATATACAGCATATACACATCCCAGGACAAGCTCGTTTCGCCGTATCACGGCTCATCAGCTGGGCTAGTGTCGGGTTTGAACCTGGAACCTTGCGATTCCAAGGTTGATGTTGTACCCATTACACCAACTAGGCCACGGTTTGATCGTGCTTCACATGTCACCAGAGTGCTCAATGCCCCTGAGGACAGAGCGTTGCATAGTGCGAAGTAGTGAACGTGTTCTTAGCGAACACTCATGCTGACGATACAGAGTGCTCAATCCCACAAAGTAGGAGAGCGTAATTATACACATCCCAGGACAAGCTTGTTTCGCCGTATCACGGCTCATCAGCTGGGCTAGTGTCGGTTTGTCCTGGGATGTGTATAATTACGCTCTCCTACTTTGTGGGATTGAGCACTCTGTATCGTCAGCATGAGTGTTCGCTAAGAACACGTTCACTACTTCGCACTATGCAACGCTCTGTCCTCAGGGGCATTGAGCACTCTGGTGACATGTGAAGCACGATCAAACCGTGGCCTAGTTGGTGTAATGGGTACAACATCAACCTTGGAATCGCAAGGTTCCAGGTTCAAACCCGACACTAGCCCAGCTGATGAGCCGTGATACGGCGAAACAAGCTTGTCCTGGGATGTGTATATGCTGTATATAGCTATTTCAACTTCAGTTATTTCTCTAGAATTTACAAAATTTCACCCAGACACATGTATTAAATACTACAATGGAGTTGACTAATTGAATTCCAAATCAGAGAATATTTTACAATTATATAATGGATAAAAAATTATATATTGTTTACATTTTTGGTTGTTAAGCATTCCAATTTGATCATAAAGTGTGACTACGATTGTACTCTTTTAAATAGACAAATTCCATGAATGGTGATGTACTTTATATATACTGTTTTGATGTCTCAGTGATTTAGACATAGAAAATATCAAAGCCTTTTTTTTCGGCACACACACATTCTCCCTAACCTGTCATCAGCATAAAGTTTATCATATACGAAACATGCAAATCATTTCCCATGAACAATAATAAGCTTGCAATTAAGAATTCAAAAAGGATATATAAATCTCTAAAAGGACCTATATTATGAATAAAACTTTATGGGGCATAGTGGTGTGTGTCTGCTGCAACACACCTCATAAACATAAACATTGGCATTAGATTTTATCATCATCATTGAAATTTTTGTCTTGTTTTGTGTTGTGTGTGGAAATAAAAACAGTTAGGAGGATCAAAATACAACACGAAGTTGAATAAACATGGCTTAAAGCATATAAATATGGAGAAGAAATAACAGCTTCATCTTTTATTCTTCAGAGATATACAGCTTGTGAGCATCCATAGATGCACTTTCAGAAGCTTTGATTCAAATTTTCAAAAGTATCAACAGGCAATATTCTCATTAGCTTACAATATTATCGAAAAAGGATAAGAGGTATTCCTGGTTTCCCAGTTGGAAGTTCATAACAAACCTCGGAGCATTCGGAGATTTCTCGGGGGAAAATGTCTACTTAACTCAAAAAGCAACCACTTTGTTTTGACCGACACCGTACAGATCGACAATTTTGCCTAAACGCTATACCCTGAACACTTGTGAGATTGATCATCCAAATTATTACCTACCTCAAAATTTCCGAAAATCAAAGGTAAGTGAGCCAAATCGCACTTTTTGTATGACCCTGTAGAAGGTTGCATCCAGTTACGGCAGCCGAAATGCATCTCTCTGTTAGTGTTTGATGACAATATTTGATCTTGCCAAATGAGCTCCGTTGCGCTAAAAGCTACACTCCGCAAAAACAAATTAACACTTATGTTTACAAAGTAAAATATAACGAAAAACTTACTTTAAAGAAATGTCTGTGCATCAAACACGATGTCTTTTACCACACTACTCTCCATTATTTCACACAGGAAGGTCCTTTCTCAAACCTTTTACCTACCAGATTCATGCGCTCGTTAGGATATAAAAACCTTTTGGAGTACAATTTCTTCAGTATGAGTAAATTTAAAGAATCTATTACCATATTATCGTTGAGATTAAGCGTTTCAAAAACTCTTTCTTTATGCATCATGTCCGATTCTGGCAAATTGAGAAAGAGGTTCATAGAATGTTGCACCTGTGTGAGTTTTGACCCGTATTTGCTTACTCCACCGACAACCGAAAGATTTAAAAGCTAAGGATTTGTTCTGAAACTTATTATCGTCTTGTGTACCTTTGGCACGACAGCCGTACTTTCAAAACAAATGGAAAAACGAAAGAAGTACCATGAAGCATAGATTAGATCTATGGGTGTCCAGCTACCATAGAATTGGGACTTGAGCAGTAAGTTTGAGCCATATTGAAAAGCTGCGCTATAGCTCAAAACTGTTCCCAGCAGGCACCCAACGTTTATTTAACGTTAGTCTAACGTTGGTTCTAGGTTTAACGTTACCAACGTAAAATCAACGTTACTCCAACGTTAAGTACTTACGTTAGTACAACGTTAGAAAGTTACATCAGGACAACGTTAAATTTCGTTAATTTACGTTATACTAACGTTAGTGTTACGTTAGTTTTTACGTTGTGGTAACGTTAGTGGTTGGTTAGAATGGAAGTCTTTTTTTAATTAGTATAACGTTAGATACTTACGTTAGTATAACGTTAAAAAGTTACATCAGGACAAGGTTAAATTTCGTTAATTTACGTTATATTAACGTTAGTGTTACGTTATTTTTTACGTTGTGGTAACGTTAGTGGTTGGTTAGAATGGATAGCATGAATTTCCGTTGATTTTCATTTATTGCAATTTGCCGTAACCACAAGCATTCGTTTAACACCTTCACTTATATTTGTTTCTTTTTCTTCTATGAGGCATGCGTAAATATTGACATAAAAATATACTTTTCTTGTCAATTAAAGGTAAATATCAACTTCTATGACTATTCGCTGTTTTCGTCATTTTTCTTACTTTGTTTGGATGGACACCGGGATTTGTTTATAATGACTTCAAAAGTCATGACAATGTTATAACATTTTGATGTTGTTAATACAACGTAGATTTACGAAATTCAACGTTGTCCTGATGTAACTTTCTAACGTTATACTAACGTAAGTATTTAACGTTATACTAATTAAAAAAAGACTTCCATTCTAACCAACCACTAACGTTACCACAACGTAAAAAATAACGTAACACTAACGTTAGTATAACGTTTGGTGCCGGCTGGGTTAGTTATAACTCGTTTCATTATTGATCAAAAGGAGCCGATTTTTGAGCCGTAAAGAAGGACGATACAGCAGTTGGGTTTGCAGTTATAGCTAACCTAAAATTTGTGAGTCAAATGAGGCGCCAACAAATAATGCGTTAATTTATAAAAAAACATATTGACAGATTTTCAAGTACAGAAAGACTCGTCACTCGACGGTATCGCGTGATTATGGCGGAGTAAAGAACAAACGGAACTAAGAAGCACGACAGTAGATCATTTATTAATCATTCTCCTGACTAAATTCTACTACGGCTTGAACTGTATCAGCCGTACCCTGCGTCCGCCCATGGTATTATAGATTGTGGTCCAAAGACTCAATTAAACTATTAGTGATATGCTTCATTGTTTATATTCCATTTTTCCAAGGTATTGGCATCAAGGTAAAATACGTAAATTGTGACTAATTACTGCAATCAGTAAGGCATGAGAAAAAGTTGGCGTTAATTACGAAAATAAAATCCATTTGAAGTTTTGATTAAAATCATTGAATTTATTCTTTGAAACGAACATATTTGAGATATATGCTGCAATGACCGGAGTAACAGGTGCTTTGAGAAAGTTCAGAGGAAAGTTTCCTGGTTTTATAGAGAGTAAAAGCCTACGGTTAGCTGGTGCGCGGTATCAATGTTCATGTGGTAGCAGGTGTTTTAAATGGCTTGATCCGTGCAAATCCAGATAGATTTGGTATATTTTTGGACTTTAAACTAACACGATTCTTTGCTCGTTCGTTGTATCAAAGGATGAATTTTTCACGCCGTATGGTAACAACTTCCCGGCCAACAACTACAAGGTCACTATGGGATGAGGCTCGATCTCGATTCTTCCATGGGATCGTTGAGAAAAAGGTTCTTAAACATAAAATCCCGATAAACTTGTCATCAATGGTGACCAAACGCCTTCGAAATTCTTCGCAACTGAAAATGTCACAATGGCTGCGAATGGAGAGAAGCATATATCTCACGCTGGTATGATAAATGATAAGAGAACAATAGCCGTAACCCTTTGTGAGACATTGGATGGTCAAATACTTCTATTCCAATTGATTTACACCGGGAAAACTAAAAGATGTCTCCCTAATGTTGACTTTCCAACAGGACTCTGCACGGCTTACAATCCAAAACATTAGAGCAATGAAATCGAAACGACCCGCCTAATCAAAGAAGTCTTGGTTCCTTACATAAATAAGATCAAGGAAAAAGGTCTTTGCCAGCAAAGACCCTCTTGCTATGGGATGCATCCACTAATAAAGTAATGGGAATTCTATCTGATCATGGTATAGAATCACTCATGGTGCCAAAAACATGACTTATTTGTTACAACCACTAGACCTAACGACCAATACATCTTTCAAGAAGAACGAAAAGAAACCCTTCAGTGACTATTTCACATCTTCTATCATGGAGGCTCTGAAAATCGATCCTAATCGTGACGTTGCATATATTCAAATTGATCTACGCTTGTCTACCTTAAAATCTCGACATGCAAAAGTGATGAAGGAGATATATCAGCATGAAATAACTATTATAAAGTCGGGGTTTAAGGCTGCAGGTATTACCAATGTCTTAGAAGAGGCCAGAAAACAGAAGAATAACTTTATCAAGGATAACCTTTCATATAACTTCACTTAAAGTTTTCACTTTAACTTAAAGAAAAGTTTGTATGTACACAGAAAAAAGAAAAGTTATTGTCTTTCTTCAGTTTACTCAAAATCATACTGCGAGAGAATTCGCGTTAATTACTGCACACTTTTAAATCTTGTCGACGATTCGCGTTTATTTTCTGATCTCGTTAATTTTTATTGATGTATCAATCAAGATTTCGTGAAGCTTTGGAAATAAAATTTCCGAGTTAATAACTCGAGAAAAATTAGACTTTAAAATTTTCCCGAGTTAGTAACTCGGAAAAAATAAATCAAAAAAAAATTTCCGAGTTAGTAACTCGGGAAAATTTTACGTGAATAAAATTTCCGAGTTAGTAACTCGAGAAAAATTAAAATTTAAAAATCTCCGAGTTAGTAACTCGGTTTGTGACGTCATAATGTGTAACTCGGTTTTGTAACTCGGTTTTGTAACTCGGGAATTCCGAACCTCTTTTAGATTGACATCTTATGATTTGAAAATGAAGCTTCAAATATAAAATACAGAGGTGCGGAATTCCCGAGTTACAAAACCGAGTTACAAAACCGAGTTACACATTATGACGTCACAAACCGAGTTACTAACTCGGAAATTTTTTTTTTGTTTTATTTTTTCCGAGTTAGAGAATATTTTTCAAAAATATTGTTGGGGAGATTTTCGAAAGTTCAGTGGGAATAGTGTGAGTATTTAAAAAAAGGCCAAATTTGTGGCAAATTTTGAAAATCCTTCAATGCAGTCCTTCAAGAAGCCTAAAGCTGTACAACACTTGCTCAAAATTGTTTCTTAACGTCTTACACAGTGCTCAAAGTTACGAGGGGGTTCACAAATCATTACGATGTGCATGATTTAGAATACAGAAGCAGTCGGTGAAGGTTTTCTACACTTTGGATTACATTGACGAATACATGAGAAAGAAAGTTGTCTATATTTTTTTGCTCTATGTGCTCACATAAAATTAATATTAGCACTCACAAAAATTAACTTGAATTTAAGATCTCTGGTCTTACAGGTTTGTTTTAAAGTTGCCAATCGAATACAACAATCTAAAAGATAATAAACAAAGGTATCTACGCCTTTGGTGTTGAATCATAGTCGATTTTGAAAAGTCACATCAAACAGTAATGTCGACACTAATCCACTTGAAATCTTTTTGTATTTAGCACTGTTAAATAATTTCTTTTAGAATTAGCATGATACCACCTCAAGATTATGAATTGCACGTGCAAAACACCAGTCTCAACACCTAGATCAAATTCCTACAGAAATATAGAATCTATTTTCTCACTTCGGCAACTTTTTAGCTTGGAATTTTCAGCTATCACAATTCATCAAGGGTAAGAGCAATAGAAAAATATTAATGCATTAATGTAAATCAAAACTTGCGCTATAAAATTTCTGTGTTTGCAAATTTTCATTATAGTTGAACAATTTGGTCCAAATTTGGAATCCAATTTTCGAAAACAGCAGTACGTTGATTCCTCTATTAAATCTTCATTAGAATTGAACAATTTTCAAAAGTTAGTAACTCGGGAAAACTTTACGAAGATAAAATTCCCGAGTTAGTAACTCGAGAAAAATTAGACTTTAAAAATTTCCCGAGTTAGTAACTCGGAAAAAATAAAACAAAAAAAATTTCCGAGTTAGTAACTCGGGAAAATTTTACGTGAATAAAGTTTCCGAGTTAGTAACTCGAGAAAAATTAAAATTTAAAAATCTCCGAGTTAGTAACTCGGTTTGTGACGTCATAATTCTTAATTCGGTTTTGTAACTCGGTTTTGTAACTCGGGGATTCCGAACCTCGTCAAGTTCTGTTCATTTTTACGAAAAAAAAATAAAAAACCGTATTTAGATCAGTTATTCAGCTTGAATTATTGCTAGATTTCCACCTCAGAGCTCTTTTCGTTCTTAGATTGGGGCTTCAAATGTACCAAATGAACACGGCGAAAAAGCGTTTTAAAGTTTTTATAGAACATGTAAATGTATTTTACTGTATAGTACTGATGATGATATAATACATGTCGAAAAGCTTTTGCTTGATTTTAAATATTTGTTATGTCTTTAATAAATTTTACATTAATTTGACTGGCATATTTTGATTAATAATTTGATACATGATTAATGAAGTGATAAACAGGAAAAGGAATGTTTTAATGAAAAAAACAAATTTCCAATTTATTTTTCAAAAAAAAATTGCACCATTCAAAAATTCAGGTCATTTTACATCGGATTAGTGAAAATAATAAAAAAGCAAAATTTTCACAAAAGTTTCCCTTACTCACGCCTTAAATAAAACGTCCAGCGGCGGATCTAGAGGGTAGTCGCAATTTGTGTAGGAGAGTGTTAGTTGAAAACTTCTACCTTCTAGATCTGACGCTGATAACCCTGTACTTTAAAATCCGTAACTTCCAACAACATTCACTCGTCGAATGTTTACAGAACGGGCGTTCACACGACGGGCGTTACAGAAAAGGCGTTTGAATTCTTTACGAAGGCGTTTATCGGCAACGATATACACGCAACTTTTAATCGAAGCGTTGATGGTACACGCCATAGTAACAGCATAGCCGAAGAACTGGTGGAAAGACCTGCCTGGTATTACAGTTATCATAAGAATTATTTGATAGAGTAACAGCCAACAAGTTGTTATGAAGAAGCGGAAAAATATCCTTTTTTCTTGAATAAGGTTTCTTCTACCTCGAACCGTCCTTGATGGCGTTTCTGAACAAATATGCCTGGAAAGAAAATAAAATAGCAAATGATTTACCAAACTTATCTACTTTTCGTTCATAGCCAGAGAAAACTGATTATGTCATGTTAACCTACCTGATCACCAATCCATGTAAGAAGAATGTTGACAAGGTTGATATGACAATCATGGTTACTTCAAAAAGAGCCAATCTTTTTGAACAAACTTTAGTTATGTCCCATCTCCAAGTCATAAAAATCGGTTCAAAGTAAAAACCGCATTCGGCCGATAAATTTGGCGTTGAGCATATAACGCCCCACACCCAACAAATTATGCAAGCAGTTTTGACAACTCTTTTTAAACGATTTACAAGTCTGGGGGCGCAAATACAAAGGTAACGATCAAAAGCAATACATAGAACCAACGGAAGGCTGCTGAACGAGACCGTGTTCAGAAGGGCGCCATATAGTTGGTGGTGATGTAAGTTAGTTTGCATGATAATTGATGGCCCAACATAAAAAACTGCCCCAATAAGGATGAGAGAATCAGCGATACAAAGAATTGTAGAGAACTTATAAAATACTTTTTTGAACGGTCTTCTGGTGACTGTCAGTCTGATGAATGTTACGTTTGTGAAAATACCAAGTATTGAAGTGACAATAACAATCCAACCAAGTAGATTACTTTGCATAGATGAAACCATGTTAACTATCTATTTCACACTCAAGTACACTCAAGTAAGTATTTAAAAGTTCAGATTTTTTCACTAATACAGAGATGGTTTCTTTTGACGCAGGCGATCAATAATTAAAGGCGCAAAAAAGGTAAAAACCTTTAAAAAGCACAGTTTTGTATGATTATTGCACAAGAACATCACAATGAATGAATCTTAACCATCTGTATTTCTTGCGTAGGATATTCACGAGGTTTTTCTCAACCGCATCTTTCTCTTTAACATAAATTTCTGGTCCAAATGACTAATGCAGTTCTGAAATATCAATGCATTCATAAACTACTACTCGCGCATGCGCCTTATGAACGGACGTTTTTTCCCTAAATATTCTATGTTTTTATTTTGTATCACACACACACACACACACTGGCTTTATTCTCAATTGCAACGTAATTAATTTTTTTTTGAGAACGTATAGCTTAACGTGACGATTTATCCTCATTTAGCGAAACTCACATCTCACAAATCTTTTCGGAGCAGTTTCGTTTTTCTCGGCTTCTGAATAAATGTTTGTTTTTTCTTTTAACCATCTAAGTAATGTTTGCTTTGGAATGCCATATTTGTTTGATACAGATGCAGACGGTTCTCTTTTGTCAGTTTAATATGGGTATGTGTCAGTTTTTAAGTTTTTGTGAAATGTCGAAAAGTTAAATGATCAAAGATTCTTCCGTTTCTCGAGATGCTCAGTTTTCATTTCTAGAAGCAACCGTGTTGTGTGAAGAAAGGATATCATTTGCCATATGTGTCATTTCAGTATTCCTAAAGCAACAATAAACTTGTTTGTTCTTATCGAACATTTGATATTAATGATTTCTTCCTTTCGGATTGTTTTATATTGAAATATTGCAAGTTGTTATTTAGCAACATCCTCTATACTTTTTAATGTTTTTGAACATTCATATTTTGAAAGTTGAAAGAAAAACGCTCAGTAAGCGTTTTTGTTTTTTAGATTTACGAACTCATTAGATTAATCGCTTCCTTTATCAAAGAGTTCAAGTGGAGTTTCACTATCCAGGAATGAAAACTTGCGTCTTATTGTTAGAAAAATGTTTTTCAGCAAAGAATGATCTGAATCTTTTCTTAATACAAAATTCACTAAGGGAGGGATGGAGGAGAAATAAAAGTTTTCTTAACCAATCGGCAAAATCGTCAAAAAATCACTGCGACGAAGAGCATTTTTATTGAAATTGTGCGTATATTTCTATAGAAATGCACTCTTTCGCAGAGGTTTTTTAACAAATGTGCTGGCTGTGATGTTTTTCATACACGTTCATCCTCACGCTTTCCTTTTCGTCATTGCCGTTAATGGAAGACGTTTTGTCACGTCACAACAGTTCGACTGGAAATTCAACAACATTTAAATAAATCAGAAGAGGCTTCGGAACCATTAGGTGGTTAAACGTACAAAAGGATAACAAAATCAACATTTAAATTAAATTCAACATCATAATAATATACAATATACTCGCGTAAATGCTAACAAATAATGTAATTCCTTTGATTTAAGTTCTGATAAATTTTTATTCTCAAAGAAGTACAACTTTTTCTGATAGCATTCTTCGTACTCTACATGGAATCACACTGTCTTATAAAAATATTTCTTCACTGAAGTCGCTTTTTTGTTGACAATATATTTTTCACTACAAGAAACATTGAGTGGGCAAACCTGGTGCACTACATCCAAACATTTGTACAAAACATTTCCTGCAATTAATCTTAATCACGAAAAATTAATCATATACCTCCGCGAAATTGATGGCAATACAAATTATTAAAGCTTAGTTCAAAGGATCGCAGAGTTAAAATCAAGATAAAGACATGTCAACGTTTCACGACCAAAGTCTTTTTACTTTTCTTATGCCAGTTCTCCTTATATTTGTTGTTGGTGTTTTACTGTTATGGATACTGCAGGGGCATGCAAGCTCTTGTCACATACGTCAAAAATACTGTTGTTGCCAGGACAAGGTATGTGGAGGCAATCAGCTTTTGTATCTTTTTCGTTTTATTCATTTTAATGTTGTGCATGCATAGATTAACGCCTTATAACAACAACAGTCTTTGCACATAACGCCCTTACAGTTGAGATAAGACTGTTGGGTGGTTAATGTAAAAGTCCAGTAGAAATCAATTAGGGAAAATTAAGATTAGCATCGAAATCCTTTTATTATACTGACTTTGTAAATCAATTGACCTGCGATTAGACATTGTCAATACTTTTACTTAAAAATGCAAGAGTTTTCATAAGTAAAGGTCATTAGATTTACATTAGACAAGGCAAAGGTTCGACAGTATGAACTACACTCTTCTGATCAGAGAAAATAACAAAGACATGAACTCGGTGATCCGAAAGTTAAGGGCTTAAATCATAAACGCCCTTACTAAATGAACGGCATCGATTTTTTTGTATTTGAACTTTTGTATTTTGGATTGTCTTTCTCATTCACACAGAAATGGCGTACTGTTAAAGTAAATTCATATTTATGTTGAAAATCTCTAAGGAAAAATTCCAATATTAAAATACAAAAAACATAAATGATGTATGGATGACTTTATTAACCTTTGATTATCCTACGTCATAGGTTTAAAACCATTTCCGTGCGGGTTTCAAACCACATTTACCACGCTTTCTTGCTTCATCAACCCTCACCATGAATAAAATAATCCTTTTGCGGTTGAACAAAACTATAACATCAACTTATTGTCAACTGGGACGAAATAGGTATTTATAAGATTTGTCTCAGAAACGAATCCAGAATACTTTTAAAAGGATATCTATCTGAATGCGAGAGGTCGCGGGTTCAAGTCCCACTCGATCCGATAACTTTGCGCTGCAAATGGAAAGGTACATTGTGTGCGAATGTCATTAATCGATATCTATCTTATATCTAGGATATTTTGATTTAACGTGAAATTAATGAGATTGCTAACTAACAAACATCACGTATTTAGGATGAGTCGGAATTAGAAAAGATCGTCGTGGAAACCAGTACCGAATGGAAAGACATTAGCGACGGTGTATAAACAAGGTTTCCTGATCCAAACATTGAAGGCTCCAGGAATCAAATGGATATTTGGTATCCTTCAATACTTCGGACAGTGAAAATCTATCCATGTGCAACAAAGATTATTTTAAGGATTATTTTCAGTAACTAGAATAAACTATCAAGTAAAATTTAGTCAACCTCGAACACAGGGTTTCTCGCCTTTCCGATATACGGGTGGCGGCGTATCCGTTTATCGAAAAGGCAAGAAACCCTGGTTTCGAGGTTGAAATTTAGTTTATAATGATGTCGAGTATCCATTTAACATGCAGAAACGTGCATAATGCATCCGCATCAAGAGGTCAAGAAGGGTCAAATTGATATCCTATAAAGACAGAACTGAAAAGCTTTATCAATACCTTTATACAGCCTAAGAACGATCAATAATTTTTTTAATTTATAGTTACCCTTATGGGAACATGGTAGTGAAAGTGAAATGATAGTCTGCATCAAACAGAAATAAAAACAAATTACGAAAATGATGTCTCTATTGTTTGAACACATGTCAATTTTGTAATACACTTGGCAGCATGTATGTTCCAAGTATAACGTATGATTGCTGATTAAGTGCAAAGATGTCATTCTTGTACTTTTCATTTGTAGTTGATTTGGAAAGCCAAAAAGTGCTAGTACTCCAGGAAAGTTTTTTTTCAAAATCTTTCATGCATAGACTTTGATAGGAGACTTATAACTCATCAGAGTACTTTAATGATAGCTAGATCTTGTATAGAAGTGGTTTTCTTCACGTGATCATATTATTTTTTAATTTTTAATTGAAAATAAGAATAAAAGTTGGGCTAACTTAACTGTAACAATGATCAAACCGTTTAAAATTGAATTTACTGAAGATTTACATATTTTCATCTCAAAAAAAACACTAGGTCAATCCTAGTTATTTTTTGAGGTGAAAATGTAAATTCAAAAAATTTTGTTTGAAATGAGAAACCCCAAATTAAATCTACGCTATTTCTCCCAGTAAAAGTAATGAATAAAAATCTCATTATAGCATTGAATAGCTACTATCTGCAATATATGGAATTGAGTCCTTTGGTATCGTCACTAGCCCATGTTTGTTAATAATCTACATTACTTTCCATTGAGTTAAAACATGAAAAATTTAACGATTGTTTCTTATATTCGATTGCTTTGACATCTCGATTTGAAACTTGAAACCTGAACAACATTTTGGAAAAGCAACGTAATCTCCATCAATGTTATCACCTCTTCCAGACAAAAATCATAAAAAGTAAATTTCGCAACAGTGAAAGAGACCTAAGAATTGCTAGGCAACCGAGGTAACCTAGGTAACTTAAAGATGAACAACAGAAACAGATACAGACACAGTCAAACTTTGTAGAGGAGTACACTGTCACATATTTAGCAATTGCACATTTTTCTTTTCTTCTCTTAATAACTTAAACTCCCTTACAGAAAGTTTGACTATGTTCAAAATCCACCTATGGCCAATCTGCAGAAGAGTATTGTAGTAAAACCGCCTTGGGCGGCCTTGGAGCTTCAACGTCAGAAAGGGCGTTGATGTTTGTTAATATTTCAAAGATCTATCAAGTCTCTCCCTCTTCTTTAATATTTGTAAGTGTCTACGTGTCTTGATTTCACACGCATGCACTACACCGGATTTCCAGTAGATAGTTTTATGATGACGTAGTGTTCAACCAATCACGTTCGAAGAAATCTTGGAAAAGGTAATGATAGTTTTATAATGACGTAGTGTTCAACCAATCACGTTCGAAGAAATCTTGGAAAAGGTAATGATAGTTTTATAATGACGTAGTGTTCAACCAATCACGTTTGAAGAAATCTTGGAAAAGGTGATGATAGTTTTATAATGACGTAGTGTTTAACCAATTACGTTCGAAGAAATCTTGGAAAAGGTTATGCTATACAACACGATTTCGATGAAGCTGTTGTTGTTGGTGTACTTGCCAAAACCCAACATTAATCATCACTGATTCCTTTGTTTAAAATTTTTGTAATTTCCAGATTGCGATATTGTTCCTCCATTAACCTGTAAGATCTCAATAATGATGCTTCAGAACATTCTTGAGCATTTGCGTGCCGCGTTAGTAGCAAGTAAATGATATTCATATGCAAGACATCCTTGACAATTTCATACCTTTACAAGTAAAGTCAATAACAAAGAGTGTGCTAAATGTTGTATCATGTTCAATAGGCTGATTCACACAGCATAATGCATTTACCGTAAATCCTCTAATAAACGCCCTCTTTCTTTTTAACGCTCCCGCTTAATTAACGCCCTACTCCCTAAGAGAGGCGTTTATTGGAATAACATCCAGCATTTGAACAGTCGAATTCGAACAAAGGAAACGTCACACAAGGGAGAGAGAAATGTAACCCTTATTCTATTCCACTCTCAGACGAGGACAATTTTGTTGATGTTTTGCAAAGTTGTTGTTTCAGAAAAAGACACAAAATTAAATTTTTTAAATAAACGCCCCCCCCCCCTCTTTTAAACGCCTCCCTCTAATTAACGCCCCCTCTTCTACTCGAAAAATTAAATAAACGCCCTGGGTGTTAAAGGATTTACGGTAGTCTTCTAAATCTAGTCTCAAAAATTATTATTGTGAAATTGCTGTTTCATAGACGAGACAATGTCTTGCAGTATCTTCGGAATGGAGGAGAACGTCATCAACAAGAAATCTTATTTTAGAAATATAAAAAGACCACAAACTGCGTAAATAATTTTGGCTTTTTGTAGCACAATAATTCTGACAAATTGGTTTAATAACAGGGTTTCAATGGAATTTATGTTTAATGAACCTGTCGATATTAAAAAACTACAACACACAATAAGTTTCGTGGGACTGCCCTCGAATAACTGTAGAATCTTTAGTATTACTTAGTCTGTTTGATCTTTCATGCGACAGGACACATTCACAAATCACATAGCATAGTTAATAAGCAGTCACCTACAACAGATGAGTGTTATAGTAAAGAATTCCATTACTCCTGCGAGATGATTTAAGTAGTACCGCCTACAAATCGTTTTTTACGATAATTACATAAAAGAAATATTTTTATCATATAATGTTATTTGCATTCAAGTGTATGCATTCATCATTCTTTCCTGCAATGGAAGAATTATGAATTTTTAAATTGGTATTTTCATTGGTTTAGCTAACTTTTGAAAAAAACAGTTGCAACTTCAAAGAATTTTTATGAAATAGGCGTTCTCCTGCAGTTTAAATAATATCAAAAGTGAAGTTAGGCGTTATTGATAGAAGGTGGAGAATAGAGGAACTTGTGAAAATTTAAGGGTATGTTGTTCTTTGTCAGTAGAAAATTATCTTTGGTATAAGAAGAATCAGTCGCGTAAAAACTAGTTAAATCATTTTCCAGTGAGCAAATCTTTTGAAATATCTCTGTGAAGGAGTGCTTTTCTAAAGAAATATGCACACTATTTCAATAAAAATGCTCTTCATCGCAATGACTCATTGATGATTTTGCCCACTGTTGCTGGCACTTTCGCACATTCATTTCCAGTTTTTTTCAGTTCTTATTCTCAAAACCCAAAACCCCAACTTCAATTACATCGCATTTGTCCATCAGAACCTCTTTGTGAGGTGTTCAAAGAATTAAAGCTGTTCGAGTGAAAATCACGGAAAAACAGATTCAAGTAATTGTTGTTGCAACAATAAATGTCGCAATCAACAACAAATGTCGCAAACCTAACAATAAGTGTCGCAATCAACAAGAAACGTCGCAAACCCAACAATAAATGTCGCAACAGCTTTTAATATTTAAATGTCACAATTAACAATAAATATGTCGCACAAAAAAATACAATCAACAATATGTCGCAAATTTTTTTAAATTTCTTTTTAAATAAAATATTGAGTGATAATACTGCCCTACAATGACTTCTTTGTCACCATCTTTTTCAGCATCCTTGATTGGCTATTGTCTTATCATTGAATTTGGATCATCGTGGGATAAGACTTAAGTAGACTTTGCGACAGTAGACTTTACCTTTGCGACATTTATTGGTGCAACAATTGTCAACGTAATCTGTATAGACAAATTACTTAATGATTAGATTATGAACTGTTATATGTAGAGCTGAGGGTTGCATTATGCTGATGTCAGTAGAAACAGAACAAACGAACACCTGTTCATTATTAACAGTGCACACAAACCAGAGATATGTTTACATATCTCTGCTCAAACAAAGTAAAAAATATGATTGGCTATCTCGTGGAGATTATCTCACAAAAAAATAAAATATGCTGACACAATTTTTGATCGACCCTATGATAGTTCATTATCTTTAAAAGAAAAATATAAACATTAATTCGGAAATTGTATGACATATTTTTACCTAATAAGACGAGTTGCTAAGTAAACATAAGTCTCCGATGTTATGGATATTGGTTTTCATACAAAATGCACAGCTAACAGAGATCATGGGTACGGCTCCTATTCTTTCAGATTTTTACGTTCCACTTTTCCTGTACTCTGCTACTGAATATGCAACCTTGCAACACTTAAGAAAAATGTATGTTCCTTCACATATGATCCCAGTAAGCAGAAAGACGCCTTATCAACGCTGTTTCTTGGACGTCTTGTTTAATTATCGCTTGACGGTCATTTAATGCTCGAAATGGAAACAGCAAAGCAACTTTGGATGTTGACGTCTAAACGACGATTAACAAAAACCAAAAATTACATTGTACGGACGCTGTGCGACCGTCAAATGACCGAAAACAACGTTGCATTGACTTTGTATCATGGTCCAATAACCGTCAACCAACGATGTGTAACGGCAATAAAAAGTTTTAAGTTTTTTTTTACGTGGCTAGTTGCTATTTCATCCGCTCTCCACGCATAGTGAATCAAGTAAAGAGAATTGAACCCAGACCTCTCGCATGAATTCCGAGAGTGATAAACATTGCAGTAATATCAAAATCACCAACTCTAATTTTGAGTAGATTAAGATGGAAAAGAACATAATGACAAAAAGAAAGAACAAATACAATATTATTTTTACTTGCTTTTGAACACATCGTCTTTAAGTTTGTGTGCAGTTCACGAACCATCGTTTTTCGCTTCTTTCTTGGCGTGATAACCAATAGATAACCCTTAATATACATTGTGTTTCATAATGTTGAAGACGGAAAATTAAAAGCTGATTTTTTTAATGAATCTATATATTAATAGCCGATTCTCTGTCTGTCTGTCTGTCTGTCTGTTTGTTTGTTTGTAAGTCACGCAAAATGGTAGATTGAGTTGTGAGCGAAATTATTTCTTTTTTTGTGTGCGACGTGAGTTTGAAGCAAATACATTGCAACTCCAATCGAATGTGACTTTTTTTGGCTGATGAACTAATAGGAATAACGTTTTGTTTTTATTATTATGTCAGTTTTATATTCCACGTTGACTTGGCTTTGAAAACAATACATCAACTAAGAAACTAACTGATTAAACATTTTGGACAAAAAGCAGCAGTGGCAGAACGTGGCAGCATGTGCGGTTTGCCAGTGTATCCTAACGCTTTCCTGACTGTCTGAGACGGGTGAACTTTTTTCGAACAATCAAAATGTTAAAAAAACCGATAGGTAAAAAAAAGAGAATCATGAAACAAAATATTTTTTTTTGCTTTTGTCTTAATAGTTGTCTTAATTTCTTTAATTTTCTCCTCCCGTGTGATCTTTTTAAGAAGAGAAACCATTTTTTCACCTACTTCTGACAGCACCCATGTTAGAGCGCGTAAAACAAAAACTAACAATAAGTTGAAAAGTTTTTCTTCCTGCGTTTTGAGTGAATTGTTAAACTGATACTTGATTGGTTTAAAATCGTAAATAAAAACGTGAAGTTCACGTTCGGAATGCATTGTGTAAAGCAAGAAAGTCTACTGACATTTTAAATGCGACCGCGACAATGAACGGCTGAGTTAAGAACATGCAAGATTTGAAACACCAGGAACGTATTTCTCTTCACGTGCAAACGAGCTTTATTAAGCGACAAAGCCAGCAGCAAAGGAAGTCTAATCGCTGGTGTTAAGTGCAATAATTTGGAGCAGGTGGTGATACAACGCAGGCTGAACATGGGCGGCGAGCGACGCCGCCTTGGCGGCTAGTCCATATATTAATAGCCGATTCTCTGTCTGTCTGTTTGTTTGTTTGTTTGTAAGTAACGCAAAATGGTAGATTGAGTTGTGAGCGAAATTATTTCTTTTTTTGTGTACGACGTGAGTTCGAAGCAAATACATTACAACCCCAATCGAACGTGACTTTTTTTGCTGATGAACTAATAGGAATAACGTTTTGTTTTTATTCTTATTGTTAGTTTTATATTCCAAGGAGTACGTTGACTACGTTGGCTTTGAAAACAATACATCAACTAAATACAAAGAAACTAACTAATTAAACAGTTTGGACAAAAAGCAGCAGTGGCAGAATGTGGCAGCATGTTTGCCAGTGTATCCTAATGTATCCTTGCCTGTCTGTCTGAGACGGGTAAGCTTTTTTACGAGCAATCAAAATGTTTAAAACCGATAGGTAAAAAAAGAGTATCATGAAACAAAATATTTTTTTGCTTTTCTTTTAATAATTTAATTTCTTTTTTTAATTGTTATGCGCTTCAGATCGAACGTTTTTTTATTCACTTTATTCATTAAGCACGTGCCTATTTTTCTCTCCTCCCGTGTGATCTTTTTAAGAAGAGAAACCATTTCCCCCTTACGTTTGATAGCACCCATGTTAGAGCGCATAACTTTTTTAAAACAAAAACTAATAAAAAGTTGAAGTTTTCTCTCTCTACGTTTTGAGTGTATTGTTACACTGATAAAAGATTGGTTTTACCAGAGGTTGTGACTTCGGTTGTGACTTCGAATCTGCTTCTGGTTGAACACAAGTTGTACGAGCCATTTATAAGGAAATTTGACGTTTATTGATACAGTGATACAGAGCAGGTGGAGATGGACGGCGAGCGACGCCGCCTTGGCGGCTAGTCTATATATTAATAGGCGATTCTCCGTCTGTCTGTCTGTCTGTCTGTTTGTTTGTTTGTAAGTCACGCAAAATGGTAGATTGAGTTGTGAGCGAAATTATCTCTTTTTTTGTGTGCGACGTGAGTTCAGAGCAAATACATTGCAATCCCAATCAAACGTGACTTTTTTTGGCTGATGAACTAATAGGAATAACGTTTTGTTTTTATTATTATTGTTAGTTTTATATTCCACGTTGACTTGGCTTTGAAAACAATACATCAACTAAATACAAAGTAACTGAAACCAACTGATTAAACGTTTTGGACATAAAGCAGCAGTGGCAAAACGTGCGGTTTACCAGTGTATCCTAACGTATCCTTGCCTGACTGTCTGAGACGGGTGAACATTTTTTCGAGCAATCAAAATGTTTAAAAATCGATAGGTAAAAAAAGAGTATCATGATACAAAATATTTTTTTTTGCTTTTGTCATAATAGTTGTCTTAATTTGTTTTAATCGATTTCTTTTAATCTATTTTAATCAGATCGAACGTTTTTTTTTTATTCACTTTATTCATTTAGCACGTGCCTTTTTTTCTCTCCTCCCGTGTGATCTTTTTAAGAAGAGAAACCATTTCCCCGTTACGTTTGATAGCACCCATGTTAGAGCGCGCAACTTTTTTAAAACAAAAGCTAATAAAAAGTTGAAGTTTTCTCTCTCTACGTTTTGAGTGTATTGTTACACTGATAAAAGATTGGTTTTACCAGAGGTTGTGACTTCGAATCTGCTTCTGGTTGGACACAAGTTGTACGAGCCATTTATAAGGAAATTTGACGTTTATTGATACAGTGATACAGAGCAGGTGGACATGGGCGGCGAGCGACGCCGCCTTGGCGGCTAGTCTATATATTAATAGGCGATTCTCTGTCTGTCTGTTTGTTTGTTTGTTTGTTTGTTTGTAAGTCACGCAAAATGGTAGATTAAGTTGTGAGCGAAATTATTTATTTTTTTGTGTGCGACGTGAGTCCGAAGCAAATACATTGCAAACCCAATCGAACATGATTTTTTTTGGCTGATGAACTAATAGGAATAACGTTTTGTTTTTATCATTAGTTTTATATTCAACGTTGACTTGGCCTTGAAAACAGTACACATCAACTAAATACAAAGAAACTAACTGATTAAACATTTTGGACAAAAAGCAGCAGTGGCAGAACGTAGCAGCATGTTCGGTTTGCCACTAACTCTTGCCTGACTGTCTGAGACGGGTGAACTTTTATTTTGAGCAATCATAATGTTTAAAAACCGATAGGTAAAAAAAGAGTATCATAAAACAAAATGTTTTTTTTTTTTTTTGCTTTTCTTTTAATAATTTAATTTCTTCTTTTAATTGTTAAGCGTTCTGATCGAACGTTTTTTTATTCTATTTATTCATTTAGCACGTGCCTTTTTTCTCTCCTCCCGTGTGAACTTTTTAAGAAGAGAAACCATTTTCCCCCTGTTTGATAGCACCCATGTTAGAGCGCGTAACTTTTTTAAAACAAAAGCTAATAAAAAATTGAAGTTTATTTTCCTACAATTTGAGTGTATTGTTGTACTGATCAACGATTGTTTTAAAAAATAAATAAGTAACACATCATGAAATTTGAGTTTTTTTGGAACCATTGTTTAAACTGATATTTGATATTTGATTTCGAATCTGCCTCTGGCTAAACACAGGTTGTATGAGCCGTTTTTCAAGAAATATGAGGTTTACTGGGGTCTCCGGGGTGACACAGAGCAGGTGCACATGGGCGGCGAGCGACGCCGCCTTGGCGGCTAGTCTATATATTAATAGCTGATTCTCTGTCTGTTTGTTTGTTTGTCTGTAAGTCACGCAAAATGGTAGATTAAGTTGTTAGAGTAATTATTTTATTTTATTTTGTGCGACGTCAGTGTGAAACCATTGTATTGAGACCCTAATCAAATGCGACGTTTAGGGAAAATTATCTCCGTAACCAATAGGGAAAACTGATGTTTTTTGGGGTCTGCGATACAGGCGATAGGGTGACGAAAAATTTGGGTCTAATTTTTTTGGTGGACGGGTCTATGACGTCATCAATATATTTGATCAACGATATCTCCGTAACGGTTGGTCGTAGCAAAACGATCCCATACATTTTTTTGATCGGTTTTTCGAGCTCTACAACATGGGCACACTTATCATTGCCAATTCTTTAATTTCATTTTTCGTGAAATCTGGAGATGACACAACGCATACTGAACATGGGCGGTGAGCGACACCGCCTTGGCGGCTAATTTATATATTAATAGCCGATTCTCTGTCTGTTTGTCTGTTTGTTTGTCTGTCACGCAAAATGGTAGATGTGTACTGCAAAAGAAATCGGGGAGTCAGCAATGTAAGATCACACATAAATTATTTCTCTTCTTGTGAGCGACGTCAGTGTGAAACCATCGCATTGAGACCCTAATCGAAATGCGACGTTTAGGGAAAATTATCTCGATAACCAATCGGGATAACTGACGTTTTATGGGTTCCGCGATACAGGCGATGGGGTGACGAAAAATTTGGGTCTAATTTTTAAGGGGACGGGTCTGTGACGTCATCAAAATTTTTGATCAACGATATCTCCGTAACGGTTGGTCGTAACGGAACGATCCCATACATTTTCTGAGCAGCCTTTCGAGCTCTACAACATAGGTACACTTTCAGTTGCCAATTCCTTAATTTTATTTTTCGTGAAGTCAACGCAGGCTGAACATCGGCATCCAAAACAAAACAACCTCCATCCCACTTGTCCTTTTGTACGTTAGTAAGAAACTAACGTATATGGATATTTCAGGTTATAGCTTTTACTTTTAGCATAAATTGCAAAGCAAAGGAGACAAAAACATCTAGCGTGGACAACCCAACGAAACTTCAGGAGATTTTTAATAATACGTGAAAATATTTGCAATGATCTTCGTGTAATTTTTCTCTGATCAAACTCCACCTGTGCTTATTGTTTTACGTTTGTGCATCACGGACCACATCAAGATCACATTCAGTGTTAACATTTTCATAAGAAACTTTTACTTAATTAGAAATATCAAGGTTCTGCAAAATTGTATGGGTTGACGTCAACTAGTATCACCCCCCCCCCCCCCCCCTCCCCCCTCCCTCGTCAACCAGCGTCAACTTTAGCATAACCCCCCCTCCCCCCTAACAGTTGACGTCATTTGTGAACAGTCCCTTACTGTAAAAATGGATTTTTTTTATTATCTCTGTTTTGAGTTCAGATATTCTTTATTTTAACTTCATAGGTGGTATATATTGGTGTGGCAAAATGTTTCAATTCTTTACGATTGCAGATTTGCAGGTGTATAAAACGATTTACAATAAAAGTTACTGAACATAGTCAGCAATGAACGTACGCAGCAGGGTATCTTTTCAAAACAAAACATTCAATACAATTTTCTTTTTTCCCGCTTTCAACGACAAAAAAAGAATCTTATTCCTAAAGAGAAAATAAAAGAAAGATTTCAGTTATTCCTAATTCGAAGTATCACTTTGAAGTTATAAGTTGTGATTTTGCCTAGAGCTAATAATAAGCTTCAACACTTTAACTTCAACTTTGACTTGTAAAAACTGGAATAGTTTGTTGTTTGAACGTTGTCTACTTTGTTTGCAGAATTTTAGATGGATTTTTTCTTTTTATTATTATTGCTGTTTATGTAATAAATATTTATTTTGGAAGAAGACGTCGATCTCTGTTCTTCTGGCTCAAATTTTTTGATAATTTCTAAATGAGATGTGTATCCATGGTTACAGCTCATGCAAGTATAATTTCTGACTTCTTGATCAAATTTTGTTTATCATTTTCAGGCATGAAATGACATTTTGTTAATCTGTTCGTAGGTAGTTTTGTAATGCCGATAACTCTTTCCATCATTTTACATTATACACGTTTTTTATAAGCAATTTTATAAGTTCGACGTTAGTAGTAACGTTGCTTTAAAAATGACCATTTTGTAGTAGTAGTGTAATCTGTTGCTAAAGTATTAATCAAGAATATGTCCCGTCTAGAAAATCTTTGAGTACGTTTTAGTTGCTTAATTAAATTAAGCGCAAAGTCTAGGACGATAAAATCATTTGAACGAACAACCTAGTCCTAGTCCTAATAGAGTTAAGACCTGTGGTGTATAATGAAGCTATTCATCGTTGTAATGTAGCTACATAAGGACAATTTTCGAAGCTTGGTCATTTGTGTTCGAAGTTAGTTTAACCCCTCAACAATGACGGTCTCAACCAGCTTACGTCATCAGTTACCTGAACCAAATTGACCAAACCTATTCCACCTTAGTCAGCCAACCTTTCCCCTATATCATCTTAATTACAGATTAGTTTTTAAAGTGTTGTATACAACAACGTTACTTACTTACCTAATGAATATAATGTTTTTATGTGTAGCTGGGTGGTTGAAGCCCCATTTAGGTAGCTATTATAGAAGGCAGATTATTGAAATAAAGAGTCTATTAAATCGAACCCTTGAATCTGTAACAAAAAGATGAGTCAAGAGATGCATTTTGAATGAATTGAATTATATGTTTTGTTTTTAGTTTATCCTGATAGTTTTAAAATCGAAAGAAATGCCATTTATCCGTTAACTGATACCGGCTTTAACATTATCAGCTTTAATTTCATTAATGGCTTTTTTTATTGTCTTATGTAATTAGCATTGACAAGCACTATGTTGCTATAGTCACGTGTTCTCGTAATTCAATTAATTTGATATACAACATTGAGCGATTCATATTAACATAATATCGATATCCTTGGCATAAAGGTTTTCATTACTTTTGTAATAAAAATAAAAAATTGTTTATGTTGTTTGTGCTGAAGTTTGAAGGAAAGGTATTTTTTTATTTATTTTATTTATTTATTTATTTATTTTATTTTGGTTGTGTTTGCTCTTCGATGTTTTCAATGGATTTTAGGTAGCTTTTCAATGGATATGTCAATAATTTTTTTTCAAAGGTAATTTCTTTTATTTGTTGATTTATTTCGATAGTACCAGGATCGAAGGTAAGTTATTTAACTTGATAACAACAAAGCGACTGAGATGCGCTAAATGCATTACAATGTGGCTGACAATTCATAAATACAATGTAAGGTAAATATTTTCAACGCAGCTTCATTGTTTTTCTTTCCTGATAAACTGAATTCATATCTATTAATGTGATCAGTTGTAAAGTGTGCATCGTGTATAGCTTAAAATTATGAATTCCTCATGATTGAGATTCTTGGTGAGTTTTTATTTTAAACCCATCCCACCACCGTTGATGGAACAGCAGAAAATTAACTTATCTCCCCTAAGATTTCACACATAGCTACACACAAAGTCGATGCAGTTTCATTATGTATTATGGATAGCAACTTATGTATGTCTTGTTGATTGTTATGTATAAGAACATGTCTTTTAACTATATGTAAGCAACCTCGTACCAAGAGTTTCTTGCCTTTTCACCGCTGTCCGTATATCGAAAAGGCAAGAAACCCTGGGTACGAGGTTGTATATGCAAGGATTGTGGTTGATTTGGACACACTTTGATTTCATTTTATAAATGGCAAATATGAAAACATGCTCCTGGTGTATATGACCACACAACCGCTTATTAAAACACAAGTAATAACATGTGCTCCTATTATAACTTTCCAAATCAGCCGTAATAGCTACTTCTTTATAGTCATTAATAAAATTGAAAATGTTTTTTCGGGTGTCAAACACAAATTAATTATCAATACGCATAACTAGAAATTGAAACGCTCCTTTTATACGTATAAGCAGTTTTTTGGGCTGAATCTCGATATTTTGCACTCGATAACCCAGGAACCACGTCGTTAATGTTTAAGTAATCAACCCTAAATGAGAACATGACAATTTTGTTTAAATTTTCTCTCAGTGTTTCAATCACAATTTCTCTCAATCCGTCAGACCTTGTCCATAGTCTCGTGCACTTTTTTTTTTTTTTTTTTTTTTCTCCCCTTACACATTTTATCAAGTTATTTAATAATAATAATATTTAATAATATTTTGATATTTTTATTTGAAATTTATGTTCTAGGGAGAAGAACCATATATTATTGTATGGATCCCAATTTGATGATTAAAAAAAAAAAAAAAAAAAAAAAAAAAAAAATGAGACAACGCATCTAATGGGTGAATCCTCTTATTAAAACAGCGTCTCACCGCCTTTCATATAAACAACCACCTTCAACCCTGACGTTCTTAAGTGAGAAAAAAAATTCCAAACCTCATTATCGCAGCAGCAAGAATTCATGCTTCACACTCACGTGATTTACGTGCTGTAAGCG
Source organism: Turritopsis dohrnii (assembly GCA_027922465.2). Taxonomy (NCBI): domain Eukaryota; kingdom Metazoa; phylum Cnidaria; class Hydrozoa; order Anthoathecata; family Oceaniidae; genus Turritopsis; species Turritopsis dohrnii. The sequence goes on from BQMF02000027.1 coordinate 539,126, forward strand.
CTTAATAAAGTACGAATCTTGGATATGACCATAGTCACATGAAAAAGCTCTTTTTCTCAATTACTTTCGGCTATGTTCAAGTGAAGAGGGGGAGTAAAACCTGATAAATTCACTGTAACGTTTCAAAAAGTCGATATTGGTTCAGTAGTTTTAATGAATGCGGCCAGATGATCATAAAATTTATACTTCTTCTAAGTTATTCGGTTTTTCATAAAATATGGAATATAACCATGGTGTAAACCAAGCCATATAATTCGAAATCTTACGTAATGTGATACGGGTGGAGCCTAAGATTATTTTTCTGAGATAAAGATATTTTCAATGTTGTTAGTCTTTCTCTTCTCGTATTTCTATGATAAAAAGAAACGATTCATAAAAATATAAAACTGTCTATTGTTGGTGTGATCCTATCAACCGATAATGGATGACCCATTATCAAAACCACGCTGCGGCATTATTCTCTAATGCGACATTATTTTCTATTACAGTTCAATATGCAGGTAGATCAGCTCATGTATGAATAGTGGACATAATTATAAACGCCCTGACGTGATAAACAGTTCAACCCAACCGCCCCTTTGTCGTTTTAATGAACATCTAGCATTCTTCATCATTCATATATTGTCAAAAAAACGCCTCCATGTGGGTACAACATTTAGCAGACTCAAAATTCATAAAGCCAGAGATAGCTAAGTTTTAAAATAAAGGGTTTATTCTGATGACATTGGTTTGGACGCTATCTTTCCTTCGTTGTTTACAACATAAGTCTAAAGATAAATAATACTGACATATGAAGCAGTTTTTCGAGGCATGTTTCTCAGGAGATTTAGTACACAGTGTATTTTATGTTTCCAAATTCTTTAAAGTTATTACCGAAATGTTTGTGACATGAGAATGTTTGTTGAAAAAATATAATTCTGACAGATACTCAAATATTTTGAAAAGTAGTACATTTCTCTACATATTGAAATTTTTGTTTGTTGGGGTTTCCGCAAATAGAACGGGTACATTAACAATCCTCATTGGTTATGCTTAATGTCTAGACCTTGCGTGTTTACTGAGCCGTCCGTATTCAGTGTGCTGAAAAAAATTAGATGCTTATTTTTCAATCAGTTTTTATACTTGCTATAATATCTTTTTAATAAAGAAAAAAAATACGAAACTGTGTTAATTACGCATGCGCTACCATGTAATCAACCCTTTATATAACTTTCAGCAGAGGTAGGTAAAAGTATTTACAAAAATTTTTTACCTGAAATCATGTTGATTTTTTCGTATTACAGTTGATTTACATAAACGATCCTCATTGCGTAATTAAGAATATCAGGTTTAACGCTTTTATTGTTCCATTGGGAGATTTGTAATGGTCATATCTCGTTGCATTCTGGTAATTGTATGATGTTATTATGGAGATAATTGAATAAGGAGAACTGCCAATTCTATGTGGTCACGCATTATTTAGTGCGAGCGAATGAAAGTGCAGTTTTGCCGAGTGAAGGAAATGAGCGGTTCAAATTCAATCATTTTAAAGCGACAAAATTGTGAAAACATAGATCAGTAGATAAGGCAAATCATCTTCTGATAAAACACACCAGACTAGTAATAAACAAATGCGTGACCGTACGTTTGAATTCTTATCACCACAGTTATTATAATGTGTGCCAAACTATGACAAAGGTTTCAAATATGTTGCAATGACTTTCTGTGTCAACGTTTATAATGCATTTAAACCGCATGTAAAGTAAATACGCGAATGCAATAAAAGAGATACTCTTCTTATGACGCATAATTGTTGATCAACAGTAAGGAAAAATTGTTAATTTTGTCGATAACAACAGAGATGAAATGGTGAATGGTTTGCTCTATTTAACAGTGAGGTTGTAAGATGCACTTTGTTATATATTTCTATTTCTAACAGTAAACTTATGGTGCAACACATTAAAGATAATGAATCATAAGGTCGAGAAAAAAGTGTGTCAGCAGTTTTCTTATGAGATAATCTACACGAGGGAGCCAATCATTTTTTTTACTTTGTTTGAACGCTTTGTTAATAATAAACAGCTATGTGTTCCCAGATCATTTCTCAATTGTTCTATTTCTACTGACATCAGTTACGACGCTTTTCATAAACATCAAGCGAGAGTAATCCAAATTCAAAGTCTAAATGTTAATGCTTTATTTACAATATTTCAGGTTCTTTTGTGGAAAATGCAACATGCAAAAATGAAAAGGAAAAAAACGCCAAAACGTATAAGTATTATGTCGTCAAACAGTATACTTTATGCGCACGATGTTTGGGTTTTGATCAAAAGAGAGAGATTTTCATTGTGAATCGGAATAGATGTCTGACTAGTTGTTGTAAGTTTTGAGGGAAGATACACTGATTGTTTTATAGTGCAATATGTCTTGTTTCCATCGTGTTTTACTTTACAAGCAGTCGTTCACATCGAAATCAAACTTGATTTAAGCCTGTGTTGTTTAATTTAATACAAGCTAAATAAGACAACAGCGCGAGGTGGTTTTATTGCGTTTTACTTAAAGCATGTTTTAAAAATTATAACTAGTTAAAAATTGCTGCTAATACTGCTTCTGCAAGTTACTATTGCATAAGGAGACACAAATGGTAAATGATAAATGTTCTGAAGATATTTTTAAAGAATAATTACGTGTTCTTGGTTTTATCAATATCGATCTCACATTTTTTGTTGTTATACCAAATTTTGTAAAGGAACACAAATTCTTTAGTGTTTTATGGTTCACCCAAGTACTCAACAATAAATAAAGTTTGATTGTAGCTAATACCGTATTTCCTCTAATAAACGCCGCGGCGTGGAAACTTTTATAGCAATTAATTACACATCATATACAGTGTGTCCACCAGAAAGTGGGCACCTTGTTTAAAACACAAATAACTTTTCGAATTTTCAACAATACAATGCCGTTTTTATACCGTTGGAAAGAGGATTTTTTGAGCTTTCCAAAAATATAAGTTGTTACTTATAGAAATTTTTATTTTAAAGAATATTAAGTATTTTTTGTTTCGATACGGTTGTTAATTTTGTAATGATCAATAAAACAGACTTTTAACGAGCAATTAACCTTTTGTTTCGTTGAAACAACCGCTGTTGGTGGTGTTGTGCTAATTTTGTCACGAAATTTTTTTAGAAGGCACAAACTTTTTTCATTGTGTATTCCTTAAATTTTTTATTATGATTTAACAATTTCATATTCCTAAAGCATTGCCAAAATCTTTATAAGCGAGAAAAACTTTTTATGAAAGTCATTCAATCATAAGAAGAAAGTTTCATGAGTCAAAAAGTTATGTAGCCTGACTAACGCTGACTAACGCTTTTAGACAGCAGTTTCTGGGTAGAAATCCACCATCAAAAAGCACGATTCTAAGTTCTTAAATCTTTGTAAAAGAGTTTTAGAAATGAAACTTCAAGTTTCAAGCTTGTAAAAACGTAAAGTTTTCCTTGTATAAACGCAGCTTTATTACAATATTTTAGCTTTATATGATTTCCCATGCTAATCGAGTCATTAACTCCTATTCAAGCAAGCGTTAATTGATCATTATTGATTTAATGTCATGGTTTCATGGTAAAATCGATTATATTTCCCGAAAAATCGGTTTTTCTATGAAAAGGGTCATATACTTAGAAAGAGCAAAAAATTTTCTTTCTGTTAATATAAAAATTGAAAAAAACAAGCACGAAAAACAAAAGATATACTTATTGAAAGTTAGGTGCCCACTTTCTCGTGGACACACTGTACTCATGCAAACCTGAAAGAATTTGTTGATAGAAAACAAATAAACCTATTAAACTATTAAACTAATTCTTGTTTAACCTGTTTTCTAATAATTATTAGAAGGCGGCGTTTATTAGAGGGCGGCGTTCATTACAAATGTTCGGCTATAAGTGCGGCATTTATTAGAGGGCGGCGTTTATTAGAGGGAATATGGTATTCGAAATAATTTATAATGGACTTAATATTTTCAAAACAAGTTTAATTAAAACAGTGTTTTTTAGACAAGAGATAATGTTCACATTATATAAAAATGTCAAAGAATATCAGTATCACTTTTGCCGTTCTCTTCTGCAGCATGAAAACTTTCATAGCTTTTTCTGACGTCAGAATCGAAAATTTGTAGGAAGAGTGATCTTCATCCAGCGCTTCCGTTGCCTGTTTCGATAAAACACCAGCAATCGAACAAGAGAAATCCTTTTTATACGATTGGAATGCACAAGACTATGCCAGACAAGAAAGTTTTAAGGGGACATTTGTCAATAGAACTGTCCAAAGCTCGTAGCATCTTAGATAAGAGAATCTGGTTGGAATGTCCTTGTGTAATTAATTAGCTACACATCAATTAAAGTTCATGCGAACGTGAACGAATTTCTTGATTAAAAACAAGTATGAATATTTAGCTATTAAACTATTTCTCATTTAGCTTTTTATTTATTTATTTATTTGGTATTGTTTTACGTGGCTAGCCTCGCTCAGTTGCTATTGCATCTGCTTTCCAGGAGGGGCCACGGCTTAGGTTGGAGGCTCCGAAGTATTTGACACTCTCATGAGTGACACAAACCCAATCAAGGGCCTGTGCTCTTCTGGATTACCTCCTGCAACACCCGATGTATCATCTACCCAATTTCCCTCACATGGCATGGGTCAACCCGGCGCTATGGTTCATTCACTCGCGCATGGTGAATCGCCGCTAAGGGGAATTGAACCCCGGTCTTCCACATGAAATACGAGAGTGATAACCACTATACTACGGCGCCATTTTCTAATAAACGCCGCTTTTTAACATGCGGCGTTTATTAGAACGTGGCGTTTATCAGAAGGCGGCGTTTATTAAAAATGTTTGACTATAAGTGTGGCGTTTTATAGAGGGAGGCGTTAATCAGAGGCCGGCGTTTATTGGATGAAACACAGTTCTCGTTTTAAAAGTGATTATTTGTTGTGTATCATTGGATTCTGCCATATCGTTCGAGAAAAAAGCGTTTGTTAAACGTGGCTACCGTTTGGTTGTTTTAAATCTTTCACTTAGAAGGTTAGTTATGATAAATAATTGTAGATGTATCAATGCTAAACATAAATGAAATAGACCAGCGGGCAAATTTGTTCTATAGAAATATACACACAATTTCCATGATAATGCTCTTCATGCTAGTGAGTTCTTGACGATTTTGCCTACTGGGTGGTAATATTAAGTTGCGAGATTTGCGTTCTTAATGATTGGTTCTATGGCATTTAACGGTGAAAGCACATCACACAATGAAGCTTATTATCAAAAATTTGTGACAGAAAAATGACTGGTTAGAAAATGGCTGGTTAGAGGAAAGGTTTGACACTGTTGATGACCTGCTTCTTTGAATCTTGTTTTGGTTAGTTTTAAGTTCAAATAAATAACTGCTTACTAACATCGACTTATATAAGGATAACATCGACTTATTTGAAATATTTTGATTTTATTTTGTTTTGGATTATTTCAGGAATTTTCAGGAATTTCATGCCACAAAAAATCTTTTTAAAAATGTGATCTGCAGAAATCAAGCTTTCATTATAAAAATTAATCTCAATTTCTTTTTCGCGAAAATGTAAGGCTCTCATGAAACCTTCATGGAAAACGAAGGCAGAATAAGAGCATTTTGGGGTTGAAATCTCAGGAAAAAACATCTTACTGTTTCTTACGAAAAATATGAGTGTAGTACACAGTTTATTATTTTCTATTGGTTGTCTTTTTTTACTCAAGTTTTTACAAAAGCGATTTAAGTTCTTTCTTTAAACCTCCCGTGAAAAAAAAGTTGTTTTTTTTATAAATCGCACTGTTTATGAAAAAGTCCATTTTTATTTACAAACTCATTCGGATGACATCCGATTGGGACAGCAGAAGGTTGTTCGCGATAAATTTTTGGAGAAAGAATCCCCCGTGAAAGCGTATTAATAGTTTACTGAAATGTTGAAAAACTTTACATTATGTGAGAATTTTGATGAAATTTTGAAAGATTCTTGTGCATGATTGAAAAACATCAAAAATTCTGACATCAGCCCTGCTAACCATTATTTAGTATTTATATTAGGAAAGAATGCCAGTTTCGTTTTTCTCGATTTTGTCGGTACACAGAATCACGACTCCACAAATCAGGCTGACAATTTCTTATATTTGAGCACAAGTTAGTTTTTATGAGGTTTCGTTAGAAAAAGCGAGGTGTCCGCAAACCAAGCCAACATGGCGGATATTCTCTACTACGTTAACACTCCCTTGTGCGCAATTCTCTTTTATTGAGCATTCACTTTTACCCTAATATCTTCAGAATACAAATGTAATATAGAGGCACTATTTCGTTAAGTTTTCATTAGGCCTTTAAGGAGTAATGAAGTCCTTACATATTTTCCAATTGAGGTGGTGGAGGCAACAACTAAAATATATCTATGCAGACGCAAATTTTGTATTTCCCCTGAATTCAAAATTCCCAAACTTTGATAATAAAACGATTTATGCAATCCTTTTATGTTGACACGGCAACGAAATGCAACCACACCTTGGAAAAGTATTTATGTGCGCTTTAATCTATCCTCTACATCGACGATGTCATCGTACATTCCTCGTGACAACTTTTGCAAAAAATTTAAATCAGTGGTCGACTTATCTTTTAATTTGTGAGAGGATTGCATTGAATTTTGTATAACCATAGTTTTATTGCCCCCGCATCGAGCGTAAGCGAGCGAGGAGGCATAGTAGTTTCACGAGATAGGCGAATGGCAGTTTCCGATTTTGTTCATCATCATCATCATCCTCCAACTTTCGTGTTGACGTTACACGGTGGAATACAATTATTAGCTGACTTTGCGTTTTTCCCGTTTCAAAGCATGGTACTGTAAGTGGGAGGGGAGACAGAATGTTTTTTGTATCTCTTTCCTAATTTATTATTATGATATATTATGTTATTTAAAAAGTTCGTATGCTAAAATTAACAAGATTCGCAAAAATGCGACTATATATTTCCCCAAAGTTGCGAAAATTTTATCAATTATTGTGTGTACATCGATAGCCACAAGAAAAATGTATCATTAAATAATTATACAATGGTATAACTAACATCAACCTGATACTCAGATGAAGAGGGTGTTCATAGTAATCAGGGTGGAATAATACCACAAAAGAACTTATTTCGAACTTACAATAAAAGGAACATGTTCATGGTCAAATGATTTAAGGTTTCTCTCATAAATGATTAAATTAAATTTATAAGGCAATTTCATCATAATAAACGTATGGTTTTATACCATAAAATCACTGGAAACAATGTATCACAACAGAACAATTGCCTTCGGTAACTCAACTAAACTTACATTATAAAATCAAATTCGTATACATGTGTCCAAAAGAAGAAAAGAAAATTGTCAATAGTATTTAAAATACTGGGGTAGACATATATAAGCAAATAACTATCAAAAGCAATCAAAATCTCTACTAACAAATATTATGTGTAGCATTTCATGTTAGGAAAGAAGAGTTTTTCAAAAATGAGATAGGGTTTTTATTAAGTGATATTATATGAAATCAAATTCAAGTATTCAGAATAAACATCTGTGATTCAAAAAAATATGTTCACCCATTATCTATTATATATATGTAATAAAAACAACATTTATAAATCCCGAATGGAAAACAACAGATTTTGATAGAGAAAATACACAACCATAACCAAATCACTACGTATATAGCTGAAAGTAGAAAATTGTGTTCTGGATTGATTTAATTTACAAACTGTTATGTTGGATTGTGTTTTGATTTATGCTCTTTGTTCGTAGTAAGGAAAATTGTATATATTTTTACATAATAAAATATCATATATATATATATATACCAAAAGATATATCATGGAATTAATCAATGGTAAATTATGTTTCTGTTATTAGATTAAACGACTATCCAGGGAAACACACTAAGCCAGCCAGATTCTTCTTCAAGTTATGATGTGTCTCAATCCTGCGTAAAAGCATTATACGTATATAATGGTTTTCTGAACGTCTTATTGCATATACTACATCACATTTGTACATTTGTACATAACTGGTTGAACTAATTATTTTCCATACAAAAAGGGTTTCTTGTTGTTGTCAGTACATCATCCATCATCATGTGTGCTTTCACAATCACAGTTCAGTTGGCTACATTATATCAGGATGTAAAATAAAAATAAATAATGTGATAAGCCTGGCTTTTAGTAATGAATTTTCGCCTTTGCGCTGAAACCACAGCTTCAATGCTTTACTGTTCCAAGCATTTAATAAGCAGTCATCATAATATTACTGTAAACAAAAACAAAACATGCACGACATTAGTATCACTTTTTCTCTGTTTTTTACACGTTCATTCAAAAGTTTTTATAAAACCTTTAAGGACAACACTGAACTAAAACGATTTATTTCCATCATCCAACGTTTAATCTATTGAATCATTTTAAAAGCTAGCTAGCAGAAAGCAAAAAACTTCCACTACCCGTCTTCACTGACTAACTAAAATGGCGTACTACTTCACTGAAGACTAGCCTATATTCTTATCTATCTTGGCTAGGCCAAAATTCAATACTGAACCGCGACTATAAAAGTGAACGGAGGAGAAGGAGAAGGAAATGCCCGTTTTAACATATATTTCGCCCTATGGGGAAATATATAATTAAACATTTTTTATATTATTTTTGCGTTTTTTTAGTGAAGTGAACAACAAGGATTTTGAAGCACAGCTTGAAATCTGAAATTTTGCCAAGCATACATTTTATGTTTGTTATATGTTGTTTTAGCTCTAAATCTTTCGTTCAATAAATTTTATTCACTGATTTTTGGTGGATCTTGCCATTTTAATTGGATTTCTGTGTATGCAAAAAAGCCATATTACAAATCCTTGTTTTCTTCTTCTTTAACTGTCCTCCACTCATGATCAATAAAACCTTTTTATATCTTTTTCTTGCTATTTTATGTAAACGTTGGCTATTTTTTGTTTTGAACTAAAGTTTGAAACGCAGATTTCTAATGGAATTTTCGCTTTAATATTTTTTTTGAAACAGTGTTTTTTTTCTTTTGGCTCTTACATAATTTCTTTAACAAATTTTACTTTGATTATAAAATACGTATCCATGTTTCAGTTCACACATTTCTTTTGTTTGTAGCAAATATTTTCTGATATTACTTGTTAAGCCTTGTTTACACTTTTTGAAGGGTATATTAGCATCAGTGTGACATAGGCCTAAGAGATAAAAAGTAGCAAAGTTTTGTTTGTTTTTGTTTTCGTTGTATAGGCTTGCAATGTATAGCTTGCTGTGTGTATAAATTGGAATGCTTCAGCGCGGGGGCATTTTTAGCTAAAGCTACATGCTAGTTGATATTATAGTTCATGACGTACTCTGTGCCTTGTTTTTTATTTGCCATAATTCAGAGTAGACATGATTGTTTAGACTTGTTTTTCCAGAACCTGAAGGTTATTTTAAACTAAAGGAAACTCTACAATCTTGGACAAAAATAAGTGGCAAAAGGGAAAAAGAAATGTAAATTGACCCTCCCCCCAGAAATCAATGTTGTGCTATACTTATAGGGCAGCCACAACGCCTGTACAACATTGATGTTGGGGGGAGGGGGGCCAATTGCAGTTGCTACTACAAGTTTTGCCATTATTTTTGTCTAATATTGTAGTAAATTTATACTAGATCAACTAAAGTCTTTATCATAATGTTTCATAGAATAATATCAGCATTGAAGTACAATGAAGCAAAAAAAAGGCATTCAGACGCTTGGAATGACGTCAATGATATCACTGAAGGCTCAAGTTTCAATAAGTAAAATGAAGTTATTTAAAAGCACACGTAGGTTTTGGCTCAGACTTTAAGTCGATCTCGTAGTAATGATATATAGTTGTGGCTAAGGTGTTAAGTTTGGTTTTACAAGGAAATATGGGTTTCTAATGAGAAGGTATTGGAGTTTTTAGAGTTTTCTTCTTTCATAGCATGATACGAGACATTCAATGTAGGTAACTTTTAACTGTATAATGGAATAATCTGATTTGGTTTATTCATGAAAGGAATGATTAGTTTTGGAGTAGTTTCTACGAAGTAATGCTCTTAATTACTTATACTAGCTGAAAATAACTTTGATGTAAAAGTACATTGCTGTTGTTAGTTATGCCATCTTCAGGCAGTGTGTTTCAAAAAAGTAGCAACAAGAAATGTTACCGTAGTTTTTAAAGTAAATATCCAATTTATTTTTATAAATTATATGAAAGATAAAGCTGGGTTTTTTTTTTACGTCCTTTTATTTTATTAATTTGACTGTCGATGCTCAAAATTTTGGTTCTGCTATAATTCGGAAAATCACGTGACCTATGCTGCAGCCGAAAATTGTTTGCTCGACAAATTTGTTGAAAATCACTGCGAAGGGGAGCATTTTTTTATAGAAGTATGATTTTGGATTTTATTTACAGTAGTCGTTTTAATGTTACAAGAAGACAAGGAATCACAGCTCGTTACTATAACCTTTTAATTTCATTGCTGAAAACTATAACGTTGGCAACCCTTTGTAATCAAACCGTGTCTCGCGTTTCACTCGACTTTGTATAATATGGGCTAGTTTACACGATCACGTGAGAGAAATCAAGGAAATACGAAAAACTTTGTAAGGAGCATTTTTTTTAAAATTTCTTTTTATTCATAGCGATTGGCTAGTCATTTCACATATATTATTCTATAGCAATAAACTACTATGGGACCTTAATACTCATGTCCTAGGAGTGGATTTAACCAACGACAATCCGTACGTGAGTTCTACATCTCACCCACGTAGGCTACGTGGTACTTGTCGGTTATTCCCCCACAAAGTTAAGGTTAGAGTCAGGGTCAGGGTCAGGGTTACGGTTACGGTTCCCCTTCCAAAAAAAAACACACACTTGAACCTAACGCTAACCCTAACCCGGTAAATACCGGCTACGTCTCCACAAATATCCCTTTGTAACGTCAAGCAGCTGTCTACTGGAATATTCAATGCAAATTTTAGATGGAAATTGGGATTATATGAGTACATGCTTTAAGGCGAATATCCACTTCGGATAATTATCTGCGGACCGGACCGGATCGGTTCGCAAAACAATAGACTACGTGCAAATATTTTCACGTGGTCTATTGTTTAGCGAACCGATCCTGTCCGGTGCGCGAACAATTATCCGAAGTGGATATTCGCCTTTAATTAAATGATTTTATTATTATACATCACAGCTTTAGGCTGAAATACACGATCATTTTCAAAATGAAGGCTTAAAGTGATCGTGTGTTTCAGCCTTTAGAAATGGGTCAAGGAAGCTTTGTGATTTGTAAGGTAGAAACATTGTGGCCAAACAATTGGAATCCAGGTACAAACCAAGTAATTTTATTAAATGCTACAGTGTGTTTCATAATGTTGGAAATGGAAATTTTAAAGTTGTTTTTTTAAACGAATATACCGAATTTCAAAATAATTTTTACACAATGGAAAGCCATTTTCAAGCTCTTTCGGCTAGTATATTTTTGTAAAAAATGAAAAGGTGGTTTTTGAAAAAATAAGGAAAATGTCTTAGAAAAATGTAATTAAATTTTTAATGGTCGAAAATCACTTTCCATTGATGTAAAAATTATTTTGAAATTCGGTATATTCGTTTAAAAAAACAACTCTAAAATTTCCATTTCCAACATTATGAAACACACTGTATATTTCGAAACTAGGTTTCATTATCAGATTCTTTCTAAAATTAGATTAAAAACAGTTTAAAAACTGTGTAAACATTTGGAAACGTTGTGGTTACAAGAATTTTTCATCTTTTATTCATAAACGTTACAATGTTGATCCGATAAACTCGTAGCGAATTCAATCTGAAAGACCGCGCTTCAAAAAGAAACAAGATGCCCTCACAGGCATAAGTGTTTCTGCAAAATCAGCTGAAGCATGACTAAAGAAAGACTAGTGACATTCTTGAAATTTTGAAGATTGAATGACTTCTACAATACAACATCACATTTTTGATCACACTCCCTATTAATCCATGAAAGCATAACTGATACGATCATATGAAATGTTCTTTTTTCTGTTGGTACGAAATAATACAAGAGGCCTTAAGCCTTAAGGTCAGCGCGAACTGTATGCTCAAAAATCTAAAGATCATAATGACTTTACAAACGAAATGACCAGCATTCCAAAATAGTTTGATTAGTATCTGGGTACGCCCGTATTCCAAAATAGTTTGATTAGTATCTGGGTACGCCCGTATTCGGTTGGTGAACATGCTAATTGAAAATGTAAATCCATTCGCCCAAAACAGATATATTAAAAACCTCCCGTGATAAAAAGGGGTCCAGACATTGCGTACAGATTACTACCTCTGACTTAACATCCTATCTACATATGTCTCATCGAGACCAAAAACGCAAAGTTCTATGTAATGAGCCGAATAACGTACTAAATGAGTATTTTTTCTAATGGAAGTCGCTTTAACTAAATCTCAAGGCAAACGTTATAAAAGAAAACTTTGCATTTCCACAACAATCCTTTTCCTCATTAGTAAAAAAGTTTCTATGACAGCAACTACATACGGCAATACGATACGCATCAACAGAAATCATATGGCCATTACAATTACAACAACTTCGTTACTTTATTCGGTTTTATTTAAGCTTCAAATTTCAGTTTTACAAGTTCCAGCTTCCAGCTTTACGTTCTTACAGAAACTATGTGTTCGGTTAATCACGCTAGTGAACTTTCGTTTCTACCAAGTGTCGACTGTTAGAGGAACCATAAATGTATACATACATTTTGGTTCTTGTTGATACGTGAAGATCCAATGCCAAGCAGTTGCTGATTACTAAAAATGAAAGTGTAAAAGGTTATGTATAACTGCACAACGCACCAATTAATTCTAATTTATTCCATTAACAAAATTCAGAAACTTCAATTACAGAATCATAATTTTAACTCTAATGTTATGCCTGAAGGGAAAATAGTTACTGAATTTCTCAATTTAATGGTGGCAGGTCAGTGTCTTATATTAAGATTTTATCTGGGTTTTATGCCAGGCCATTGACATCATTGGTTTTTTTTTTTTGGTGACCAGAAGGAAATTTTAACTGCCCGAAATTCAATAACACTTTACAATTTCATTTGGAAACGCTTAGAAATGCGCTGATAGAAAATAGAAAAATGAGCTGAAATTGCAAAGACAAACTATATAAAGCTCAAAAATCATATTTCCAATTTATACTTATACTTTTTCTGCCTGTCCAGTCGGGCCACCAGGACACTGGTTTTCAAAACTTTTGGTGGCCCGAACCAATTTATGATTGCCTCAGACAGTCGGGCCACCGCTATGATCAGACACTGCAGGTTAGTTAATATTGGTCAACAAAACTCAGTAAAATAAACTTTTCATTCCGAAAAAGGTAAAATTCAGTTCATGAAAATTCAAATAGATTTGCGGGACAAACTTATGCAACTCAAAATTACAAAAACAAATTACTGCAAGAAATTCTCCAGCATTTATAAGAGTATGAATAAGGTATATTGTATAATTGTTTTTATTTGTGTTTTTTTAATATTTTCTTCATCTTTGTCTTCTTATGAGCTGATGTGTGTTATTGCTACTGTAATTATATAACAATTTCTCTAACTAACTTCTAAAATATTTTACATTTGTGCCATTAAGGTCTTTTGGTAACTTTTTGTTCAGTTGTTGGAAGTTTCCATACCGCAAAACCAGATCATACAGAAATGGGAAATTTTTGTTTATATAAATTTATTTATATGATCCATAATTTTATGCAATTACGTCATTAAATTGGCTATATAATTCATGTGCATCAGTTATCTTTCCAGACGGTTTAAAGAAAAGGGCAGAATATCTGAAACCCCAATTTCATACAGTGTATGTATTTTAACTATCATTCAAACTATATAATATACTTTTCCAATTGCAGTGCAAAGTTAGCGGATCGGGAGGGGAATCGAACCCACACAAAATATTGCAAAGCATTATGGTGTGAATGACAGTAAAAAGGAAGAAGTCCTAGGATACTTAAGACTTATAATTAGAGTTTCAACTCAGAAAATTTATACGCAAAAATCCTTCCAAGATGATGGCGATGAAAGACTTCAAACAAAATTAAATTTTTCTGTTTTAACCGCTCATACATATCAGAAAATTCTCTTTGGAATAAAAACAATATTGTTCCTCACTTTCTACTTTCAACTGACGTCATGGATGACTTCAGAGAAGTAAGCTACTTCAGATATGGGTTCTAATTTTTTACTTTGTTTGATTTGACAAACTTCGGTTATTTTTATAAGAAACTGAACTTTTTTTAAAAGAAACTTTATTTACCAAGAAAAGTTTCATCTTATGTATGATTTGACCAAAATTGACGAGGGAATTCGGTGTTTTTCTTGAAATATCAAGAAATTTTTGTGGAGAAACAACCGTACGTAGTAACAGGATTTCTTACAATATATGATTCTTGGATAATTTTCATAAAAAGTAACATTACTTTTCAATTACAAACCCATATTTTCTGATCTGGTTTTGCAGTATGGAAACTTTCAACAACATTCAAAATTTCAAGCTACAAAATTGAAGTGTAGCTAGTATATACAAGAACACAATAAAATAAATAACTCAGTAAAAATCACCTAGTATTCCCTTAAGGTATGTAAGCTAACATGTTATCTTTAATACATAATGTTTTGAAGAAAATAACTTGCGCCTGACTTGCCTGACTTTTTCTTCCTCCTAAATTTTTATCCCATCCAATTAGGATACGTGGTTGCTAATGTCTTGATTCAATACACTTCAATATAAGTTTATACTGTTGTTATATATTTGCATCTGTAAAACTAATTCGACTGTTAGAGGAACCATAAATGTATACATACATTTTGGTTCTTGTTGATAAGTTTGATCAGCGTTTCGCTCCCAAAATGCACTACGTTAAAATAAAGGATGGAGGGAGGGCGCATTCAAACAAATAATTTATATACTTATTCATTCGAATGAAAAGAACTCTTTTTGTATTGTAATATATTTATTCGTCACACACAAGTGATATATTTTCTAAAAATCAATGTTGTGCTTTAAACTTTCGGATTTTGAACTAAGAAAATTTGAAATTAGTAACTACGGGCGTATAACTGGGGCGTATAGAACTGCAACATTACACACACACACACGGACTGACAGACACGGGGAAATGAAAGATCAGCTACCTTGCGGCGCTGACCAACAAGAGTCATATGGCACAAAACTGCATTTCATCACGAAACATGCAAAACAAATAGATCTAAAGTTAATCCCTCTGAGCTGTACGAATCCAGAGCTTGAAAGGCATTAAAACCCACACATGAAACGAACAAAGGCCTTGCATTTAGAAAGACTTAAAAAATATCAATTCTTTTTCCATAAAAACAAAAAAGCATACCTTTGTTTTGACTCTGTTTACAAAACACTGAGAATTGCCTTTTTAGGCAGAAAAGAATGAATTAGAATCATTATTTCAAGATAATTATAAGTTTCTACTATAGTTTTCTTTTCCATCTTCTGGTTTGCATATGTATATCTTCTTTTAATTTTATTTTAAAAACATCAACATTTCAAAAACGTTTCTTGCTGAAATGCATGAAGCGCATGGCACGTTTCATGTAAACGACGCACGAAATATATAAAAAACGTTAAGTTTGGACAGTAAGAAAAAGACAAGAAATGCTTTGCATATTTACAAATCGCGTTAAGGAAGACTTTTAGATCAACATCAAAAATTATATGTTTATGCACGTAGCTTATATATAATATGCTCCATAATTTCTGAATTCGATATAATGCTGCCAAGCTTCCTGACAAACTTCCTAAATCACAAGCACAAAAAGAAAAACATAAAAACCCATACCGTAACTAACATAACTGAAATCAGAAATTTATGCTTTGATTATTAAGTTATTAAAGTATATGTTACAGTTTATTTAGTTTGATAATGTGGCAGGTACCATGTTTTTTATTTACAAGCATTCTTTACCTGAATTGACGTTCAAGACCAGTATATATATCAAAACATTTTATAAAATTTTTAAGATTGAATGATTTTTACAAATGACATTAATTTAATTACATATACAATCCAGGGCATTGTGAAACTTTGTATATATGTCCCACCATGAACCAATGACGTAAAATTTTATCTGAATGACATAAAATAATATTAAGGCGATCCTTCAGATGTCAGTGATTATGACATACGTAAATCATATGCCTTAAACATTCGATATATGTATATGTATATATATATATATATCTTCCTAATTACGAAAGGACTTCCTACATTGTAAAGCAATTTATACTGTTGGGCTAACAAATGGTGACATACAAACTTATTTAAATAGCTAGAGAAACGTTCGCTTCATGTATTGATTTCATATAAACTGATGCACGAAGTATACATTTTTTGGCTACACGACGATCGATTTGCATTTCAAACACCTCGCGTATACGCGATTTGAAAAAACCGAAACCGGTTGTAATGTATTTCTTGCTTTCGCAGAAATAAAAAAAACCTGTAAGTTCGAGGTTGTCTCTGAACGCTTTCAGATCGAAATTAGGTCACATATTGTTAGGGTTTGCCTGTCGAACGTGGGTGAAAACTTTTTCTTCTTTTTTTCATGAAAATAAGAAACAAACATTTTTTTTTGTTTTTTGTTTTTTTTTACGAGTTTTCCTAGGCGTGTTTTTAAATAATTCATTGCTTTCCTCATCTATGAATAATTTCTTTTATGGGAACTAAGACAACAACTTGTTTCATTGTAGCAAAGTCAAGTGAAATAATCAGTTGCTTTTGAACTGTTTCTATTTAGAGAAGTATAGCTAAAAGTGGATATTGAGCTAACCTTTTAGAAAGATGGGTAACGAGATATCAAGGAAATATCCGTTTGATGATGTCAAAAAAAAGAGCAAAGGTTCAGTTTCAGATGAACGTATGGCCAAATTGGACTCACAAAGCACCCGATCCGATAATGGATTTCACAGTCAAGAAGAAACAGGATCGGAATGTTCGAACAGGTCGGTGTTCTCGAGTTCATCAGAAATATCATCCGGTTTTGATAGCGCATGCGCTCGTTATGATCGTCGACAATCGTCCCAATCTTATAAGGAACGGAGAAACCACATGAAAGTTTTCAAACGGAAACTTTCGCTGAGGTACACAAAATCTGAACCAAAGACACGTGCAGAACTAGATATTTCTATATCCTCCAGCAATGAGAATAGCAACGGAAAAATTGACTCTCCACTTAATTATATTGCCAAAGTAAAAATGAACCAAAAACGAAAGCTGGTAGCTATGGCACTGCTAACAGAAGGTGAGATGCTGGAAAAATACAAAATACCGCTAGGGAAACCCCTACACGTAAAATTAAGGCCAAGTTTTAAGGTTCCTGAACAGAAAGATCAAACGACGTCATATGCAGTGACTGTCTGGCTGAAAGAAGTACCCAAAAAGAAATTGGTTGCATATGGACACCTATACGAAGCTGATATTTCGTTTTCAGAAGCGAAAATAAGTAAGCATAGTGATGAGGGCAACAAAAAGGTGGTGATTGCACACACGTGGAACGGAAAATCAACCGTAGTGACCTTATCCGAAAAAACTATAACGATCAGAGGAAATTTCACTAATCCCGAATGCGGAACATTAGATTACCTGGAATTTGAATTGTCTTTAACGCCACCAACGAAATCAGCTATAGGAAAAGAACTGTGTCATATAGCACAGGACGTTTCTCAAATGCACATGCGCAATCGAGGTGAAGCTATCGATAGTGGAGATTTGAATGGCTGGTTCGTATTTCGGGATAACCGGGTAAAATCTGTTGATATGGAGTTTCTGTGGAAAGCAGCAGTTTCTTTAAACAAACCGGACAAGCTGAATGAAACTCTTCACTCATAAGAAAAACACAAGTCTTCTATTATATTTCTGATGTCTGCATTGTGTTACAACACCGCCTCGTTTACATCACAAGACCGCCTCGTATTCAACCTGACCATTAAAACTGCTTAAAAAAGAGACACGAAATATTTCACTTAAATTCTTTTATCAAGATTAAGTGCGAAATTATTTAGGAACACGGAGACGAGGCAACGGATGTAATTTATGAATAAGATTGTCATTTTCTGTTTGTATGAATACGCTTCTTAAGGAACACCAAGGTTTAAGGCGACTTTTGCATTTCTGGAAAATCATGTGATATGTTCTTTCGCTAATTATTCGCTAATTATTCTTTTGTTCTTTTCCGTTCCTGCCCGTGGAACGATCAGAAAAATATAACATAAATATAATGTCGAAATGAGCTTACTGTTTGTTCCGAACGAAAAAAAGGAAAGAAAGAATTAAACCAATCAGATTTTAGTATTTTCCAGAAGTGGAAAACGACCTTGATGAAAAAAATATGTTTAAGCTAAAGATTAAATCAAGAACGAGTCTCTCCTTACAATGTTTTCTTATAATACACGCTTTTTTTTGTAACACAAGCCTCGGATTTGGCCAAAATTACGAACAAAGTAAGAACAACTTGAAACCCAAATTATTGTTGCAAAAATTAAGAACAGACTCAGCCTGAATCTTCTTGTAAAATAAGAACAGTTCATGATGTGAATTCTCTCACTGGTAAATGTTTTTAGAAGTTTGTTGTTGTTTTTCACCTTCAATAAATGTGAGAATGGATCATTACCGAACAGCAACCATACTTTTAACCAGTTGTTTCTTAAAAAAGATTTATTTTTGTTTTACAGGAAGTTTCATAAGTAAGAACAAAATGAGGCTAAAACTTGACACTGTGTTTTTGAAGAATGAAATGAGAACAGTTTAGGCTGAAAAAGGCTCGAAACAGCCAACCTCAGTTCAAATTTTACTGGTTTTTATAAAAAAAAAGCGTGTACACTAAATAAAACATGCACTATTCTTGTAAATGTTAATGTGGTGAAAGTATTAGTTAGAAAAATTTAGAGCAATAGAAGATAACAACGAGTCTGATTTCTTGAACTCGAATTTATTTCAGCTTTAGTAACAATATTAGCAGAATCTTTAACTAGCAACATGAAATTTTGTCTATCAATGCTTAGCAACAAATTAAGCAACATTACCCCTAAAAAATGGTCAGTTTTTAAGAAACATTACTACTAACGTCTGACCTTGGTTGCTTATAAAAAAAATGTGTACAGGAAGAAGAATATATCTTTTCATTCAATTCTGAAAGTTTCATCGCTGAGACTGTAAGATTCATGAGGAATCAGAGTTTAAAAAGCGACTACAAAATAAACATGAAATCTTGAAGTACATTTCTGATTAGTTACTGCGATCGTAAAAAGTCAATGAAAGTATTGAAATTGAGATACTGGTTTTTCTTTAGCTCAAATTAAGGGATATGTGGTGTATGCCAGGTACTAATCGGTTATCTCCCGCCCATAAGACATAGTCAATTTTTCTGGAGGATAGTTAAGTTATTAAGGGAAGAAAAGAAAAACGTGCAATTAATAAACAATAATTCGTTACAGTGTGTACTCCTTTACAAAATTTGTACTCCTTTACAAAATGTCTGTACCCGCCTCTGAGACAGTAGAGTGATTTAGATGTGAGAACGCGCACGTCAGTTCGCTCGGGGAAAACCTAAAAAGAGACTGGAACTAGACATTTTTGAGATTTCTTGTATGGTGCCGTCCCGTTCGCAACGCCATTTCAACAGGTTTCGCGTTGTGTACACAACGTGTAGAAAGTATTGGAAAAGTACACCGAAATATGGAAAACACAAATAAAAAGTAAGTATTATGATGTCCTAAGTTAATTTAGTTACATTTTCCAGGGCTTTAAAAATGACATTACAATCAATTTTTTAAGATATTGACTTACACTTTATGTTTTGATTTTGAAGATCTTAGAACTTACTTCTACAGCACAGGGATTTACTTATCAGTTATTTCTGCCTGCATTTTTGTTTAAAAAGTGAATTATTGTATAAGTGGCCTTAATGTGTTGAAGTCAGTTACATGTTAACGTGAAGTTTGACTGATTGTCTAAATTGTGTCTTTTATTCAGGCAAACTATGACCTGGACAGAGGAAAAAGACATCATTATGATGAGAGAAGTGGCTAACAATGGACTTTTGTTGCATAAACCAGGTAGCAAAGAGAGAGGTCAAGGATGGCAAGAAGTAGCAGATAAATTAAGCACTGAAGAAGGATTCTCGATAGTTACACAGCGTGGAGTTAGAGAAAGACTTACAAACATTATGAAATAATACAAAACAAAAATGAATAAAGAAAAGAATGAAAGTGGACTTGGGGGCAATGCTCCCACTGAAAATGAGGTTTTACTTGAAGAGTTAATCAACATTAATGAAGACACTATTGCAAAAGTTGAAAATGAAAACGAAAAGAAGAAATCTGAAGTTGAAGTAGAAAAAATACACGCAACAGAAATGAGACAGATAGCAATGGAGAGGATGGGTGAAACTCAGAAACGAAAAAATAAAGAATCTCTTCCAGCAGAAAAGAAATGTCGAAGAACAACGCTCGATACTGTTGCTTTCTTGAGGGAAAAATTAGAAGCAGATAAAGAAAATAAAGCACAGGAAAGAAGAGAGCATAAAGAAAGAATGACCATTTTAGCTCAGCAAAATCAGCAGCAAAATATGATTCAGCTACAAATGAATGCTCTACTTGCTCAACAGACTGAATTAATGAAACAATTGTTGGAGAAAAAATGAGAAACAAATAGTGTCAAAGTTGCTAAGTTTTGTTTGTGTTTTGTTCACTACATATACACTATATATTATTTTGTTATACATTATACACAATTTTGTTGATAAAGAGATGTTATATATTTACATTTTGTTGAAAAAGCTATTTGTAATATGCTTAACATGTAAAAAAGCAAAGTAGAATTGCTCTTTTTCTTTGCTGTGCATATACGAACCACCATGATGCTAGGTGTAGGTCTCTGGGGAGGTTAACTCTGATATATGATAAGACAATTGTAATCTGAAGTTCATTTTTCAAGAGTAAACAATGACCTTATAGTGTTAGTGTACTCATCAATATGTAAGTTCTTAGGAAAAGAAAACATAAACAAAATTAAGAGGATTCCAAGAAAAACCAAGGTTTTCATCTCAGTTAAAATATTGTTCTAAGGTTGGAGGATCAATGTCAAAAAACTCTGAAATTTGATTTCCATAGAGACATGTATGTGCATTCTGTAACAAGGCACAAACAATATAATGTTTTCCGGTAGGGCTGAGTCCAAGTTTTTGTTGCTTTTTAAAATCCACAAATTTGAAATAGTTTGTTATGAGTCCAAATAACCATTCGACAGATGTTCTCACTTTGCTCATTGCCTCATTAAATTGATTTTCCTGTGGTGTTCGTTGAATTCCTCGAAATGGTGCTTGTAAATGAATGCTCAAGGGATATGCAGGATCACCGTATACACAGAGGGTAACCATTAAACAAAGCATGATTTTGCAACTCTGTAAGCAACCCTGATTCTCTCAACATAGTACTGTCATGTCTTCGACCCTCATATGGTCCTGACAAATTCCCTATCATTCCGTTAGGGAGAGCTAAGGATTGGAACTTGATTGAGTGTACCCTTTTATGGCCATTATATACAACATTCTGGTTTCTTTGAGGACGGCAAATAGCACGTACAGTTCCATCAATAAAACCAAAACAATTGTCAAGGGGGGGGCACCTTTCTGGTGAATTACTGTAGCATAGTTCTGTAACATATTAGGTTGGAGCATAGCTTGATTCCAGGTTGTGAGTCTATGCCCATGAAAGTCATAAATGTTTTCTAGAACTGAATTGAATATGAGACACAATTCAGAAGAGTTTCTCCCAAATATGGGAACCATGTCGGTGTATCTGCAAGGATATGCTAGTCTTTTTAAGACAATGCAAAGTCCTTCTATACCATCACAGACTGTTCCTTTGCGAAGTAACTATTCTATCTGGTATATTTAATATGTCAAAAAGCCTGAAAACATGATCTTTTTTGAAAGTCAAAACGTTCAAAGTTCCAATATGGATAAATTTCTCTGGACATATTTTCATTGTGTAACAATAAAAATTCAACATCGTCTATCAAATCTTGCGCATAGCTTGCAACAAGTAAGTCCCTTACAGCTTTTAAGCTTCTATCGGTAGCCATATTTGTTTACGTTTTTTCCACGCGCTCTGTTGTGTACAATCTAAATCTAAAATAGTTGAATAACAGAACGGCAACTGATAAGTACAGAATGGCGCGTTGTATCGACGTTCGCGTCTCGGATCTAAATCACGCTAGTGTCTAAGCAGAAACTCGGGAAGATTTACCATATTTTCTTGAATAGAAACCACCCTTGATTAGAAGCCGCACGTTTTAACAACGGCAACAACAACAAAAAGATGAATAAAAGTCACCCTTTCCGAAATAAATAGAAGCCGTGTCTAATCAAGAAAATACGATATCTAATGAAGAATATTCATCGCATTACGTCAGAACATTTTTTAAGGTGGCCAGCATTCATCTGAAATTGAAGAATACAACATTGAAAAATATTTTCCAACTTATGATGTTATCTGTAAAAACATCTTCTACAAAATTTTCATCACTTGAACAAAATTGTCCCCGAATTTAAACGCTGACGTCAAAGCGAACTGGCTTTCGCAATCATTCATCTTATTTATGCTGCTCCCCCGAATGTTACCTTAAAACTAAGAGGATAGAAAAAGATCCGCCTAGCTTAAAATCACCTGAGAACGAACACAATTTTATGCTCAATGTGTGGAAAAATTATTTTTACGTTTTCTTTAAATCTGTAAAACAAGTTTGTAGAAATAAATAATTTATTAGCAAGATGAGATAAATATAACAAGTAAAAGAAAAATCGGAAAGCCAAAAATACGAAACGACTACTCGGTAAGAAAAATCACATAAATGTTTTATATACAACACAATACAGAATTACAAAACTTACCGAAACATTCACTTGCCGGTATAACATTAAATGAAATCATACAAAGAAACCATACGCATGGACGAAATTATTGACTCTCGTTGGTCCTGCGCGAGAAGTCAGTTGCGCCGCGTACATCTTACGCAGCTGTTTTTCCACTTAAAAATGAAACATGTTTACAGAATGACAATAAGTTCTACGACAATAACTTTTTATTGCCCGAAATGTTTAAGACCTAAAACGTGCACGTCAATTCAGTCAGGTCATAGTCTTCTTTTGACTTTGGTCAAATGGTCGTCAGTTCACGAGATTTAATAGCAAAACCTTTTTTTCAAACTTACTCGAGAATCCCATGACATTTGTGCGTCAATAATTTTGTACAAGTTTCTAGTTTTTAGTTGAATTAATTCTTTTACAACAAATTTCGTAGAAACTATTTTACCGCATAACTTCGCTAAAGATCTCGCTGTCGAATATGGCAAGTTCTCAATCGTTTGCATAATACAATCGAGAACAGAGTTAACTCTCATCTGAGGAATAGCAAAAAGGTTTAAATGTAAGTCAAAAAACCTCTTTTTGAGGACTCCATAAGCTTTTTTCGTTGTACAGAATGAAACTGTTTTAGACAAATTTTGAATGTTTCAAACAAATATGGGTATCTGTACACTAAAGAAAACGCGCTTAACCCTATT
Organism: Turritopsis dohrnii; assembly: GCA_027922465.2. NCBI lineage: Eukaryota > Metazoa > Cnidaria > Hydrozoa > Anthoathecata > Oceaniidae > Turritopsis > Turritopsis dohrnii. The sequence goes on from BQMF02000027.1 coordinate 562,864, forward strand.
ATTTGACGTCATAACAATAGAACAATAGGCCGCCTGTTCATAAAATTAGGTCAAAATGTACAAAATAGATCAAAGCCCAACTGGTCTACATTTCAACAAAAAATATTGAGTCATTCAGATTTTATGGAGGGGCCTGATTCTTGTGAAATCTTCGACGATTTTGACGACTTTCTGCAGGGAGTTCATTGATGTAACCCTGTTGTGATCGAGTTTTCAGTTACATTGACGACACTTTTTTGTTGTAATTTATTTTCTTCTTCTTTAAAATAGCAACATGAAGTAAAAAGTGAGAATCACTGATGACCGAAATAAGCGCTCTGGATCTCATCTTACTGGTCTTATTGCGATAGAAACACGCGTGATTCGAATAAAAGTTCGATTTTAAGCTTCGTTTTTGATAGAATATGCGACGCAACGGTTTTATTTTTTTTTGTCGGACAGAAGAAAAAACCGTGGTGAAAAAAATCGATCTTTATATGAGATGTTTATATGAGAAAAATCAGCCAGGTTTCAGCCCGGTCAAACGGGGGCCTCGGTTTGTCGAGACAACTTTTTTTTTTCTGTTTATATGAGGAAAATTCAGCTCGGAAAACCGGGCCAGATGTGACCACGTGGTTTCATTTTGATTGTCTTAGCGGGTAGAAATTCAAAATGACACACATAGAAACATCTCTTATGTAATTGCCATTAAACTTTGTTTCCCTTTCTTCTATTCGCCATCTTGAAAATTAAGAAGACTAAAAAGTGTAAAATGCGCATGCGCATATTATGTAAAATTCAGCCCGTTTTGCCGGGCTGAATGATAAAATGTGTTTTCATGGGAAATCTCAGCCCGGTAAACCGAGATCTCGGCTGATTTTTTCTCATATAAACGCACTTTTATTTCTAAGTGAAAGTCACGAGTCAACCGAGATCTCAGTAAACCGAAGCCCTCGGTTAAGCTGGCTGAAACCGGGCTGATATTTCCCATATAAACACCCCTTAAGAGAAATTTCGCGCAAAATAGACAGAACAAATGATGGGTCCTTTTTCCCTAATGGTTACTTCGAGTAGTGTATATTCTCTGTTTAAATGTCAAGCTATACACACACTTAATTGACCTTTATAAATTTAATGATCGGTTTCGTATTTTCTTTCTTCGATTATTCTTTATCCTTTTCCATTTCATGAAGCAAAAATACGGCGTTTGAAAGATTTTTTTCAAGGGCTTTCTCCTCATTTTCGAAAAATAAATTTGCGAAAAAATGAGATACTTTTTCTGGTTCCAATCATTTTGAGACACACTGTAGTTAGGATTTAAAATATTTTAATGATTATTGTTTCAGATACTAGAATCCTTTTGACGGATATATTCATGACAAAAAAATCACATCAGTGAATTACACTGCAATTTTCCTCTGGCCTGGATAAAATAATAATAACAAGAAGCCGCTTGGCTTGAAGACTTCAGGACATAACACAACGATACATTTCTAGTCTCAAAAATACAACATTGCCGAATTGCCAAATTTTGGTCAAATCTGACAAAATGACTGCCAAATTCGAAATCAGCACCTTTCAATTGTGATCTGTGCAAAATTTCATGAAAATTGAAGAACTTTCGAAATTTGGTCCTAATTTGGCCTAAATTGCCCAATTTTACTCAAACCTGGTAATACCATTGTCAAATTCGAAATCAGCACCTTTCAATTGTGCTCTGTGCAAAATTTCATGAAAATTGAGGAACTTTCGAAATTTGGTCTCAATTTGGCCTAAATTGCGCAATTTTAGTCAAACTTGGCAATATCATTGTCAAATTCAAAATCAGCACCTTTCAATTGTGCTCTGTGCAAAATTTCATGAAAATTGGACAACTGGAAGTCCGAATTTGGCTGAATTTGCCAATTCGGCAACGATGTCATGTAAACGCTGCACGAAATCGTTCATAACTTGGAGTAGTGCTAGTAGTTGGAGGAGGAGGAGAAACCACGGGTATTTTAAATACTTTACTCCACTACGGGTGTCATAAAGTCAATTAAATAAATGAAAAAAATACAAAACAAAGTCATAAAGCTAAAATTTGAAACAGTTCAAGATACTTTTTTGCTTCATTCTAGGTAGTCTGCGTTAAGTGATTTCTCAGTCTTAGTGCTAAATGCCACTTCACAATTTTGGACTTTTAAGTCTTTTTGCTTTTTCTATCCCAATATCATGAAGGCATATACAGTGTGTATCAAAATGTCTTATCCACTAACTTTAATAGCGTGTTTTTCATTACATGTCTTTTGAGACAATCATTTTGAGACACGCTGTATTTGTATATATCTTAAAACACACTATAACAATACAATAAACTTTGGCGTTTTCCAATACTAACTTTTAACTTTGTACTACTTTACCGAAAATAATTTGCTGCTTCTTTATAGATACAAACTTCCGAGTAGCCCCCAGAAATCAGAACTACCGAGTGGGCGAAATCGTCAGAAAGTCACTGCGACGAAGAGCATTTTTATTGAAATTCTGTGTATATTCCTATAGAAATGCACTCCTTTGCAGAGATTGTTAAACAAATGTACCGGCTGGGTGTACCAACTACCTTTAATTAAATCCGCGCGAAAAATCGGGAAAATGAGCAATCACAAAAGTTATTTTCTAGTATGAAAAAAGAATAATCTATATATTAATAGCCGATTCTCTGTCTGTTTGTCTGTTTGTCTGTCTCGCAAAATGGTAGATTGAGTTGTGAGAGTGATTGTTTTATTCTATTTTGTGCGACGTCAGTGTGAAACCATTGTATTGAGACCCTAATAGAACGCGACGTTTAAGGAAAATTATCTCGGTAACCAATACGGAAAAACACTATTAGCTCGGTTGACGGTTAAAGATGGCGGACGCTCAAATACGCTCTCCACCACTGCACGAAGTCAACCATAGCAAAGTTTCATTTCAATCAGACGGAAACCGTTCAATAAATTGAAAAAATTTGCTTGGAGATATAAAGTAGCAATGGACGACAGAAATGAGTGAATAGGAAGCCAGACCAATACGGAAACCGAACAAAATGGTCAAAGGATGACTACGATTGACGTAGATGCGAAATATTTCAAATGTCGCAGGTCTTTCCGGACTATGCGAGGTATGTTACAACACCTTCGACAGTGCAAAACACAGCTGAATGCTCAAAATAACCTAGAAGTATCCACAGAAAAGCCGCACGAAGTAAATCACAAGTAGAAGCAGCATCACAACTTTTACTCGAAAAATTGGGACAAGCGAAAAGGAAGCGAAATAGAACAAGATATAAACGTTTGCTACGAAAAAGTTGTCTTCTGGAAGAAAAATTTATTTATGCTTCCCTACGGCCAATCGGGAAAAAATTATATTCGCGAAATCACCAGACTTCTGATATCGTGGAACGAAAACTCGCTACTCAAACAGATAGCATTAAAAGCTATGCATATAATGCCAGCGTTATTGTTACAAAAACCACACAAATCATCGAAAAGTAAAGATCATGTGGAGGTCCTCGCGCGTCGTCTTACAACCTGGAAGAGAGGGGACCTTTTGGCACTGTTAGACAAAGCTGAAGCATTGCAAAATAGACTTCCCAAACCATCGGGTAAAAGGGACATAGCGGCAATATCACAGCAATTCAAGAACCATATGCTTAAAGGAAACGTGAACAATGCTATCAACGTTATCACGAACAATATGTCTGGGGGTATCCTTCCCTTGAACGACGGAACTCTTCACATCTTACAGCAAAAACATCCAAACGGTTCATCTTTTCAAGAAGACATTGCATTGCAAGGCCCAACGAAAACAATAAATCCGGTGGTATATGACGTAATCGATGACGAGATGATTCTCAAGGCTGAGAAAAATACGAAGAGAGGCTGCGGTCCTTCTGGGATGGATGCAGATGGATGGCGCAAGATTCTTGCATCCAAAGTATACGGAGACAGTGGAAGGGATCTTTGGCATGCGTTTGCTAAGTTTATAAAGATACAGTGCCGGGACGACGTAGACGACGAATCTCTACAAGCATACACGGCTTCAAGGTTGGTACCACTAGACAAACAACCTGGGCTACGACCAATCGGAGTCGGAGAAGTGTTACGTCGGATTGCAGGAAAAGTAGTGATGTTGGTTGCACGGAAAGATGTGATGGCTGCCTGTAGCGACGTACAAATGATGTATCCACTAATAAAGCTGCTTCGCACTCCTCGCTTTCAAACACTTCACGCATTTCGTGAATCGCCGCTTCGCATCCAGCTTCGTGACCAGCGCACATTTCACATTTATTGATGCCTTCAACGGCATCAATAGAAATGTTTTGCTTCATAACATAAAGATCATCTGCCCCATCCTCTCGACATTCGTTAACAACATATATCGATTCCCTGCGCGTCTATTTGTAATTGGTGGGAAAGAATTGAAATCAATGGAAGGTACTTCGCAAGGTGATCCGTTGGGAATGGCGATATATGCGATTGGTATTACTCCACTACTCGAGATGATGCTCAACGTCATTGCTTTTGATCAACTAAACGTCAGCATGGTAGCATTTGCTGATGATCTCACTGCTGTTGGTAAATTTGCTTCATTTAGACGATAGTGGGACAAACTGGTCTAAATTGGACCTTTGTTTGGCTACCTTCCACAACCAAAGAAATCATGGTTGATCGTCAAGCATAACAAGATCGCGGAAGCCAAGAATTGCTTTGATGGGTCCAACGTGCAGCTAACAGCGAAAGGTGAGCGTCATCTAGGAGCAGTTATCGGAAGTAATCGGTTCAAGGCGGATTATTGTACACAAGAAGTACGAAAATGGATAGATCATATAACGCTTCTATCAGACATAGCTTTGATAGCACCTCAAGCAGCCTACTCTTGCTTTTTCGCAGGCTACCAACACAAATTTACGTACTGCTTGAGAACCATTCCTGGCTTCGAAAAGTATGTCGAAGATCTGGAAGAAGTTGTCAGACACAAGTTTCTTCCAGCGATTTTAGGAGAGCGTATCGTCAATAATATGGAACGTGAATTGATTTCTCTACCTCCAAGATTAGGAGGGCTCAATTTAATAAAGGAAACAGCTCCGTTCGAGTTTGAAAACTCATGCAAAATAACAAAGCAACTAATCTCCAAAATTCTGAAGAAAGACCAAGAAGATTTTGAAGAAGTAACGAAAGCGCAAATAAAATACCAGCGCAGAAAACGGATGAACGAAAAACTACAGAAAGTGTATGATGAACTCTCCAGTGAGCAGAAACACCAAAATGTAATAAATCTGGAAATCGGCAGCAGTAACTAGTTAACCACACTACCTCTCCAAGATCAGGGGTACGACCTGAATAAAGAGCAGTTTTGAGATGCTCTACGCATCAGATAAAATTGGGTCCTCCCAAGGTTACCGACGTTTTGTGCCTGTGGAGCCAAATACGATCTGGCTCATGCTCCGTCTTGCAAGAAAGGTGGCTTTGTTTCCACAAGACATAATGAAGTGCGAGACTTCACAGCGCTGTTCCTCAAAGAAGTCTGCATGGATGTAAGGAAAGAACCAATGCTGTTGCCTTTAAATCAGGAGAATTTCAGAGAGAATATTGCTGCTACTGGAAGCGAAGCCCGTTTGGACGTTAGCGCTGTTGGGTTCTGGACACCTGGTCAACGAGTATTTTGTGATGTACGGGTCTTTGACCTCAACGCTCAGAGATATAGAGGTTGTTCAGAAATCAAAAGGTGCTATCAGAAGAATGAAGAAGAGAAAAAGAAGAAGTACAATGAAAGAGTTCTTCAAGTGGAAAATGCCACATTCACGCCTTTGGTGTTCTCCGCCACGGGTGGAATGGGGAGAGAATGTAGCAAATTTTATCAGAGGCTCGCCGAAATGATTGCTGAGAAGAGAGACATAACAACATTAGCCGCCACCACTTTTGTTCGTACGAAAATTTCCTTTTCGTTGCTTCGATCTATGCTGCTTTGTATGCGTGGGTCACGGTCTCTGTGTGTGCAAGACATTTCTGATGTTGACATTTCTCTAGTCAACTCAGAAGCGCTAATCAAGGAGCTCTAAGCCCTATTATTAGTTGATCAAATCAAGATTAAATCAAGTATTATTTTAAAAAAAACAAAATAAAAATTGTATCTATGTATTTATGTATTTATGTAAGCTGGCTCGCTCCGCCAAGAAGGAGATAGACCCCAAGGGGTATTAAATCTATATATTAATAGCCGATTCTCCGCTTGTTTGTTTGTTTGTTTGTTTGTAAGTCACGCAAAATGGTAGATGTGAACTGCGAAAGAAATCGGGGAGTCAGCAATGCAAGATCACACATAAATTATTTCTCTTCTTGTGCGCGACGTCAGTGTGAAACCATTGTATTGAGACCCTAATCGAATGCGACGTTTAGGGATAATTATTTCGATACCCAATAGGGATAACTGATGTTTTTTGGGGTCCGCAATACAGGCGATGGGGTGACGAAAATTTGGGTCTAATTTTTTTGGGGACGGGTCTGTGACGTCATCAAAATCTTTGAACAACGATATCTCTGCAACGGTTGATCGTAGCGGAACGATCCCATATATTTTTTGATCAGTTTTTCGCGCTCTACAACATGGGAACACTTTCGGTTGCCAATTCTTTAATTCAATTTTATTTTTCGTGAAGTCAACGCATACTGAACATGGGCGACGAACGACGCCGCCTTGGCGGCTAGTCTATATATATATACCCGATTCTCCGTCTGTTTGTTTGTTTGTTTGTTTGTAAGTCACGCAAAATGGTAGATTGAGTTGTGAGCGAAATTATTTATTTTTGTGTCTGCGACGTGAGTTCGAAGCAAATACATTGCAACCCCAATCGAACGTGACTTTTTCTGGCTGATGAACTAATAGGAATAATGTTTTGTTTTTATTATTATTGTTAGTTTTATATTCCAAGGACTACGTTGACTACGTTGGCTTTGAAAACAATACATCAACTAAATACAAAGAAACTAACTGATTAAACATTTTGGACAAAAAGCAGCAGTGGCAGAACGTGGCAGCATGTTCGGTTTGCGAGTGTATCCTAACGCTTGCCTGATTGTCTGAGTTGGGTGAACTTTTTTTCGAGCAATCAAAATGTTTAAAAACCGATAGGAAAAAAAGAGTATCATGAAACAAAATATGTTTTTGCTTTTCTATTAATAATTTAATTTCTTTTAATTGTTAAGCACTTCTGATCGAACGTTTCTTTTATTCAGTTTATTCATTTAGCACGTGCCATTCTTTATCCTCCCTTGTGATCTTTTTGAGAAGAGAAACCATTTTCCCCCTGTTTGATAGCACCCATGTTAGAGAGCGTAATTTTTTTAAAACAAAAGCTAATAATAAGTTCAAGTTTTTTCTCTCTACGTTTTGAGTGTAAATGTTAAAGTGTTAAGGCCTTGGTGGCTAGTATATATTACTAAGCTAAAAAAAAAACAAAAAAAAAACAATACGGATAACTGACATTATTTTTTGGGGTCCGCCATACAGGCAATGAGGTGACGAGAAATTTGGGTGTAATTTTTTTAGGGGACGGGTGTGTGATGTCATCGAAATTTTTGATCGAAGATATCTCCGTAACGATTGGTCGTAGCAAAACGATCCCATACATTTTTTGATCAGTTTTTCAAGCTCTACAACATGGGTGCACTTATCATTGCCGATTCCTTAATTTTATTTTTTGTGAACTCAACGCAGGCTGAACATGGGCGGCTAGTCTATATATTAATACCCGATTCTCTGTTTTTTTGTCTGTTTGTTTGTTTGTCTGTCGCGCAAAATGGTAGATTGAGTTGTAAGAGTGATTATTTCATTTTATTTTGTGCGACGTCAGTGTGAAACCATTGTATTGAGACCCTAATCGAATGCGACGTTTAGGGGAAATTATCTCCGTAACCAATAGGGATAACTGACGTTTTTTGGGGTCCGCGATACAGGCGACAGGGTAACAAAAAATTTGTGTCTAAAGTTTTTGGAAGACGGGTCTATGACGTCATCAAAATTTTGGATCAACGATATTTCCGTAACGGTTGGTCGTGGCAAAACGATCCCATACATTTTTTTGATCAGTTTTTCGAGCTTGTTGGGCACACTTATTGTTGCCAATTTCTTAATTAAATTTTTCGTGAACTCAACGCAGGCTGAACATGGGCGGCGAACGACGCCGCCTTGGCGGCTAGTCTATATATTAATAGCCGAGGACGGGTCTATGACGTCACCAAAAGTTTTGATCAACAATATCTCTGTAACGGTTGGTCGTAGAAAAACGATCCCATACATTTTTTTGATCTTTTTTTCGAGCTCTACAACATGGGCACACTAATCATTGCAAATTCCTTAATTCTATATTTCGTGAACCCAACGCAGGCTTAAGGTGGACATGGGCGGCGAGCGACGCCGCCTTGGCGCCTAGTCTATATATTAATAGCCGATTCTCCGTCTGTTTGTAAGTCACGCAAAATGGTAGATTTCGCTTCGAAAGGAATCGGGGATCTGCAACGGAGAAATAGCGGAGAGCTGAAGAAAATTAGGGGGTATAAACGTAAAAAAATGGCTTCAAAAAAATAGCGATAATTGCATGAAATTGTAATATTTTTAACTGAAATGTATGTGCATGAGTAATATAAGTGAATTTATAACTTAATATTTCCACGTTACTTAAGAATGACCTTTATTGATTCCACTTTTAAGCGTTTGTTAACCCCCGTTCAATGTCATGGCAACAATTGGAAACTGATCAGGTTTGCTTTGAACAAATTTTCATATATTCCCGCGAAAAGAAAGTGAAGAAAGTTGAGAAAAAACGATCATTTCGTTTGCCTAAAGACAACAAAGGAAAGTTGTGTTTGCTTTTTTGTTTATTGTTGTCTATTTAGCTAGGTAAACTGACAAAAAAACACAAGGCCTGTTGTGTTTTTATTTTTGTGGTGATAATAAAAATTAGATATACATTTCTGTGTATAGATTGTTCTTTTGTTTGAGTTTTTTCTCAACGAGTTATGAATTCTGATCATGACTATGGTATCCCTCAAAGGTTTGCATTGCCTAGATCACAATTTGATAGAGATGTAGTTGATGCACGGCAACAACATCAACAACAACAACCCCCTGCTGATGACCCTCAGCAACGTCGTCGCATTAGAAATGCTGAACGACAAAGGAGATACCGTGCAAATCAAAGTGAGATTCGTGCTCAATTGAGAAGGGAGAGGGATGCACAACTTCAAAGACAGCGACGGGCTAATGAGCAAGCTGAGCAAGTTGCTGCTCGACTTGAAGCGCAAGCTCACCGACAACAGTCGCTAAGAGATCATGAACAACCTGAACAAGCTGCTGCTCGACGTGTATCTGATGCTCAGCAGCACCAATATGTTAGAAGCAATGAGCAACCCGAACAAGCTGATGCTCGACGTGCAGCTAATGCTCAACAACACCAAAGAGCATATGTCCGAAACAGACGAGTGCGCAGGGCTCGCTTTTTAAATGCTGCAGGGATTGATATTGAAAACAATAATTTACCTGACATTCATTCTTTAGGTGAATTTACCGTTTTATGTGAACATTGTAGAGCACTCAAATTCGACCGTGAAACTAATTTTAAATGTTGCACAAATGGAAAGGTACATCTTCCAAATTTATTACATTATCCGCCTGAGTTAAGGAATCTTTTACTTGATGATTCTGCACTGGGTAAACATTTCCGTAAGTGTATTAGAGTTTATAATAATGCATTTAGTTTTGCTTCTCTGTCAGCCAATCTACGTCCACCCCCAGGAAATGGACCTCCATGTTTTAGGATATGTGGACAACTGCTACATAGGTATGGAGCACTGCATGCTAATGAAAACCAAGTGCCTATGTTTAGCCAACTGTATATTATCGAAGCTGCTAATTCGCTTGACATGCGTATGCAAAACCCTTCCAATGCGGATTGCAACAGAGACTTGATGGGGCAAATACAAACGGTCATTAATAGAGTTTCACCTTATGCCGCAGCATATCGTAACTTGGCTCAGGTCGAACAAGAAGAAGAAGAAAGGGCGCTCTTAGAAAATAGACCAACCTCGGTAGTGGGTATGTATATGCGTGAAGGTGAAGACAGGAGGAGATACAATGCTCCACATCACGAAGAAGTCGCAGCAATTTTTGTAGGTAACGATGGTGCGCCTCCGGCTGGTAGAAATATTGTAGTGTATCCAAGAGATCAGCCCTTGCGAAATATTTCTTACATGTCGACAAACATTGACTCCATGATGTATCCAATAATTTTTCCTAGAGGTGATCCTGGATGGAGTCCGAACATGAATCACGTACAACAGCATGCAACTGAAAGGCGGAATAAAATTACACAATTGCAGTATTACATTTATCGTATTGCCATTAGACGTGAATTTTCTGCTTTACATTTAGCTGGAAAACTATTTCAACAGTTTGTTGTTGACAGCTATGTCAAAGTGGAGGGAGCGAGACTCGACTTCATACGCCAGAACCAAGAACAATTACGGGTGGATAGCTACACAGGCTTGATGGACTATTTGGAGGAAGCTGCCCATGAACGAAACCTCCGTGCGGGTAATGTCGTTGTATTGCCATCTACCTTTTCAGGTTCACCGAGAAATATGCACCAATTGTACCTAGATGCTATGGCATTAGTTTCGAAAAAAGGTAAACCAGATTTATTTTTAACTTTTACATGCAATCCTAAATGGCCTGAAATTGTTCAAAATCTTTTGCCTGGTCAAACTCCATCAGATAGGCCAGATCTGGTTACACGAGTATTCAAATTGAAGTTGGAAGCTCTTAAAAACGATATTATAAAAGATTCTGTTCTAGGTGTATCTGTAGCACAGGTGGATGTTATAGAATTTCAGAAAAGGGGGCTACCTCATGTGCACATGCTGTTGCATCTCGGCAACGAATTTAAGTTGCGCAATGCTGATGACATTGATTCATTGATATCAGCACGAATTCCAAATCGGGACCAAGAACCAGAACTTTACGAAATCATCAAATCTTGCATGGTCCATGGTCCGTGTGGCCATTTGAATGTGTCTTCACCGTGTATGCAAGATGGTAAGTGCAGCAAAAATTTTCCGAAGCAGTTCAACAATGGAACTGTTTTAAATGTGGATGGCTATCCTTTATATCACCGACCAGATGACGGAAGAACTGTTCGAATTCAGAATATGGATCTTGACAACAGATGGATCGTCCCATACAACCCTTTCCTCAGCAAAAAGTACAATGCACATATAAACCTAGAGGCCTGTGTTTCCATTAAAAGCGTCAAGTATTTGTACAAATACATTTACAAAGGACATGATACTGCTCATATTGAAATCAATGAGCGAATAGATCATGACGAAATCAAAACCTTTTTAGATGCGAGGTATGTATCTGCTCCAGAAGCTGTGTGGCGTTTATGCTCTTTCCCAATGCACACTCAAAGTCATGCTATTTTACGACTTCCTGTTCACCTTCCAAATGAGCAGCAGATTTTTTTCAGAGAAGGACAGGAACAAGCAGCACTGGAAAGAGGACAAGAGCACACCAAGTTAACTGCTTGGTTCGAATTAAATCGTGTTGACAAACGGGCACGTCAATATTTATATCCTGATATCCCCCACCATTACGTGTTTCAAACACGACAACATAAGTGGGTGACACGGCAGCGTGGAGCAGAAAAAATTGTAAGTAGAATGTACAATGCTAGCATTAGGCAAGGTGAAAGGTATTTCTTACGTGTGCTGTTGTTACATGTTCCTGGTGCGACTTCCTTTGAATACCTTAGAACTGTTAATGGGATTGTATATAGATCTTTTAGGGAAGCGTGTATTGCACTTGGACTATTGGATGACGATACTTTGTGGATACGAACCATGGAGGAAGTTGCCGCATCAGCAACTCCCTCTAAAATTCGTAAAGCGTTCTCCTTCATTCTGATCCATGGAGAGCCAAGCAATCCAGCTGAATTGTGGGAAAGATTCCGTGCTCACATGGTTGAAGATTTTTTGAGACACCAGACGGAAGTACAAGCAGAGCAGTCAGCTCTTGGTAAAATTCAGGAAGTCTTGCAGCAATTTGGTAGGGTTGTTACTGACTTTGATTTACCTGCTTTTGAACAAGCTATTGCAGACGATCTACCAAATGCTGATGAAATGAGGGAAGAAGCCATCAACATGAGGAACACGTTGAATGCTGACCAGCTTGCTGTTGCCGACGCAGTCCTAGATGCAGTGGTAACAAACGACAACAATAGTGCTAAAATTTTCTTCCTTGATGGACCCGGTGGAACAGGTAAAACTTTCACGTACAATTACATCATTCGCGAAGTTATTGGAAGAAACCTGTCAGTAAGTACGTGTGCGTGGACTGGCATTGCAGCAACACTGTTACAAAATGGTAAGACAGTCCATTCTCTTTTCAAATTACCTGTTCCTGTATTGGACAATTCAACGTGCAATGTTAAGCCTAATAGTAGGCACGCCGATTTTTTACGTAACCAGCATATTGTAATATTTGATGAGGCAAGTATGATTCCTAAGCATGCACTTGAGGCTATTGATAGAATGTTTAGAGATATCTGTAACAGTGATGTGCTTTTTGCTGGAAAGGTTGTTCTTTTAGGTGGTGATTTTAGACAGACTCTTCCGGTAGTGAAAAGAGGCAGACCAGCTCAGATAGTGGAAGCATGCATAAAGAGCTCTGTCTTGTGGCCAATAGTGCAAATCTTTCATTTGAATGTCAACATGAGAGCTGCTCCTGGGCAAAGGGAATTTGCGGAATTCCTACTTGAATTAGGAAACGGAGCGATACCAAAAAAAGAGGATGATCCATTTAAAGATTCCATCGAAATTCCGCATGAATGTGTTTTGCATGAAAATAATGATATCGTCCACTCTATTTTTAGTGATGCTGGAGGAGATGATATGTCGAGTCGTGTTATTCTGACACCGACCAATGACGAGGCTTTGGTGATTAACGAACGGATTCTTCAGGGAATGCCTGGTGAAACGGTCACATACTTTAGTGTAGATTCTGTTGTCTCTGATGAGCAAGAAGAGATTGATCTGTATCCTATGGAGTTCATCAATTCGCTTACTCCTTCTGGAATGCCTCCACACCGGTTGAACTTGAAAGTCAACAGTATAGTGATGCTGCTGCGAAATTTATCATTGAAGGATGGTTTATGCAACGGCACACGATTGGTCATCCGTAATCTCCGAGAGAATATCCTTGATTGTGAAGTGCTGACCGGTATCTCTGCTGGAAATCGGGTGCTCATTCCTAGAGTAACCTTGTGTCCGAATGATACCAACCTTCCGTTTCAGCTGAAGCGAACACAATTTCCTCTTCGTTTGTCATATGCAATTACCATTAACAAAAGTCAAGGTCAGACTTTTGAACGGGTTGGTATTTATATGCAAAGGCCTTGCTTCAGTCACGGTCAACTGTATGTTGCATTTTCACGAACACGAAGCTTTGAAGCAGTGAAAGTAAAGGTTTGTAGAACTTTACAGCAAGGCTATGTTAGAGAGAGATGCTACACTAGAAATGTAGTATACCAACAGGTATTATGAATATTTTTACGTTGCGAAAAATATACGTGCAATTGATATTAAATATTTTGAATTAAAACTTTACGCAAGGTTAATGAGGAGGCATTAGATTATAGATAACCTGTAAATTAAATTGGTATACATTGAATTGAATTACACTGAATTGAGTTACATTGATTTGAATTACATTGAATTGAATTACTTTGAATTGAATTACTTTGAATTAAATTACATTGAATAAATATCTTGAAGTTGGAATAGTTTGAAGATTGAATAGATTAGATTGAAAGCCGGGAGGAAGGAGGGTATGAAAGTGGCATTGAGCCGGGTGGAGGAGGGTATGAAAGCGGCATTGAGCCGGGTGGAGGAGGGTATGAAAGCGGCATTGAGCCGGGTGGAGGAGGGTATGAAAGCGGCAATTGAGCCGGGTGGAGGAGGGTAGGCAAGCGGCAAAAAGCTGTTGTATGTGTGACATATTTTATTTTATTCTTTTTTTTGAGATTCTGATGTCATTGAAAAGGCAGTTTTATCATTGTTACACAGCAACATATGGTCAAACATGTTGAACTGCATGGTTTCTTTTAAAATTGGTATGAATGTTTAGCTTATAAGTCTTCTCCTTTTTTTAACCTGATAGTCCATTGTTATTAGCATAACTTCAGTTCAATAGGAATTTCTTTTCTTTTTAGATGGCAAGACAAAGTGTAAACCTCTTCACATTATTGATTTTACCTTGTGGTATTGAGACACCATATACTCAGCTAAATGATTTCTTCATTAATCATGGGTAAGAAACCTTTTAAGAATTTTTCCTCACTTCCACCTTTATTAACAAATTGAAAAGAGATTCAGATTTTCATGAGTTCATTTATGACCACAAGTTATTTTCATACGTTTAGAGTATGCAAAGTGTCGTAGAGTAGAAGATACATATCAGCTAATGTGAAGAAAAATGACATTTCGTTGCACTTGAAAGATCAGCCTATGTTTATTGAGATATTAGACAGTCAGAAAGTTTGAAATTTCTCATATTGCGGATATACTTTTAAGTGATCTGAAGTAACTGAAAACAGCAGTGTATGTTCGAAATTCATGGTTGCATGTTCACAAGTTTATCACCCTTGACATGACCCACCCTCCTTTTTAACAGTTTAAACTCCCACTGAACATTGCTTATTATACCTATCTGTACGGTTTCTTCTGGAAGAATAGACTTAGTCAATCCCTTTTGGCTTGGGATAACTAGAAGTTTTTACCCTGGAGTCGGTATAATAATCACTGTGTTTCTTGTGCTTGAGAACATGCATCAACTACTTTGCCATGAAATATTTTGTTCAGCAAAGTGTTGCTTATATTTATCTGATTATACATTGTCAAATATATAAATTGAGAATATATAACTTGAACTATTTTCCAGTGGGTTTAGTTCACTTTGTGATTGTCGTTTATTAATGACATATTGTATTGACTGCAAGTCCTGAAAGAAATATTCTTAACAATCTGATTATCGATTTTTTTTTCAGAATCGAGTATTAATCTAATTAATTAAGTAATGGCTGATAACAACAATCAAGCAGGAGTAGCTGCATTACGTAAGTAACTCACAAAAATTTCATGTTGTTATTATGTGGATACTGCTTTCAAGTTCAATCTTTCACAACGTGTCATTAAATCTTTGTTTTTCCTTTTAGTCGCAAATCTCAATTTGAACCAACAAGGTATGTCTTTCTTTTTTTCAAAATATTTCTATTGTTCTCTATAAGGAAATTATACCTTTTTTTCTTTTTTTCATTCATATGATGTGTTTGCTGATTGTTTATTTTTTATTGATTTTTAGATGTTGAAAATTTGTTGCGCAATCTAGATAGGCGAGAGCCAGATGCAGCAATCAGTAAGAATTTGTTTAACCTTCTTAATATTACCATTCTTCAATTATTAACTAAGGATACTTTCTTATTATAGTTGCTATATACACGACGTTCCTGAGGGAGCAACTGGCCAACGGAGGGCCTACGGACGACAGAACCCTCGGTTCGTGGGTGCGGCATGGAGGGGTGTACATCCCTCCACAAAACACCCGCAGCTGGGGGCGGGGCCGGCGTGATGGTAGGCCGCGACCATATTGACCATCCATTTATTTCATGGTGATATTTACGAATGTAAAAAGATCCAGTGGTTGAATAGTATGTTGCCAATATTGAAGGAAAATGGCGATCGAGTTTTACTGTGCAGTCAATTCGCCTTATACCTCCAAGTTTATTTATTTGTTTATTTATTAAAGTTAGTTAATTAAATTATTGATTAATATATTGTTAAATTTTAGTTGTATTTTGTATTTTATTTATTGAATAAAAACATTAAATAAATTCTTCGGTTCTTTTCTTGATTCCCCTCCCAGTCAACAAAATCGGCAAAAAAACACTGTGACGGAGAGAATTTTTATTGAAATTGTGTGCATATCTATATAGAAATGCACTCCTTCGCATAGATCTTTTAACAAATGTGCCGACTGGGCCGTTTCTATTTCATTTTATTTTTTGTGAACTCTTTGTGGGTGACACAAACGTTTGCTGAACATGGGCGGCGAGCGACGCCGCCTTGGCGGCTAGTCTATATATTAATACCCGATTCTCTGTCTGTCTGTTTGTCTGTCACGCAAAATGGTAGATCGAGTTGTGAGCGAAATTATTTCTTTTTTTGTGTGCGACGTGAATTCGAAGCAAATACATTGCAACCCCAATCGAACGTGACTTTTTTTGGCTGATGAACTAATAGGAATAACGTTTTGTTTTTATTATTTTGTTAGTTTTATATTCCACGTTGACTTGGCTTTGAAAACAATACATCAACTAAATACAAAGAAACTAACTGATAAAACATTTTGGACAAAAAGCAGCCGTGGGAGAACGTGGTAGCATCTCGGTTTGCCAGTGTATCCTAACGTATCCTTGCCTGACTGTCTGAGACGGGTGAACTTTTTTTTCGAGTAATGAAAATGTTTAAAAACCTATAGGTAAAAAAAAATATCATAAAACAAAATATTTTTTTTTGCTTTTGTCATAATAGTTGTCTTTAATCGATTTCTTTTAATCTATTTTATTTTATATCAGATCGAACGTTTTTTTTATTCACTTGATTCATTTAGCACGTGCCTTTTCTTCTCTCCTTCCGTGTGATCTTTTTAAGAAGAGAATCCATTTTCCCCTTACGTTTGATAGCACCCATGTTAGAGCGCGTAATTTTTTTTAAACAAAAGTTAATAAAAAGTTGAAGTTTTCTCTCTATACGTTTTGAGTGTATTGTTACACTGATAAAAGATTGGTTTTACCAGAGGCTGTGACTTCGAATCTGCTTCTGGTTGTACGAGCCGTTTATAAGGAAATTTGACGTTTATTGATACAGTGATACAGAGCAGGTGGACATGGGCGGCGAGCGACGCCGCCTTGGCGGCTAGTCTATATACTAATAGCCGATTCTCTGTTTGTCTGTTTATTTGTCTGTCACGCAAAATGGTAGATTGACTTGCAAGAGTAATTATGTTATTTTGGGCAACGTTAGTAGTGCGAAGCAATTGTATTGAGACCCTAATCGAACGCGACGTTTAGGGAAAATTATATCTCGGTAGCCGTCATCAAAAGTTTTGATCAACTATATCTCTGTAACGGTTGGTCGTTAAAATCATCCCATACTACATTTTTTTGATCAGTTTTTCGAGATCTACAACATGGACGCACTTATCATTGCCAATTACTTAGTATTATTTTTCGTGAACTCAACACAGGCTGAACATGGGCCTTGGCGGCTAGTACTAATAATAACCTTTTGACCATATTGTGAACAACTGGGCGAAAAGATACATGAAAGGAACGTTTGGGGAAAAGTATCGCGACGTTAACATCTTTGCAGATTCTGATGACGAATCGGAATACGAATTAGAGATCGAAGAAGACGGGAATACATTTGATTTTATGTGCGAAAAATAGAATTTTTCTTATTTTCAAAAATGTGCGTATTTATTGTTTTACTCTAAGCCTATACCCTGTTGGACGCCAAAAAACGCAAGCAAAAATGTAAGCAAAGGTGAAACGCAAAATTAAATTCGCACTAAATTGGGTATTATACGGCTATTTGCAAAACAAGAGGCCAGGAGGCCTGAAGGTCAGCGCTTTCGCCAAAGTTGAAAAATGCTTGACTGTGAAGCAAAAAGGAAAAATCACATTTTTGTTCCAGGAAGGTCAAAATAGGAATTCATGAATGATAAATGAAGTAATAGTGAAGTAATAGTGGTAATAAGACATTCAATGTTAAAACCAAACAGGTCTTGTCTCAAAATTGTGTCCATATTAATTCAATTAAATGTTTAATGTTTATGTGTTTTTGAAATGTTTTCTTTAAAGATACAAAGCATATCAAACACTTATCAATCTTTCATTTGACTTTGTGTACAGTTCTATCTATTTTATCTAAGGACATCTTTACAAATGAAACAAATACGATTGTCTTTGAAGTGAATTCAATAAAATGGATTGTGAATGAATACACGTTTGCATTGAAATCAGAAGAAGTTACCAATTCCTTAAAAAAGCTTAGAGTATACTTCACAAAACTTCATGCAGATCTTTATTCTAATGATTACAAAGAGTTAAAAAGCAAACTTCTCACATACATTACAAAGATGAATTTTGCAAAGGAATGACTAAAAATAACTGATGATATTTAAAAAATACCATGTGCTTGTATGAGTGGTAATGCACCATATTTGTCACTGAAAATAAAAAAAAGCATGCAAAACAACTGCCGATTAATTAAGAGCCACTTTTTGTAAGAGGCTGACACCAGTGATAGTGACCACCTCAAAATTATCTTATTTCGAGATATTTTTTTGTCTACGTTGTGAATGATAACTGTGCCAAATATTTTGCTCTAAACTCGTCTTGGCTCTGAGTTACCGCTTCATGAAATGGGAGCAACAGGACCAGTAAATCATGAAAACCAAATTTGGGCAGTTTCTGAAGGTCATTATTTTTAAAACGTACAAGTACAAAATTTTTGCAATGAATATTACTTCAAAATCAAATGGGGAACAAGAATATATGACTAAACGATGTACCAAAATTGTCAGCCTCAAACAAAAAATATATAAGTGACAAAATTAAAGAAAAAAAAATGACATGACTATAAGTAAGTGAAGAGACATACAGACACATAGGTAATTTATTTAATAGACAATATTCATTCTATAAAGTGATGTATGTAGAGTTTACGAACATGTTTATTCCGCTCTTTTGCTTTAATTACAACATTACATTACAAACAACACAGAATATCATTGTTAGAGTCATTTTAGATTATGTGTACCACACATTGCTTACCGAAAGCTAGCCGGACCTAAGCCGGACCTTAGCCGTACTTAAGAAAACCAACGATTTAAGCTGTGTATGACAAAAGTAATTCAATCAAGTTCAAAACAGTTAGAGAAGTGATGTAACAATAATAAATTAGCATTACTTTGTATTCCAAGTTCAAATTCTAATTAAATCAATAAGTAGTATGTTACGCGATAAATGTTTACCTACGTTTTATAAACTTCAAGATGTTGTCTGATTATTTTTGATGACTATAATACTATAGATAGATTTCTACAACTACACATTTTATTTTTGTGTGCATAATAATTATTTAATTTTTATTTATAGTGACATTTAAAACTTGCCTATATTGACGGACACATTTGTATGAATACATAAAAAATATAATACATATCTGATAATACACAGGTCCTTTTTTGGAGAGGCAGCAGCAGAGCTCTCTCTATCTCCAGGTCTGACTAATGTGGCACAAAACACAAAATCAGCGCTCGCTAACTCAACAGTATTATAATAACAGATTCAATGATGATATACGATGATATTACGAATTCCTTTATTTCTCTGGTGAAAAATAACCCTTCCCTTCAGCTTCCATCTCCAAAAAACGATATCTGTGTAATGGGCAAACTGTAAGACTCGTGTTTTAATTTGAGGCCGCACTCACCCTGATGAAATAGCTGTAATTTTAAATTATCTGAAAAATCTGAATTAAGCCACGATTAGCAAATAGCCTCTATTCCACCCTTATTTTTAAGCGGTATCAACTTTCTATGAGGAATCCAGGCTAGAACTGTGGACAAAACTCTGGGACGGAAGTACGGACACACGCTAATGAAAGATCAGCTGCTTTCCGCGCTGACCAATTAAATCGAAATATCACCATAAATAACATATAGCTTTTGAATATTAAAATTGCCAACACATAAGTATATTCGACCAATAATTCGATAGAACAAAGAACATCTGAAATAGCAGATGTTCTGGGACAGCGATTCAATTGCAGGCGTTCCATGTAACGTTACGTATGTTGGATAATGATTAGAAAAGCTATGTTAAAATTATAAATAAAAACAAAAAGGTCGAAAATTTTGGCAAAAGCTTCTCAGAAATCATTCCGTAATGACTGCTGTATGGAGCAATGGATTGGTTTCAATATTACGATCTTTCAATTCATTGAAGATTCACAATAAAGGATTCTTCATAATGGACTAAATTGTACAATTCGAATTAATTTATACATTATTTTTCGAAGCATGAATAGTATTTCATGCCATAACGATACAACAAATCACTTTGAGCTAGGAATGGTGTCAGTTAATTGAAACTTCTACTTTCTTAAACCTTCCTATGCTTTCGTTTCTCTTGTTGCCATCGGAGATTCCTCTTCGCGCCATCTGTCATGACAAAAACCAGGAAAACTACGTTACTGGGTCAGGTTATGCTCCAGAAAAAGTAAGGTATGCTAAACCACGACCAATAGTTTTCGGCCACGTATCAAAGGCATTTGCATTTCCTGTGCTAGTAACTTCGGAACCTCTCTGCCGCTTTTTCGATACAGTTTCGTTTTGGCCTTCCAAGCTCGTCTACTTAAAATATGGGTGACAACCATAAACAGAATCCCGACAAGGCAAATCACTGACATTATCAAACCACCAACCTGAGAGAGAAAGTTGAACTTTATTCAGTAATATAAATCTTGTTCGTCACTTATTCGTTTCAGTATATACACGGGATTGTGGTATGTCAGATTTATCCAAAAATGATGTTATGATGTTACTCCTACTCCTTCTACTCCGGCCGAAATGGCAATATAGCCCACACTTCAGGGTCTGTGAGGCTTCACTCATAATGTTAAAATCTAAAGAAGGAATGCAACCATCACATTTTCGAAGGCTCCGCATAGCAAACATTTAGAAATATATCTTCTTTGAAATTTTGGAGGAGATGGATTTAAAGATAATGAACTATCATAAGGTCAAGAAAAAAGTATGTCAGCAGTTTTCTTGTGAGATTAACATCCACGAAAATGCCAATCATTTTTTTACTTTGTTTGAACGCTTTGTTAATAATAAACAGCTACTCGTTCCCAGACCATTTCTCAATTGTTCTATTTCTACTGATATCAGCATAGTGCAACCCTCAGCTCTCTACATATAATTTAATTTAATCAAGTAGGTATACCTAAAAATGCGTGTACTTTTACTAAATATTTTGATATTTTGGAATTAAAAGTTTTCGTAAGAGTGATCAATTCCAACCTTTCTGTTTTTGTGCATTGAGACTAGTTAAAAAAAACGCAGTTATTTCGAATGGGTTTTTTGATTTGATGAAATCATTACTAAAAGTTGTTACTATTTGGATTTCTGCGAAAGCAAGAAATACTTTAAAACCGGCTTTGTTTTTCTTTTTGGATTTCTGCGTAAGCAAGAAAGCCTTTACGATCGTCTTTGTTTTTTTTTTTTTTGGATTTCTGCGAAAGCAAGAAATACCTTAAAACCGGCTCTGTTCTTTTTGGATTTCTGCGTAAGCAAGAAAGCCTTTACGATCGTCTTTGTTTTTTTTTTTTTTTTTTTTTTTCATCTTACTGTCCAAACCTAGTCATATTTGTTTCTCCAATTTGATTGGTTCATAAAAAAGCCGTCTCAATCGTGATTGGTACATAATGCCCGATTTCTACGAAAGGGTGCTAATATAGCCACCCTAACTTCAATAGCGATAGTTTATTGGCTGATTTTCGCCATGCCATGTGATCGTCCACAAAACGTTTTAAAAATGGCAGCGAAAGAACGTGTGTAGTTTGCTAAAAGTTTCTTTGATGGAAATATGGCTTTAAAAGAAGTTAATACAGCTTATAATTTTATATAAAGAATTGCATTACTGTTGGGAACTTATCATGTTCACAAAATTAAATTACAGTGTGGTTATTCTGTTTTTTGAAAGAAGTTTTCTTGAAGTTTAAAATATGAAAACAGTGCCAATACATGGTGTGTGGAAGAAAAGGTATTTCTTGTTTTGTTTTTGCTCCAAGCCTTTTTAAATATGAAAGACCTTCGTGTATTTTGTATGTGTATGCATGTTTGAAGTCAATTTTTAGAAGCTTTTGGATTTTTAAAGCTCAGCTTAGCTTCCTTTCAGCTCCTCCCCAACATCACCAACATATGCACTTTATACAGCTATTTATACTATATTTAGTAGCAATTTTTGGATGTATTCTGGCTATATCAGCTTATCTCTTTTCTCCCTACGTATGTTGTATTTTTTTAACTTTCAGATTAGATATGAGATTTAATTTCTAAGTAATTATTGTGATATTTATATTTTTCATTCTGAGGAGAGATCAATATAGAAACTTTATATATTAGTTTGTGCTGCCCAAACGATATGTTGGTTACCGCCAGTATACACAATCTTTTTATAGGATTCGTTATATTTAATGTGGTTAAATTAAAGTTTCGTATTGTGTCGATGCACTTTTTTGGAGTACGTGGGTGGCAAATATCCAGTAACAATCATTCAGCTTATTCGTACAAAAAAACAGATCTTCATAAATGATCTCCGCGATAGCATAAAGAAAAGCCCCTTTTTTATGTTATGGTAGGCTGACTTTCTTGACGAAAACATTGTCAGTCGCATCAATATTTTTGTTTATTTAATGCTGATGCTTCTCGAGCTGAATGATGTGACTGTCTTAGTTTTGCAGGACTAGTGTGCTAGTGTTGCATTTTTGTGGCATTTTCAGCAGCAAAGCTTGCAGAAATCCTTCTGCCCGGTAGGGCATCTTGTTCTTCTTCTTACTGTCCAAACCTAGCGGTTTTTGAAAATCTCGTGCGAATGTTTACACGAAGCCTAAGTCACGCATTTCAGTCGAAGAAACACCAAAAGGATACCAAAGCAGCTTTAGTCAGTATAATTAAAGAAGATGCACATTTCCAAAACTGAAGATGAAGAATAAAATTTGTAGCAGTAATTTATTATTATCTTATATTATATTATTATGATTCAATGGTGATTTTTCGTTTCATTTTATAAACAGAATGAAAAGGTATGTTTTGTTTTTGAGATTAATGTCTGAGATTTTTTCTAAAAAAAAGATCATTGTTTGTTTCAAATGTGGGCTGTAATGCTTTTTAAGCTCTGGATGCGTACAGCTCAGCTTAAGTTCCATATCAGCTCCAACTGTCTGCCTACTCAGCATCACTTTTTATATCTTTAATGTTTCACTCTAGCTATGTTAAGCTTATGTGCTTGTATAATGCTTTGAAATGCAGTATTGATTTTTTTGTCGGTGATCAGTAGTTTTTAGGTTATCAATGTCTCTAATTATTGACAACCTTCCTAATTTTGATATACAATTCGAAACACTTCACATCCTGTAAAAAACATTCAACTTTCAGTTTTGTATTTTTCATGATCAAAATTTTTGTTTACTTTTTTGTTTGCAATTAGTCCATTCGTAAAAAGGAAGATTGATAGCAATCTTAAATGTTTGAAGTTTGTGTATGATTTACTTACGTAATTACTTTGAAATTAGAAATGATCAATGTACACTCATTATTCTGTATACTTTATTCCAAAATAAAGTAAGTATTTTTCATTCAGATGTAAATAAATATATAGTCTGATGGTATATATAGTTTAAAGTGTTTGTAGTGTCAATAAAGTTTTTGTAGTGTCAATTATGCTTTTATGAAGCTCTGAGGAGTACGTATAATATTCTACTTTAGTGTGATAATTCTTTTCTAACTAAGAAGTTGTAAAGTAAGAAGTTTTGAGTCAAAGAACTATGTGTTCGTATTAGGGAAAAATGTTTCAATGTTTAAGGCTTTCTAGATACAAAAGATTTTTTTTATTTCTTGTTTGGGTTGTAATACTTTAATACTGTTTCCTCCTCAGCTCTAACATTAAGTTCTGCACCACTTTTGATTGATGATTTTCTAGCTAAGTTATACTGACAATGCCCCTATTTATGGATGTTCTTCCTAATCACGATTGTTAATGAACAATTACGTTGTGTTCAATTTTTACATGCTGTGTGGACCCGTGTTTGCTTGTGTTATCTGTTGTGAATTTATTCCTGCTTGTATGTGGCTTGTGTGTGGGTCGAGCGTCATATAAACTATTATGTATTTATTATTATTTTATGTTTGTTGATTTGTTTGTTGATAAATTTTGGTATAAATTTATAGAGCATATACTTTTAATGATCAAGATCTTTGATTACTTTTTGTATTTGCAACATTGGGAATTCTGTTTGTATATAATTAAGAAGATTGGAAGTACATATCAAATGTTTAAAGCATATTACATGATTTTCATACGTAATCACTGTGATATCAGAAAAGATCAATATAAACTTAATCGTATGTTGTATACCCAAAATAAACAATGTTTCATGTCATTCAGATGTATATATATATGCAATAAAGTTTTACATAGTATCAATTACACTTTTGGCATGCCTTGTAAAGATCATTCAACCTTTTCGAATTTCTAAAAGAATTTTTATAAACTTTTCTTCTATTTTGTTAGATTAAATTAGGTCATTTTGGGTTGATTGTTATGTCATGTGTTTCTTTTATATATAATTTGTGTATTGTTTATGTAATTATATATAAGAGTACTTTTTACATTTCTCACTCTCATTCAAACATTCAAAAGAGTCAACATATAATTTCAAATCATTTATTCATGAAAATTTTCACTGGTAGCACACCTTTGGCCAGCTGTTTGAACATATTTAACTTCAAAATTTCAATAACAAAGCTCATTTTAACTTGTGTGTCACAATCCCCACCTGCTGTGTGCAGTCTACACTGAGCAGCAGTCAATGTTGTATTGTATTGTTCAATCATTCAAAATCTTTCAAGTGATTGGTACATAATGTACATAATGCCCGATTTCTACGAAAGGGTGCTAATATAGCCACCCTAACTTCAATAGCGATAGTTTATTGGCTGATTTTCGCCATGCCATGTGATCGTCCACAAAACGTTTTAAAAATGGCAGCGAAAGAACGTGTGTAGTTTGCTAAAAGTTTCTTTGATGGAAATATGGCTTTAAAAGAAGTTAATACAGCTTATAATTTTATATAAAGAATTGCATTACTGTTGGGAACTTATCATGTTCACAAAATTAAATTACAGTGTGGTTATTCTGTTTTTTGAAAGAAGTTTTCTTGAAGTTTAAAATATGAAAACAGTGCCAATACATGGTGTGTGGAAGAAAAGGTATTTCTTGTTTTATTTTTGCTCCAAGCCTTTTTAAATATGAAAGACCTTCGTGTATTTTGTATGTGTATGCATGTTTGAAGTCAATTTTTAGAAGCTTTTGGATTTTTAAAGCTCAGCTTAGCTTCCTTTCAGCTCCTCCCCAACATCACCAACATATGCACTTTATACAGCTATTTATACTATATTTAGTAGCAATTTTTGGATGTATTCTGGCTATATCAGCTTATCTCTTTTCTCCCTACGTATGTTGTATTTTTTTAACTTTTAGATTAGATATGAGCTTTAATTTCTAAGTAATTATTATTGTGATATTTATATTTTTCATTCTGAGGAGAGATCAATATAGAAACTTTATATATTAGTTTGTGCTGCCCAAACGATATGTTGGTTACCGCCAGTATACACAATCTTTTTATAGGATTCGTTATATTTAATGTGGTTAAATTAAAGTTTCGTATTGTGTCGATGCACTTTTTTGGAGTACGTGGGTGGCAAATATCCAGTAACAATCATTCAGCTTATTCGTACAAAAAAACAGATCTTCATAAATGATCTCCGCGATAGCATAAAGAAAAGCCCCTTTTTTATGTTATGGTAGGCTGACTTTCTTGACGAAAACATTGTCAGTCGCATCAATATTTTTGTTTATTTAATGCTGATGCTTCTCGAGCTGAATGATGTGACTGTCTTAGTTTTGCAGGACTAGTGTGCTAGTGTTGCATTTTTGTGGCATTTTCAGCAGCAAAGCTTGCAGAAATCCTTCTGCCCGGTAGGGCATCTTGTTTTTTTTTTTCTGCTGTCCAAACCTAGCGGTTTTTTGAAATTTCGTGTGTGCGCTTACATGAAACTTATGCTTACCACGCATGTGAGGGTAGAAACCATTTTAAATTTTCTAAAGTTTCTTGAAAATGATAGATATGGGTATCTGAAGATATAAAAAGAATTTTCATAGAAGAAACTTATAATTATCTTGAACTGTGATCATTCTTTTCTAATTAAAAAGAAGTTTTCAACGTTTTGTAAACAGAAGAGTCAAAAAGGTAGCTATTTGTTTGTTTTTATAGAGAGATGTTTTGATATTCTTTAAGCCTGTCTAAATTCAAAACATCTTCGTTTGTTTTGTATATGAGCTGTTACGCTTTTAAGCTCTGGATACTTTGGCTCAGCTTAGTTTCCTCTTCAGCTCCAACATAGAAAATTTGTGTCTACCCTGCACCACTTACATACTTGTTTTATTGTTTGATCAGTTTTTAAGTTTTTACTGTCAATGTCCCTTATTACGAGTGACTAATCACAATAGCAAATTAAAACATCTGTAAAACAACTGTCTGTAATTTCAAAAGATACATCATGTAACAATACAAAACTTTCCTTTCAGTTATATATATAATTATGTTATGTGTGTGCTTTAGAACATATATAAGTATATATATAACTGTTAATGATCAAAATTATTGTTTACTTTTTGTGTTTGAAATATTGATAATTCCATTTGTAATTAAGAAGATTGACGGTACATATCAAATGCTTAAAGAATATGATTTACATACGTAATCACTGTAGTATCCGAAAAAATCAATATAAACTTAATATTATTTCGTACCCCCAAAATAAAGAATGTTTTATGTCATTCAGATGTAGTTAAGTTTATCAGTGGTGTATATACGTATACAATAAAGTTTCGCATAGTGTCAACTATATTTTCACAATGCCCTTGGGTGCATATGAAATCAGAGATGCAATGTTATGTCGTAAAAATCATTCAACCTTTTTTTGAATTTCTTCAAGAATTTTTATAAACAGGTCATGAATGATAACTCAGATCAAGGATGTTTGTAAGTGCTTTCCGTATTACTAATCAAAACAAACTACAACAGTTATAATGTTGGTTTTGTTCTATGTGGATGTATTTTGCATGGTCAAAATCTGCATGCATTTTTGTGCTTGTAATTTAGGAAGTCTGCTAGGAAGATTGACACCAAGTATCAAATTCAGAAATTCAGAACTTTTTACAGTTTATGAGTTACGTGCATATACATTGTGATATCTGAAAGGATCAATATATCCTTGATATTATTTCTTATCAACAAAATAAAGAATATTTAATGTCATTCGGATGTAATCCAGTTTATTAGCAGTATACTATAAGTCTCACATAGTGTCACTTATCTTTTGACAATGTCCCAGGGATTATACATTAGAAATGTGATTTTTTATTTTGGAAATCACATCACCCTTTTCAAATATGTCATATGCTTTTTCTGTCATATTTCAGCAGATTTTGGCAGAAATCCTTTTGCCTGTTAAGGCATCTTGTTTTCTTTTCTATCGAAGAAGGCGAGTGTTTCTCTGCGTAATTTTTGTAAAAAAATTCACACACTTCTTTTATCTTAAAAGGCCCCTAAAAGACTGTGTCCTCTATGTATACTAAGCCAAACAGCACTTCTAGTCGGAATAGATTTGAAGGTAGAAGGTTGTTTAAGCCAATGTAGTAAAACACGACATAATGCTACATCATAAACATCTACTGAACAGATCTCGAAAAGAGAGTTATTTAACAGAAATGGATCCATTTTTGTTGTTAATAACAATACACCTGTTTCAACTAGAAATGAACTTCACAAAAATAGATTTCAAGTGCTGCTGAGCATTGTTAGCAGAAAACTAATGTTTTTACGGTATCAGTGAAAGTGCATACATTAGTAAAAACAACTTTGGACTCAAAATTAAATGAACATACATAATCTTGAAGTGTTTATAAGGAACGACTAATCAAATGTCTTGATAAGTGGCGTTTAACATTGTAGTATACAGCAATTATCGAGTATAGAAGCAGTAAAAATAAAGAGCAGTAATCTGCACTGAAATGGTTAAGGGTTTTAACTGATTTGATATATTTTCATTACTTTAAACCTTGAAATTCTTATCAGGTTTTTTCAGAAATGTAAACGAAACATTTTTCTTTACTTTATTTCTAATTTTGCACATATTCGCTCTTCAGTGGATTTCGACTGATTACTTCCGTTTTCGGTGATCTTTCATTAATGTAACTACCGGTTAAAAATAAAGAAAGCTAAAGACATAAAGCAGAAAGTGTAAGCTATCCAACAGGGAACACAAACGGGGATATCATTATTTGAGGTTCTCGCCAGAGTGGACCTTCAAAAGAGTTGGCATATTGCAAACACGCTACAATTCGGTCAACCATGATTCAGCTACAGTGTTTATCAAAAAATTTGAAACAAGAAATATAACCACAGTTTTAAAAGCACATATCCAATTTGTTCTTATAAATTTTATGTCAATGGAATTCTTATCTTTTTGTCTTTCCCATGATGTATTTTTGTGGGAAATGGAAAAGTAGAAGAAGAGAAAATCGTAAAAATATGTATGGAAAAACTCATTAATTTTTTAACGATCAATTAAGACCATCCTTTTAGTGTAAATATGAGGATTTAGGCAGCATCAAGAAAGAAGCAAATAAATGTCAAAAATGTTTGGACGAATATATATCAACATACCATAAGGAAATGTTTTCTTGCGTCTAGCATTTCTTTCTTCGACTGACTTGCAATCGTACGGAAGGTCGTATTGTAGATAATGGTGTCATCGATGCTTGTTGTAATGCTTGTGGTGTTTAAAACCTTTGAACTGTTTGTTATGAAAGACGGTTTCATAATTCCCTTCTTCTGTCAGAATTCTAATAGAAATTTTAGAAAATGTTGACATTGTTTCAAAGCATTTTCAATCCTATCTGAATATGAAATTTTTACTTTTGATATGCCTTTGTAGTGCAGTTTATACGATCGAACTTTTGCCTTGTCTAATGTAAATCTAAAGACCTGTACTTATGAAAACTCTTGCATTCTTACGTAATCGCAGGTCAGTTGATTTACATTAGACAAGGCGAAAGTTCGACCATATATTTATATATTTCATCACCTCTGTGATGAAAGAAATAATCTGACTGAAAAAAAAGTTCAGAAATTGACAATTTCGCCCACTTAAAAAAAACATTAACATAATATTTTTCTATTTTTATCTTAAATTTTTCCAAAACGTTAATCACGAAAACGCCACGCTGACAAACAGATGCTTAAACTTTTATAATAAGCAAATCCGTTTGATTTCTTTGTTTCTTTTGTAAATAATCTTTTGAAGGAGAACTACACTCAAAAAATCAAAACCGATTTTTTTGAACCATTGGAAGAATTTTAAAAATGGTGAAAGTCAGTTTTTGAATTTTCAAAAAATCATTTTTCAATCCCGAGATATTGCCATTTAAAATTTTTGCTCAAAACTTGATCTCCATGGCAACGTGACATCACAATGTTCAAAACGAAATTGCAGACATTATACAAATATGCAAGTAACGGAAGAAATAGTAGTGATACACTGCTAGAATTTTGTATGTGTAGTGACAAACACCTAAAGGTATCGAATAGACCTTTCCCGAATTTCTGTTTAAACACCGTGTTTTCACCTAGCATCTAAGTTTCGCCTCTTTTTCCAACTCTTAATTACTTCTAATTATTCCACTGGGGAACTGAAAGGACGAGTAACTATTACTTACTGAAAACATTATGCAATTAGAAAAACAATAAAATATATAGAAACGAGGCTAAACTTGATAACTAAGCATTAACTCGGCATTTAAACAGAAATTCGGGAAAGGTGTATTACTAAGAATAATTGTTGCCATAGTTACCCTGAGATTGTTTTCAGGTCTCTTTTGTTTTTTGCTGACAAACCTATAAATGGAGATCGAAATTTTAGAAAATGGAACAGTTTTCACTAGACGTAAGTTAAAGCGAAATACATCATAGTAACAGTGTTGGATGCTGATACATAGCTTTGTCAGCAAAAAATGATAGAGACCTGGAACCGAGCCGGAGTAACAATGGCAATAAATTTACATGCAATGTTCTAACAATATATCATTAAAAAATTCTGAGTTATTCGCATATTTATTTGTCAGCAATATCTTCTTGAACGTTGTGATGTCACGTTGCCATGGAGATTAGTTTCGGAAAAAACCTTTAAACGGCAATATCTCAGGAACAAAAAATGATTTTTTGAAAATTCAAAAACTGACTTTCAGCATTTTTAAAGCTGTTTCAAATAGTGCACAAAAATGAACTTGTGATTTTTTTAGTTTAGTGCCCCTTTAAAAAAAGAAGCAGTTTTCCGATTCACTTAGTTTTGACAGCCAATTAAGATTTATTTTTGCATTGCTATAGTATTTTGAGTTGTTTCAAGTGGCTGGTTATTTTACTGGACTTATCACAGAAACAAGGTCAGTAGAGACAACTTAGCTCGGTGTATAAACATAATTCCTGGAACTTTTACAAGGAATAATAATGAGTAAATTCCATCAAGTCAACGCAGACAAAATGCAAATTTCCCTTTTCAAGAGACACTTATTTTCTAACACTTTAAAATGAAAATTTAACTGAACGTCTTACATTCCTTTTTTTAGAATTGTACTTCTTTTGGGTCTTTTACAAACACCATGAAAACACTGGTGACGTATTTCATCAATACTTTTATTACCAGGAATGTTTTTCAGTCTATATGACCTTTTCTCCAAAACTTTTTTCCACTCAAAGAGATTTGAAAATGTAAAATGATAAATAGTGTTTTTTGTTGTTATTATTATTTTTATGATTACATTAGCTCTCGTTTTAATTATTCAAAATCAGAAAAGAGAATTTCAAAACTTTTAACATGTCTCTCAACCGGCGATGTTTTCTCTCATACATGCCATCATAGTTATGAATCGTTTTTAATGATTACTTTGTAACTTGACGAGACAAAGGAAGATATTCTGCAACGACAACGAAAATGGTGATGTGTGAATGATCAGTGACATTCAGAAGGCAAAGAATAGTATGTAAACCATTAAACGTTTTAAGAACTTATTCCAAAACAAACTTTGATCCATTAATGTCATCGAATAGGCAGAAACAGATACAAAAGAAACGTGAATTTACTTTTATCCGATACGATCTTGAAACAGAACTTTCCACGTATAAAAATCGTACAAATTTGTTAATGGATGTAATGAGCTATCGATTTTCGAGATTTTCCAGTATCATGTTTTACTGTTGGAAGTTGGAATAGGCGAGTTCTGATAGCTAGATCATAATGGCTAGATCATCTTAATGAATTGATGAAATTGAAGACTCCAGCATATGTCTATTTCCAATTTCGAAGCTATCAAAAAACATCTACGATGGAGGATTGCAATCACAACGATGAAATCGACAATCAATGAAGACATATGGATAAAGAAATTTGAATAATCTCACTACGAATAAATAATTAATTTCAAAGCGAAATACTATATACTCTGATAATGGAAAACAGTGTGAAACGTAAATGGCAATTTCCACCCATCGTGAAAAAAAAAAATGAAAAATAAAAAATTGAAGCTTATCTACAAATAAGCAAAAGATGCATGCACTAGAAAACCGCTACATGATCACAAATACAACAGTCACCACTGTCGTGTAACACTTAAAACTTAGGTACTTTTCGGTCATTCCCTGATTATTGCCTGATTTCTGGTAAAACACATCGACGAGAAATTCGTGAATTGCAAAATTGTAGAATGACAAGACTGGCTGGCTTCAAATAAACCTCAAAATTGTCCTACCTTTCTGTTCTATTGTGAGGCTTCCTGCTTTCGCCATAAAACATGGATCAGGCAAAAAATCCACAGCTGTTGTAGAATTAAGTTCCATACCCTTTTTTTGAGAGAGTTCAGAAAATGCAGGGTTTTTGACTATATCTCTTTACTAGTGACTTTGTCGACTCTTTTGTCGAAGTTCTTCGTTATAACAAATCGATGCATTTGGTTAGCAATGTTATAGAACGTAGCAACTGAGGTTGGCTTGCCACGTGTAACTGGGGACGTATTATGTACATAAGATATAATTTCATCTAAGAACTTTCAGTCCTTCAGACGTCTCTAATGTCTTAGTGTGTAAGCAATGCTGTGAAATTCAAAATGGAATGAAAAGCAAGGCTTTGTTTGCTTCCGATATATCGTATTTCCCGGATTATGTATGCGTTATGTTTTTTCAGTTAAGAAATTTTTCACAAATAAATCTTTCTTCCTGAATGTTCGAATATCTGTTGTACGAGAACAAATATGCTGCATATTGTTTTAAAAGCCCATACTGTATGACGTACATTACTAGCCATGGCTTTACTTATTTCTTCTTACTGTGTACACTTGTCAACATTAAAATCCCTATTGTATTTTTGTTACTTGTCGGTTATCAGTTACAGGGCCGCCAGATAACGATTGAGGGTGAGGGAGCCAAAACTGCGAAAAAAGGACCTTAATATTATTTTGTTATGCTAGGGCTTAGAACTCATTCTCGGGGCATGTAGATTCCCGATTGGTTATAGCTGACAATTTGCTATTTGTGAATGCACCCACAGTAACATGCTGAAATTAGTTTTTCTTAGTTGTGTTATATATAACTTCTTTGAAATGTATGTCTTCAAAATAAAGACTTTCATGCAGGGACTGCGGCACAAATTTGAACCTGGTGGGGCTGAGTTTGTCGAAGGAGGATCCACCATGGTTGGGTCCGACGCGCAAGAAAATTTTTTGATATTACACCTTCCAGATTGGCTTAGAAAGCACTTTCAGGACTATAATTCGACTTCAAATATCAAAGTATTTCAGTAAAATTTATAAAGGGAAGAGTCGTTCACTGAGAGGCACATAAATAAAACGTCAAAAACGTCATTATCTAACAATAAGTAAATATAAGTCATACAAATTGATACCCAAAAAGTTGTCATATGTCAAGAATAATTAAAATTGACCAAAAGTAAACTTTCTGCTGTCGATTTTGCTGACAAATTCGTTTGCTTCATCGCGTAAATTCAATGAGCGTGCAAGATAGCCATTGAATTAGATCGAGCTACTTCAAGTCTTTTGTTTCTTAAACAGCACTTTTTTCAAGAGAATCGTATGTATTAATCTTGTGTGTATTAAATACGAAAGGAAATATAAAAGAATTTAGTCTCACAAATGATAATAACTGAAATGGAGAAAAAAATGAAAGAAATTATGAAAAGAGAAAAACTTCTTAAAGTTGTAAAAAGGACCAACCATTTATTCTTCATGTATTTGCAAATCAATTTTACTCGACTGACTTTCAAACTCACTTAAAATTCAAATCACTGTAAATATCGTGATTTAAGTCGTTTATTGATCTCATCATTGCTTCGCTAAGATTTGAAAAAATGTTGAGATCTTCAAGGACGCTGATAGCTTTCAGCACTTCTTCGGTCGTTGGTTTGGTGATTGCATAGTCGTCTTCTATGGCGTCACCTTCTTTGTCCTTCTCGCCTTCATCTTGGGTTTCAGTTACTTTTTTTCGTGTGTGCATAAGTATATACATATATACTTCAGCAATTCCGTCAGCAGTTATTAGTTTACCATGCAACGTGGTACGTCAATGTCGAAATCCACATAATCGTCACTTGAGATGTCCGTGTCAATTTGGTCATCAAACCTTTCCTTAAGAACTGAGAGATCATCATTCACAGTTTTAATAGCGTCTTCTTCTACATCTTCATCTCCTAGCCCTTTAAGAGGATAATCATCTTTATTGATCACCTTTGCAGCATTCCTCCGCGAGATTCCCGATTATATGGAGATAGTTGGTGAATGTCTAGTTCAAAACATCATCCCATGCATTCTTTAACATGTACATTGCTGATAGAATGGAGAATTTCGGGATCGGCTGCTTCTTCTGTAAAGCTTTGATCAGCTTACGCACGACCAGGCTCGGATAATACCTTGATAACACACTGGTTAAGTGTGCGATGTTGTCTTTGCAGGTAGAAAGATCAATTCTACCCATATTAGATTTTCAAAATGCCGATGAGTCGTGCAATTTTCTATAATGAAGGCATTCTTTTGCCTAGAGACAGCAAATTTCCGATCAAGTTCACGTATCCAGTCCACATTAACCCTTTGGTGCATTACAGGGTCTAAATGGACCCTGCTGGCATCAATCGCTCACAGCGGGCGAAAAACGCCCACAAATCATTTGCAAGTAGCCTGGATGATGGTTTACACAATGTAAAGGCTTAAAATGCCGTAAAAATGGTAGCGTCTCCAGTGATAAGTTATTTTTGAAAGTTCACAAGTGACTGCCTCTTCCAGCAAGCAAAAATATAGTTAATATTAAAAAAGGATATTGCTGGAGTCTTTTAAAATGATTTTAATGATTAGGAAGACAATCTTGGAGACTTTGAACAATGCAAAAGTCATTTAGGAAACTTTATACATGAACATGAAGAAGGAAATAAACAGTTGTGTTGAATTTGTCGCGACACCACACCACACACCACCCATGAGAAGGTTGTACTGGATTATCATGTTTGGTTTGGATATTGTATCACCTATTCTTTTTGGAATATCAATGCATTTGTTGTCTTGGATGGCAGAAATCACAAACACTTTCCTTTTATCGTGTTAAGAATGATGTGTATCCACCTTCGCATGAATAAGGATTTTCCCCGGGTGATAATTTGGTGTTCGTGAACTCATCTGGGAAGATAACTCGATTTCCATGTATTGCTTCAAAAGCCTAAGTACCCTATAATACAAGATCTACCAAAAGCTATGTGGGAATTTAATGTGTCGTAGAATCCATAACAACTCGGCATGTCAGGCGATGTCTGCGTCATCGCTACAGAAAATGTTATTGGACTTTGCAAGAGATCAATTGTCAATGCCACGGTAACACTACAACAAATAACTCTGATTTTCCAAAAAAAGAAGAACAGTCATTAAAGATTTCAAGAGACTCTTTTGTTGATAATTGAGTGGAAGATTATGTCTTCCGGGGAGCCGGCTATAGATCTGTGTTTCATGATGTAGGTTTGAAGAAAAAACACTTTTCCCACAAGAACTGAAAAGCAAGGTTGTCGTATATTTATGTGACAAAACAATGTCGGACAAAAGTGACGTAATTTTCCGGAGAGGTGACGAAAATTTAGTCCGACGAATATTTTTGTCCGACGAAAATTTTGTCCGACGAAAATGTCCAAATCAAAAATTTCAAAAGGTGCATTTTTTTTCCCAAATAACGTTTCTTATTTTGCTTTCATAAAAATTACAACCATACACACGTTTAACGAGTGCGCAATTGGGTATTTTTAAAGCATTATAAGTGGGAAAACACCATTTTTCCAAAACTAGGCCTTATTAACAAACACCCGAAAAATGAAAAGTTTCGAATGTTCGAATCATCAAATTCCAAATTCATCTCAATTTGATGTACCTTATCGGACAAAACAACGTCGGACAAAATTTTCGTCACCACGACAAAATTTCGTCACTTAAGTCCGACGAAAAATTTTGTCCATTTTAAAAATTTCAAAGCAAATGCTAATTCACTCAGATTCACTCAATTTTACTTATTTTCGACCCATCCCACCCCTCCTCTTGAAAATCCACAAGAAACTTGAAAAATAATAACAATGCAGCGTCTGATAGAAATAACTTTATTTCACTTTTCAATGACTATATCTATTTCATCTGATAAATAATCTGCAATTTTCGGTGGCTTTTGATTGATTTTTGGTCTTATCACTTCACTGTTGCTGATTTTCCTCATCGCTAAGATCGTTTCCATCTTCTTCATCTTCGTCATCTATGATTGGTGGTCTCCTCTTCTTTTTCGGTTTAATAACCTCACTCCTTTCTTTCTCGCCGTTTTCCTCTTCAATAACAAAGTTTATCTCGTCATCCTTTTCTTCATCATCCTCATCCTCTGTACCTTTGCTACCTTCAAAGTCCCACGAGTAGAGTTTTGTGAGAAAATCTTTCATCTTTTGGTGTGTTACATATCTCGGACTTTTAAAATTCAGCAATAAAGGTATCTCTAAGTCACCTGTTGGGATAGACGAGGGTCTGCATTGCGTAGAAAGGACATGCCCGTCAACTTATCCACCTTCTTCTTTCAGAAAATGATACACGTGCCTTGAAATTTCCCGTGGAATGTGACCAACTGTGGCCAATTTTTCAGGATTGCCAACCATTGCTTTAACTGCACAGGCATGTGGATCTATTTTTAATGAATCCCGATTTTTTCAATTTCAATGGCCACTTTATCATTTGCTTTGACGTCATCCCAGTTAACATTTTTATAAACATGATATCCGCGTGATGCAATTTTAGCTTGAACTTTATACGCCATGTCGATACTACATCAAATTGAGATGAATTTGGAATTTGATGATTCGAACATTTTATAGGTCTGATTCATGGTCAAAATAAACACAAGTAAATACATGTATCTTATCAGTACAATCTACAATCATGTTACAACTTTTTACTGAAATAATCTGTTACTTTTTTTTGTGAAACATTATTAAGCCTAAGTGCTTCAAGTCGTAGTGTGACAAGATTCAAAGCACTTACTAAGTCAGCACCACCTAATGTTTCACAAAAGTTGTTCAAATCATCTACAAAAGATAAGGCTGCTTGACTTGACTTTATTTTTAACTCTGGTCGTCGTTCAATGTCAAAGTCATCATCGACTTCTCCTGGTGTTTCTATCTCGTCACCACCTTCGATCGCGCAACGAATTGCTGTTTCCCTCAAGTTCTCCTTCCAGTTCATGGAATATATCGACTGTGTCTACTTACTTATGTCACTGCATCTTCGTCTTGATTTTAGTACATTTTTTTATATTTCCTTTCATTTGCTTGCATAAAGACCGTTTGGACCGTTAATAGAGGTAAAATTAGACATTGGGACAATAGAAAGTGGCCGTTTTGCCGTTGATTGGAGGTGACCGATGTATGGAGGTTTTTTTAGAAGAGTTTGACAATAAAGTCGGCAGGGACTTTCTTTTCTGGCCGCTTATCAGGAGGTGACCGTTAATAGAGGTTCCACTGTAGTTTGTCAGCCTGCCACTCTGTCCA